>JACATO010000585.1:0-70000 GCA_018389105.1 Nautilus pompilius
TCCATCTCTTCCCATCTCTCCACATTCTCTCTTCTCCTCTCTCTCCTTCTCTCTATCTCTCTCCACTCTCTCTCTCTCTTTCTCTCTCTCTCTCCATTCTCCATCCTCTCTCTCTCTCTTCTCTCTCTCTCTCTCTCTCTCTCTTCTCTCTCTCTCTCCTCTCTCTCTCTCTGCCCCAGCTCTACCTGCAATTCCGTAAATAGTCGTGGTTGATAGATTGCGCGCAGACCGATCATGGCATTTTCTTGGAATGTATTTACAGTACCCCGCTGTTCGTCTCGACTACACGCTCCCCACAGAACAGAGGTACGCGTGCGGTGAAGTACACCTGGAGTTTCTGCTGTGCGCTTTGGCCAGTGTTGAAGAAGTTGAATCGTATCTTTTTCACGCCTCATGAGAACTTTCCATTTCCGTAAACCCACAGACCCTAGAGTTGTCGTGAGACCCGAAACCCGCCCATGTGCCGTTAGCGAGAGCGCATCATCGTTGATGTTGTTGTTGTCTTCCCTTTAAGGTGCACGTTATAAGAAGTCGTCTTCCCCGATTAGACCGGGCATTTGGGTAATGGTCGAAATCTATCCACACACACCCCCTGTCTGGCCAGAACGAAATAGAGAGTAAATAGCCTTCGTACTGGGTGAGAGCACCTTCTGGTCCGAATCTGCCCTGGCATGGACCCAAGGCTTTGTTTCATCATTGCAACCATTCGTCCGCCCGCGACCCCTCGGCCTAAGGACTGCGGGAAGGGGGCGACGCCCTGGAAGATCGGCGGGGACTGGTCGTGTTCGCCGCCCCCCCCCAGGTCGGATTTACTGTCGGTGTCTTCTTCTCGTGCGCCACACATCTGGATCTCTACCAGACACCACCTATCAATACGCGAACAACGATACCCCATTGAAGGAGGCTTCAGTTGGAATCCCATCCCTCGGCTCGGGGTGTTGTCCGGGAAAACGCTGCTAGCCGGCGCACATCGCGCACTCGCAGCGAAGAGATTCTGCCGCGTCGACTCGCTCGCTCTCCAGTCCTTCATAGCCAGAACATTAGACGGTGCAAAGAGTTTGCTTGCCCAACACATTACCCGCCATCATCGTCAACACCGGAAGGGACGGATCCTTTGTTGCGACGTCGTGTTTTCGTGGGATGTCCTCGGTGGCTATTACAACCCCGCTACACACACACACACACCTCCTCTCCCCCCCCCCCAAGGCGCCATATTAAGCATTCAATCGATTTCCACTGATCTATGTAGAACTGCCTCCCTCGCCCGCGGTGCTGGCCAGCTCCTGGTTCCCCTGGCAGGCATTTTTTCATCTTTGTCGAAATACTTTCTTTTTATTCTCCTTTCCAGGAGCCCCCTGCCCCCGATCGAGGGAGACTACTTAATGGAGTCGGTGTTTAAGCTGTTACCCACATTTACTCGCTTGGCTGCTTACGGAGAAGGAGTTTTAACTTGATGGCGCAACTGGAGGGTTTATAGCCAAACCAACCGTAGCTAATAAGTATAATCAATAATAATAATAATAATAATAATAATAATAAATGATTGCGCGTGAATACCCGTCCGTGTAAGTAAACTAGGGTCACAAACTCGCTTTGTGTGGTGTCGAGGTCGGGGTCGATCATTTCCCTGTGGAACTGCGTGTGCGCTCTAGGTACAAGGGAATGGCATCAATACACCGAGCATTTTAGAATTTTATATCCCCCCCCTCCAACAGCAAAAAAATATATACGAGACAGTGTTTGGCTGAGCATATGAATATTAAAATTAATAATTTCCAGGATGTTAAATAAATTGTAATGTTTTCTCCCTGACATAGCTGACTACGTCTGTGCGTCATATAGAATGGATGGCTCCATTATAGATGGGTTAGGGTGTCAATGCATAAGCTGTCTGACAAAAATCAGCTGCTGTTGCACTAGTACAGCCTGTATTATTATTATTATTATTATTATTATTATTATTCTTATTATTATTATTTTAAAATGAGTAAAAATCGTCCTCTGGTATATTTTTGTATTATTTACCGCAGCAAACTCGTTTATGCCAATATCAGCGATTTAGTGACCGTAGAATTTTAGAAAACTAAAAGAAAAGACGGACTTAAAGATGCTATGTAGTTACTTTGGGACTCTGATACCCTCATCCATCCCCCTACACCTCAGCTTTTTTTTTGGTAATGTTGTGTTGTTGTTGTTGTTGTTTGTTTTTTTTAAAATTCTATCGCGTTTTGATTTCTCGTGAAACAGTTATCTTTTATTAACGAAGAACTTTCCTGATACTGTACGAGAGCGAATCGTTCGGCATTTGTTTATCTGAAACATCGGTGGAGGAGGGGTTGGTGTTCTGCCATTAACAGTAACTGAATTGCATAACTAATTAACAAAAAAAAAAGAAAAATTTCTTTATGAATCTAGACCAAGATATAGGTAAGTCACAGGTGTGCAAGACCCGTTCGGTTACGAAGTGGCTGCATGTGCGGTGCCGTTCAGAGTCGGTCAACAAAGTGACATACAGCAGAACGTCTGTATCAAAGGGCTTTTGTTTAAAGCTCCCAGCGTGTTGACCGAAGGGCGCGGGTCGACTGGTTTACGTCAAAGAGGCAGCAGCGGCGGTCGGCGAGAAAGAGAAAGTAGAGCAGACCGGTGCGAGTAAACAGTCTGCTGGCCGCGTTGACCCGATCACATCGCGTACTTACCTCAGGTCGGATGAAACTCGACGATTGCTGGGCAAACTGTCTCCCGGAGCTTCTTTGTCTGTGCGAAGCCTCTCCTAATATTTTCATACTTTTGAAACTAAGTAAACTAGTCGTTTTCCTCTCGGTTAAGAAGTATCAGCGGAGTCCTGCTATCCCCGGGTTTTGTGGGAGGGGTCGGGAGGAGAAATTTCAGCGCGGTGCAGACTTTTGAGCCGAGTGTAGTTGGGAACGAGCGAACGCCCGGCGCAGATCTGTTGGGTTCCTCTATGGAAGCCGCGCCGAGGTTCGGAAGTGATGCCCTGCTTCAGCAACACGGTCTAATGCATCCGGCGGGGGGGGGGAGAAGACAAGACGGTTCCATCACTGTTAGAGATACTAATTTTACTAAACAATATGAAATTAAGCTTTCTAAGCCGATATCTCCTGAAGACGGGTTGGTGGTGGTCAAACTGGCAGAGATTATTTGGAACTCTACTACTCGAGTAGACGGGATCTGCTGTGAAGCCGGACTTAATTTTACAGGGCCATGAGCACCGGATAATTTCTACAGCGCGAGAAAACTGATGGCAGAAGGACGTCTTCTGAAATAAGGCGGTGAATACGGATACGTTAATTCAAATAATTTTTTAAAAAATTAACAAACAAGCTGAATAAAGAAACCTTTCAACTGTTAACATAATTCACTGCTGTGAGCATTCGCATGTGCGAGAGAAATCAATCGTATTAGCCTAATTTTTCTTTTACTTTATTAAGTCTGTTCAACTACCTTCCTCGAGAGAGAGAGAGAGATGGAGAGATGGAGAGAGATGGAGAGGAGAGAGATGGGAAGAGGAGATAGAGAGATAGAGATGGAGAGATTGAGGGAGGGAGAGAGAGGAGAGAGGAGAGGGATGGAGGAGAGATGGAGAGATAGAGAGAGAGAGATGGAGAGATGGAGAGATGGAGAGAGAGAGAGAGAGAGAGATGGAGAGATGGAGAGAGAGGGATGGAGAGAGAGAGAGCGAGAGAGATATGGGAGAGAGAGATTGAGAGATGGAGAGAGAGAGAGAGAGAGAGAGAGAGAGACGGGGTCTAACGGAAAGCGAACAAAGTCGGGTAAGAACTGAGAAGTTACTATAGGTAAGCTAGGTAAACAGGCCCAGCGAGATCAGGTGGAACCATTGATATCCTGGGTATAACGAACGAAGTAGCTTCGCTTCAAACGTTTAACTTTTTTAATTAACCCTCCTCGTTTTCTCCTTTGTTTCCTGACAAAGATTTTAGTGAGTTTTTTTTTTTTTTTAAATTTCCATTCTGCTTTATCAGTTTCTCTCAAATTCAAAAGTAACGGTTAACAGGAGCTCTCTTCTCTCTCTCTCTCTCTTCTCTCTCTCTCTCTCTCTCTTTTTTTAATTTTAGAAAATATAAATCTTTTCGCCACTTTTTACGCTTTCCCGAATTGCTGGCGGTTTTCCAGAACAGTCGGTGGCCCCGCTTTACTTGTCGTCACCGCGACATGTTAGCGTCGGCAAACATGGTGTCGAGTGGAGCTGTGGCTGGCTTTACAGTTGGCGAGCAAGTGAGTGAGTGCGCTGTTTGCGAGAACGTGTGTACGTGTTCCAACATTTAACAAGCGAGGTTCTTCTTTTGACTTTACGTATAAGTCGAAGGCACAAGGCGGGTATAAACGTGGATTCTGCGAACACTGGGCTTTCTTCTCTTCTCTCCGCGGAGTAACAGCTCCAGCCCCCGATTACTACTGAGTCTCAACCTGCAGTCATCTGAGTGACGAGCGCAGACGGCAGCGGCTTTTCCTTAAAGAACCCGCTTGTATAGTTAACCCTTGTCATGTAGGTTTTTCTTCTTTTTTTTTTTTACAAGTTTTATAAGAAATAACTTACAGAATTCCAAGAAAAAGACAGATCAGGAAAGAATTAAAAAAAAAAAAAAAATTAAAAGTGAAACTGCAGTGGAATGTGAGAGACTGTGCTGAGGTCGGACCGCAGGGATCAGGCAGGGTTCGTCCTGTGGACCTGCTCTGTCTGAACTCCTTTAGCTTCGAACATCCGAAACATATTGATTAGTGAAGGGGAAATCCGCGCAAGGTGAAAAAAGGGTTTTTAATAATAATAATAATAATAATAATAATAATAATAATAATAATAATAATAATAATAATAATAATTCTCTAACGTCGCCGAATGACGATGTCAGCCGCTGGTGTTGGGTTTGGGGTTTGTGTAAGAAGATGTAGATATGTACACTCGTTACGTCATTCGGGGAGTTGTGGGATAAGTTGCAGATCCCAGGATTCAGCAATAATCGCTATCACTGTCTGCAGACCTGATCAATAAGCTCCCTGTTCTACCTACCTGTCTTCCTGGATTTGTTTCTACTGCCTCCTTATATCCTCCAGTCACATTTAGATTTCCACGCGACTATTCTATTTGTTGTTTTTTTTTTTCTCTCTTCTATAATTTTAATGGCCCTTAAAACGCCCCCTTTGAGTTATTTTATTATTTTTTACATGGGTTGCCCATGGCATCAGTTTTTAGAGATATAATAGGGACGTTCAAACGAATCCCGGCTGAAATACCTTCGCCGTAATGGCATCCGGCCGGGTTTCTTTTGAACGTGTTCGGTAATTAGTCCGGTAAGCATTAATCAGGCTGGCTTGTCCGCTGGTGGCTGATCAGGGGGCCGACTTCCGCTTCAAGCCGTATGACGTACAAGCTACGAGTTTGCTTTTTGTTTTTTTTTTCTTTTTTTTTTTAAAGAAAGTACTGCCGTTGGTATGGTGACGGAAATATTCTATAGAACCCGGTGTTTAGAGTGGATGGAGTAATAGCGGAGCTGATCGGTCTAAGGACACCTGCCAGCGGCGAGCTAAAAGGGGCAGGCGTGGGGTGTCGGCCTTAGTGACCAAGCAAGTCACCTGGGTACGGCTGAGTGGGGGGGGCTCTCGAACCGTAGCCAACCTCAGTCAAGAGTTACGAGAGATATCCCCCACCGTAACGTCTCTGCTTAGCTGTGGGAGGAAACCCACGCGGACGGACGGACAGACTAGTACAGAAGAGCGAGAGTTAACCAGGCCGCGGGAGGCTGCCAAACCGAATCCCGGTCCCCACCCACAGTAGGCAGGCGAGCCACGCCCACGACCACCCACCGCTCCCCCACTGATTTATCGTACTTACCATTTAAGGGAATCTTTTAACCTTATACACAATTAATTAATTTTTCTGGTTTGCCATAGTTTACTACTATCACTAGTCTATTTCTAAACGATGGCTAACCGGAGAAACGTTTAGTTCCAATTCTGTAAGGTTGGTCCTTAACAACCATAACTGCCCAGAACCTTGATTGTTTCCCGAGGAATTAAGAACAACCACTTCGTTAACTGACTTTGATTCCAGACACATAATATGGCGAATCCATGATGCGACCAGAATATAAACGTCTCTCTCTCTCTCCTCGCTCTTCTCTCTCTCTCTCCTCTCTCTCCCTCTCCTCCCTCTCTCATCTCCTCTCCTCTCGTCCGTCATCGATCCCTCCCGTCTCTCTCTCTCCTCTCATTAGTCTCTCGTCTCCTCTTCTCTCTCTCTTCTCTCTCGCTGTACTATAACGTCATCTCTCTTCTCTCTCTCTCTCGTCTCTCTCCGCACTCTCTCCCTCTAACTCTCTCTCTCCTCGTCTCTCCTCTCTCTCCTCTCTTCTCATCTCTCCTCTTCCTCTCTCCCCTCTAACTAACAAAAACGTCATCTCGCTCCTCTCTCTCTCTCCCTCTCACTCACTCTCGTAGCTAACGTCATCTCTCTCTCTCTCTCTCGCTCTGTACTAACGTCTCTCCTTCTCTCTCTCCATCTCTTCTCTCCGTCTCTCTCAGCTCACCTCTCTCTCTATCTCTCTCTCTCTCTCTCTCTCTCTCTCTCTCTCTCTCTCTCTCTCTCTTACTACTATCTCACTAACGTCATCTCTCTCTCTCTCTCTCTCTCTCTCTCTCGACTTTGAATCTGACGAATACCGCACTTCGAGAGCTGCACGTTAGAATTACCATTCCTCATCTTCTGCTGCTTTTGGCACCTGCTGCTATAATTGTTTTTGTTTGTTTTTTATCTACTGGTAATAAAAGGAGAAGAAAATAAAACATAATTAACACGGTGCTCTAACAGTTATGGAAGCAGAACATTTCAACTTAATTTCAATGGCTCGTACGAAAAATGTTCTCATTTTTCACTTTGTTTTTACATCCAGCCGCAATTACCTGTGTATGATGGGAACTTTCCAGGTTGTTTTGTCACCACCGTAATATCCAATCCGGCTTCCCTTCCAAAACAAAGCGAATGCGAATTCACATAATTACTGACTTTTTAATAATTTCTATATCGGTGATTTCTGATAGACGAAAAATATATTATAGATATAGGTCTTTAAAGTCTTCTTATTTGTTCCAAAATTAAATCTTTATGAAAACTAATCGATATCTGTGTATTTGGCGGTTTATGATATACAACGCTGCTCACAAAGTATAAGACACCATGAAGAAAATGCACCAGCCGAGCGACTTATTCAGTGTTGTAAAGTAGAACGATGGTGCACATGAAAGCAGCAACTGTAAGGTAAAGGAGAAAACTTGGACGAAGCCAAAAGAGTTAACAGTGGATGTCGTGGTAAAATCAAACAGTTTCATCGATAGATTCGATTACTGTAACAAAGATGGCGATTTAGGATGAATGTCTGTTGTCTCTCCTTTTTATGTACAAATCAAGATATGCTGATCAATTTGAAAATTATTTGAACAAGTTAGGAAAGAAGATAGGTATCCCCCCCTCTGATGGCAGACAGTAGAGTTGGCGATAACCACAGCCGTCCAACATCATTTTGGAGCATCCTGTGATGTTGATGGCATCTCACACCACGCAGCTGTCTAAAGTACCCTTTTAAATGTTTAACAGCTGAATATCGACAGTTAAGAGAAAAGGGAACGCGAATAACGTGAAGCAATACAAATGTGTATTAGACATGACTTTTCAAACAACACTATTATCTTCACTACATTTTAGTTTGTGAGTAACTTTAAATTTAAAAAAAAAATAAATAAAACGTTATTTTAGTTCCATGCGGTACCAATGAATTTTATTGGTAGTTAAATAAAGTCTGACTCAGGGAATTTGTAGTATCTTTTGTCATAAAATCGCTTTCTTTGTAATATATAATTCATTGCGTCCCATCCAAGAGAATTCGCTAAACAAACCAATGATTACCTAAATGGCCATTAGATACATCGGCCTGTTCGTGTTTACAGAAGGGTACTTTCAATATATGCCCCTCAGAGCCACTTCTTGTCATTTCTTCCTCGAAAGCCCTTTTCCCTGCTCAGAGCCTGAAGAACGAGAGGTTTTTTTTTTGGAGAAACTGAACTTTTTTCCGCTACAGTACGAAAATGCTTCTAAACTGTATTTAAACAGAGCTCTTAAAAGCGCGTGTGTCAGGAGCGATCCTTGTGGCTACAGCTGGGCAGGGTTCGAAAACAAGAACACGCTCATTTAATGTTACAGATGTAACCGATTAATAGAGATGAAAAAAATTTTTTTTTTAAATGGATTTTCAAACTGCCAAGCTAATATTACTATTACTTTCGTGGTAATTATTCCTACGTATTTTAAATTGCATTTTTAATGGCATTTGGGTAATTTACAGAAAAGTAAAGACAAACAAACGAGGAAGCAGCTCGTGCTTATTATGTCAGGGTCTGAACAAGAAAGAATCGTTCGTGAAGACAAAGTTTTATAATAAGCTACAAAGGGTTTTCAATCTTCCTCCGTGAAGGTATTATTGGGTGAATGTGTGTAGCCTAGTGTGGCTGAACGCCCGTGTTCTATCTCCACTGGGGGCCCATGACTGAATTTAGTAATACCCCCCCCTCCAGTAGCATGTTTCTCTTTTACCCTCTTCTGTACCAGCCCGTCGACGCAGCCTCGATCCGGGTTTCCTTTCCTCAGCTTAACAGAGCCTTTTCACTAGCCCCTCGACCCCATCACCCGCACGGTCTACCGTGGTTGTAATATCAGTTGTAAATTCTAGCACAGCGTTGAGCAGTTGTTGATAGCTTTCGCCGATATCGCATTACGAATCCTTTCTCTCCTGCTGGGATAACAACAAAAGAGTTGGGTGGAGGGTGCAGGCCCAGGAACCATTGCCAGCATTTCGGTCCTTTGTGATCGTAAAGATGATAATGCAGCACAGCTCGGTGGTATAACGCAGTGCCGTGCAGCAAAGACTGACATAGTGAAACATTAAGTGGGTCGGAAGCCATTTTCTAATATCAAACCCGTTTTTGCTCGTTTAAAGCGTTTCGTTATAAAATCTGCTCAGTAGCATTTTTTTTTTAAACCATATATTTAAGGAAAAAAAAGATGTTTGATTTAGTAAGAGGTTATTTCTTTCAGTGACAATGGTTATCGCTGAACGTACAAGGCAATATATACACACACACATATATAATATTCGCTGAATGTACAAGGCAATATATACACACACATATATAATATTCGCTGAATGTACAAGGAAATATATACACACACATATATAATATTCGCTGAATGTACAAGGAAATATATACACACACATATATAATATTCGCTGAATGTACAAGGCAATATATACACACACATATATAATATTCGCTGAATGTACAGGCAATATATACACACACATATATAATATTCGCTGAACGTACAAGGCAATATATACACACACACATATAATATTCGCTGAATGTACAAGGAAATATATACACACACATATATAATATTCGCTGAACGTACAAGGCAATATATACACACACATATATAATATTCGCTGAATGTACAAGGCAATATATACACACACATATATAATATTCGCTGAACGTACAAGGCAATATATACACACACACATATAATATTCGCTGAATGTACAAGGCAATATATACACACACATATATAATATTCGCTGAATGTACAAGGAAATATATACACACACATATATAATATTCGCTGAATGTACAAGGCAATATATACACACACATATATAATATTCGCTGAATGTACAGGCAATATATACACACACATATATAATATTCGCTGAATGTACAAGGCATATATACACACACATATATAATATTCGCTGAATGTACAAGGCAATATATACAACACAATATATATGTGTGTGTGTGTGTGTGTGTGTGTGTGTGTGTGTGTGTGTGTGTGTGTGTGGTGTGTGAAGAGAAAAAGAAAAAATCTGCTTCGGTAAATGATTGTGATTTTTAGTTTGTATGGAAATCCAAATTATGTTTAACGGTAATTGATAAAAACATTCCGTCGAAAACCAATGAGAAGGAGAGTACATTGATTGTCGCAGATGAACTCATCGCGTGTCCCGTGTGGAGTTATACCGAGCCGCATAAAGCTTTTAAGCAATTTAAGAATCCCTGCTCCTTTTGCCAGACTCTCTCCTGCAGCTGTTTTAGTTAAATGAAATTTATAAGTACACGAAAAAATCATTACCTTTCTATTATCTTTTGACGTCTCAGCTAACTAATGTTGACAAAAAAGTAATTCAATCGTCCCGACACACACACCACCGTGGATGCGTCGTCGTTCTTACTTTGTCCTGTTTCCTGGCCGGACAACTCTGGCCCGGCCTCCACACAAATCGATGCCGGCCGACCATGTATGGAAAAATCAGCACCAACATAATCCAGGTGTTAAATTCTAGATGCTATTAATTAAATCGCGAAGCTGCTTGAATACCTAGCGGTTTCCGCATTAAAAGAAAAAAAGGAAAATTTTCAACTACTTTCCGGGTAGATGTGCTTTTAAGGTATTAGAATTAAAATTAAAATTTAAATTTAAAATAAAAAAAACAACATAATTTATCTCCTGCTGAAAGCAGAGTAAAACATCTCTTGATAACCGTCGCGCACGTGGTTGTCACTTTCTCGGTAAACAAGTCACAAAATCATGGAGATTTTATTTTAAATTTAGCCGACTAATAATAGTATTTCCGACAGCCCCCCCCTTTTTTCTAACTTGCATGTAATTACCGAAACGGTAATTATTTCACCACCTATATATTATTTGCGATATTTTTGAATTCGCCGACCACGTCTGGCATCTCTCATCTCCGTCCAGAAACAAAATGTAGCAGATGCAGATATCTTGAAAGACCGTCAATGGTAGAGCTGAAGGTGATACCGAAAACCCATGCGACTGGCGTTGAGTTAACCGTTTCCCCCCCAACCCGTTAATGTTTGTCTGTAAACATTATTCTTTTTTAAAAAAAATAATATCTCTAACCGTTCTGTTTACCGCTTCCGAAACAGTTCGTGACTGCTATATTTTTATTATAGTGTTAACCTATTGAAGTCCAGGGCGTTCTCGAAACAGAAATTGGTCGGACATTACACACTCTCTCCTTGTTATCTTTAACCGTAAAGAAATTCTCGCGAATAGATACAAATGATGAAGAAAGTCAGTACCTAAACACGCCTGCCAGCTTTTGCAGTACTGCATCGCCCAAACAATGAACCTGTACCATACTATTCAGTTGCATAGATTTGTGTTAAAATTTCTTCTTTTTTTTTTAGATTTTTAAATTTTCTTTGTCATAGATGGATTTGTTATGATAACTGCTTAAACTAAAACAATGCTTGTTTTAATGTATGCAAGAAGACAGGAGGCTTGTGTGGGAATCTTCCGTGCTATTCCTACTATCTAGGAAATTGTTCAATTTCCAACCCAACTGCTCAACAGTTTGCGAGATTTTCCAATGACGGTTGTATTTATGGCTGATGTTTTACAGGTCTTTGACCATCTGGTTCATCAAATCTTATATAAATGGAACACAAAATGAACTGACACCCCAAAAGCCTACCCCGAGGGGTGTATCATGCGATCCAACTGTTGGCTCACCAATATTTCCAAGAAGACTCTTTTGATTTTAAAATTTCCTATTGTAACAGGTTTTGTCATGTATGTCTTCCAACAGTCGTGTTAATATTCGTGTAACAATATTCCCTAAAAAACAAATATATATATATATGAAATATGGAAGATTCAGAATAGTCCACATATGGCTTGGATTTTCCAATAAAGTAAAAGAATTTTTTGTTATCAATCTAACCTCTACAGGTTTGGAACCAAACAACTTTGTCTTTTCTTCCTAGACTTTCAGCCTCGTGTCAATAGATACCAACTAAATACTGGACAAACCAAGCACTATTACTATTGATTTAACAGAGACGGCGCCAACCTCAACCTACAGGCGAGATTCTGATATCTTTATTTCACGGCTGGTACGTGAGTTGGCTCTCTGAAAACCCCAGATACCACCGCCAAATGTCCGGCACCATGGGACGCCATTGTTTTTGTTTACAGATCGACATTTGACTGATTTATTTAAATACTCTGTACACAGCATCAGTAACAAGCATTCCGAGTTGCTGGCGTCTGCCCCGACACAATAGTGTGATTCAAAGAAAATCGAACCTTAAGAGAAAACTTTGATTCCTTTTGGCATTAGTTCAGTGGACGCTGAGTTGTACATTCAAGCTCAATTACTACTTATTATAGCATCCGGTTGTCAAATAAATATGGGATATTCAACATAAATTTATTAAGCACATTCTAAAGAGACAGCTACAAAATAGTTTTGGCAACCGAATGATCTACTACTTTTGTGTCGAAGATAAAGTATCCGTAATTTATAAGTTATTAGTTTCAGAAAGTTACCGGGAAACAGCAATGCATTTTTGAAGTAAATATGCGATATTCTATTATTTTCACTCTTTTTTTTCTTCCCCTTTTTGAAAAATCTTGGAGAAAATTCCTATATTATAACATATTCATTGAGCCAGTAGATTTTAAAGACCACAAATCAGCTTCACCTTTTGTGATAACCTGCTTATGCCATTGGTTTCAAAGACATTTTAATAAATTAAGACTTTCCATACTTTCCAAACTTGTACGAGCCGTGTGGTAGCTCTCCTGTCAAGAAGTCCACAATTTTCATATTTTCGTCATAGCTGCACACAGCGCTGTCGGGATAGAAAAGTAACACATACGAAACAGTGCACTCCAAATTATCGGCATAATAATATTTTAAAAAATTAAACTAACTGTTGCCTATAATAACCCGGTGGTTATGGATCATATCATTTTGTTAACACGTCAGTAAGTATTTAAGGATGAAACGAAAAGAACACTGTCATGAGCCAGCGGACAATCGTGGAAGTACGCTCGCTCCCCTGTCGAAGTTGTCTCCCCTGTAGGCATCAGTATATGCACACACACAAAAAAAAAAAGGCAGGGAAAATTATGAATATCCATTCACAAGTCTTTACCTATACAGCTGCCCGATTTGTATAACTACAAACTGTAGAAGAATACGATAATTTTTTTAATCTTTTAATCTAATTATGAACTATAATATTCATTCTATTTTTTTTTGGATTGGTGCGTTGATATTTTTTATTTGATTCTACAATTACAAAACAAAATTCGCAATGTAGTTTTAAGTATTGTTTGCTTTCTTTTGTTCTTTTGCGCAATATATTTAAAGGTATCTTTTAGAAGGAGCATTCTTTTATTATTGAGCAGGGAAGCTGCTTACCTCCCCTTTTTTGTTTGTTTTTTTTTTTTTGCTGTTTTTTTACATCAGTTAATCTACCTGTTCCGATAAATCTACGTAGTGTTTTTTGTGCTCCTAATACTCCCAGAGTACCTACTTCCGGCTTTCACTGCACGCGGCTGCACCGGGCCATGGGAAAGGCATCTGTAAATCGGTGCACCGTTGTTATTACTTCCTAACTTTGGTCGTTTACCTTGTACTACGCTAGAAGACTTAGAGAGATGCTGGCCGGCCTGTACGTTAACCGATAGCGTGGTGTATGGGGACGAGCAGGCGAACCTGAAAAGAGGAACCCGAGTCCATAACAAGCAACCTGACTGGAGAAAATGCTTTCAAATAACTTATTTCGCTCACGCACCTGAAGTGACGTTGAAGGGTATCTAATAACATCCGTGCACCTCCCACTAGAAGTTAACGGTGTCTGGTGGTGTCAGTTGTCTGTCTACTGTCTTAACGAACACGTGAACTTATCGACTTATCGCATCTGATTTGCTCGCGAAAACCATTTGTAAACTGCTAAAAGTTTCTCCATGTTAATAATCGCCATTAAGTATAAAATAAAATCTATCTACGCATTACAAAATAGTTCCCAACCACTGCAAACCTGACCTTGAAAATCATGTCATCTATACGTGCCCAACACTTCAGAACGATAAATAATTTTCGGAAAAGGTATTCACATATTCATATTATTGCGCAATTTAAAGGTTGATTTATTTAAAAATTGAAGTACGACGTCATTTTGTTGTTTAACATTGTTAACAATGTGACCAGATTTCTATAATTTAACGTACACACTCGCGCCTTTCGATGAACAAGTTAAAATAACCTGAATTGTAACTGTCATTCTGTTGGCATCCGAGTCAAAATCAAGAGTATACAACCCCTTTCAAGTTTTCATAGTTGTTTATCGCCCTATGTACCTTAAAAATCCAATAGAGTGAATTTTTTGGAGATATTCATATGACTAAATTCCTCATGAAGAGATTATCAGTAAAAAAGAAGCAGCACGGTATTCCAGTTTAACTTGACAGCATGGAATACTAGTAGAAAATAAAATTTAAAATGCACACTAGAAAAACCTTTTCGAGTAAAGCATCCATTGCAAAAAGAAAACCTATCGACCTTAGAATATTTCTCAAAATAGTTTGCGCACTGGTTTCTTTTGTTTTGGAAAATTGTCGAATATCGGTTGTCACCATTAGAGACATGGTCATCGAGCAAATCAGGTGATATCTACTTCTATACAGTATAATCTTTTATTTGGGGTGTGTGTCCCTTAAGGTCATTTTTTTGTTGCTGTGTGATTTGTGGAAGTAATACTGATCTCAAACATGCGCGATAATTATTTATTATAATAATACACGGTGTGGTTAGATATACTGAAGCAACAATAGCCTCTTGCATAGATTTTTCTTCATCCAGCTCCGTCGTTCATATGTAACAAATATTTCCCATCCTAAAAATCACTTGTCACCAGCAATCAACCAATTACGCCATTCTGTGACCGCTCGCTCGCCCCGACCCTTTTTTCCTATTTCTTGTTTATAGTCAACGCGCAATAGAGGCATCGTGCAAAAATGTCCCGACAACCCTAACAAAAAAGTTCCGATGTCTTTTTTTTTTCTCTCTTTTGTTGACCACAGAAATCATCCGCGCTTCCGTTTCGTATTGTGATACTCTCTTCTCTTCTGTCTTCTTTTTCCCTCTGCAGTGACTTGTTGAAAAGCCTCGCAGTTAGCCAATTACAGACCGCCGGTAATTGCTGACTGTTGCATGCTTTCGTTAGGACAAGGTCGCTTTTCTTTAAAATGGAATTTCGTGTTTTCAGATAATGATCCTTTCTGTTGTACGGGATTTACAATTAAAGAGATAACATCTTCGCCGACCTTCGTGAAAACAGTCTTCTCGACACAGGGATCTTTATTCAATAAAGAGAACAAGACGAGAGGCCACAAAACGACGACGAAAGACTTCATTATCCTTAAAGATCCAAAAAGGGAAGTTTTATTCACAGTACACAATCCTTATCTCAGTACTGAGAGATGCGAATTTCCAATTATTCACAGAGACTTGAAATCTATACCGACTGTTTCCAGGTTCCTTCGCAAGTTTCTCGAAGAATGGTAGGGAAACCAAGAGTAGAAACACCCACAAGCTCCAAACAGCCGTGTTAGAGAACAAAAATGTTGATGCCCTTTAAATTTTGGGCAAGTTGTAACGATGATATTTATTGTGGCTCTGCGGCAGGCGAGTCACGAGACTCCCCCAATGTTCGATTGAGATCAGATGTTGCAGACAGCGAGCCAAGAGGGGTGAGTTCGAGCTTTACCGGACCTCTGTTCCACTAGAGGGCGTGCGGTGCCCGGTCGTTCAAAGACTAAAGCAGCTACCTTCACAAGCGTAGATAGCAAGAAGATCTTGCCGGTTGACAAACCTAAATGAAAGAAAGGCATTTTTATGTTTAGAACTTTATATTAAATTTATTACTGTATTCTATCTCTTCAGAGTAACTATAATTATTGCATATAAAATAAAGATGGCGTTGAGAATATATTACCAGGATAATAGTGTTTAACACAGCTGTCTCTCGAGTAGAATAATTAGATGAGAGGTGTTAAAGTAAAATCTCTAGAACTTACAAACAAGGAAATGTACGTAAAATTGACTAAAAAAAAAAAAACTCCTAAGAAATTGGCAAGAAGTTGTAAGACTTGTGCTTGATAAAGTTAGAACAAAATCAAAAATAAGTAACACTCGTTCATCGCGCCGTACCTATTGTCTGTTAAACCTTCCGCAGTCTGGAGTTTTAAATTCTACATATGCTGCCTTTCTGGACTAAAGGTACGGTAGGAAGTATTCTAAAAGCATGATAAAGCATTATAGACCTTTGTCACGCTGCTTAGCTTCATTCTCATTTTTTCCTCGATTTTATCAACGTATAAGGACCTCAGGATATTCTTTTCCTAATATGAAATTACGATTTTTCCCCCACTTATTTATTTCACATCTCACCAGCAGCAAAATATATAATCAACGATGTCAAAAATCGGTAACAGATGTTCTAGGTTTTCGGATAAATTCCTACTTTTGAAGACGGTTGCATGAACTGCCAACACAAGACTCCACCCGTCGACACAACTCGAAAGCATACCTGAGTTTGTAAACTGGTCTATGTACGTAAAACCATTTAACAAAAGAGAATGAAATCAGAAAATAAATCTCATTCTGGCATTTATCTGCTTTGCTTCAGATTTCACTCCATTTTTTTTTCTAAAAAAAAAAAAAAAGCAAAAATATAAATTAATTTCTTACGTTTTATTTATTTCTTGGAATTAATCTGAAAACATTTTTTCCAACTTTGGATATCAACCCAATACAGTCGCGCAACTCACCGCACAATTTTCGCTTTGTCCAGATATTAAAATGAAACTGTAAAAGAAACCATTCAAACTGCTAGTACATTGGCTAAATAGTTTTCTTTGTGATCGTTTGGCAAATACGTCAATTCAACAAAATTAATTAATTCTGTATTGATTTATTTCATAAAAGCCGTTCGCCTTTGCTCGCGTCTGTGTGGAACAGAGGTATAGTTGTTGTGGAAACAGTTGTCAAATTTATGCTGTAAGCGAGAGTTGGAAAATTGGAAATTGAGAAACTTTAAGTCGAAACATTAAAATATATATATATATATATATGTATACATATCCTGCCGTAAACTTCCGCTCGGGGAAGCGAATTTCCGAGTGAAAAGTTGCATAAAAGTTATCAAAGATTCTTTTAAAGTTTGAAATAGATGAAACAAATGTTCAAAAAGCCGTTTGGTAGGTATGCAATGTTGCAGGGTTTGAGGATAACTCGTACTGCATCACTTGGAGCCCTGCTGAGGACTTTATCATCAGGTACAGACTTCGACAAAGACAATAAAAGCAACGATGGCGTCTTTACTCTATTACAACTTCGCGTGATTTTAGAGGCGCTGTTTTCATATATTAAAACGTTCAATTAAATTAGTTTGCAGCATTTCCTTGGTTACAGAGGTTTGCCGTGTGCGTTGTTGGCTGGTTGGCTGTTTTCTCCCCTCCTACTCTTCAGCGATTGTTCAGGGGGAAAGCGGGTGGACCGAGAGAATCAGCGCCTCGGTGAGTCACACTTCCCGGCCGCCCTCGCAGAGCCCGATCCGACCCGGCCGTCTCCGGTGCCAAACGGTTCTGACAGGGGCCGCGATCGCCGGAGGCGGTCTTCTCGCCCCGTCTCGGGTGTAAGAGTCGCTTAAGCTGGTGTTTCCGGAAAGGCGCACACATCTCTCTCATCACCGTCCGCCGGCCGAGGAGCCGAAGTCCCGGTCGCTAAACGAGTTAATTTCGAACAAATTTCATTACTTAAAAAAAAATTTAAAAAAAAACACGGTTGTGATAAAATTTTGCGCCGCAAGAAAAATATCTGGCCCTGCGACCCCCGGTAATTATTATTAGGGGACATAATCCAGAATTGGATAACATCGCGGACTGCGGGCTGGTGTATAAACAGGGAGCCGGCTAATGAAGTGTTTAAGGGAAGAAAACGTATGGTGAAGCGGCCAGGCTTAATAGGACACGGCGTCAGCTCCGGGCCGAGTCCACCTCACCCCCGGGGGAACTGCTCGCAGTTTTTATACTTCAACTGTATCTGGTGGATCTATTCATAGCAGCAATTAAGGAAGTTAGCCAAACATGCAATTTGATTAGCCATTGTTTATGCCCGAAGTATTCTGTTTGGCTGGGAGCGCGAGCGCCGCGTGCTTGACGCGATGAGTTGTGACATGCGTAGTGAAGCGCCATTTGCTGGGTAGGAATCCGTGTAACTTAAGAGGTACGTGAGCATTTTATCTCATTAAGTTTCTTAAAACAACCAGCTAAAAGCTAAGTTGCATCAACAGTAGGCTGATTGAGACGATTAGCAATACTATTATCAGTTCAACGAGACACCGAATGCTCGCTAAGTAAATAAGCAATTTCTATTAGGTCGAAATGGATGGGTCCGGAGAAGTGGGCGGACAGCAGAAAGGGGCCCTTTTAATGAAAGTAATTGACTATGTCATAACCACAGATCACATTTGTGCACGTTCTGTTGTGTCACAGGGCCTCGTATTCGCAGCCCCCCACCTCTCCCTCCTTCTCTCTCTTCATCTCTCTCTCCATCTCTCTCTCTCTCACCATCTCTCGCCATCTCCATCTCTCACATCTCTCTCCATCTCTCTCTCTCTCTCTCTCTCTCTCTCTCTCATCTCCATCTCTCTCCATCTCCATCTCTAACACCTCTCTCTCTCTCATCTCTCTCTCAGCTCTCTCTCTCTCTCTCTCTCTACCATCTCTCATCCTCTCTCTCATCTCTCTCATCTCATCTCTCAACCACTCTCTCTCTCTCTCTCTCTCTCTTCATCTCTCTCGTCTCGCTCTCACTCTCTCTCATCTCTCTCTCACCTCTCTCTCTCTCATCTCTCTCTCTCTCCATCTCTCTCTCTCTCCTCCTCTCTCTCTCTCTCTCTCTCTCTCTCTCTCTCTCTGCTCTCTCTCTCTCTCTCTCTTACTCTCTCTCCATCGTCTAACTCTCTCTCTCTCTCTCTCTCTCTCTCTCTCTCTCTCTCTCTCTGCTCTCTCCTCTCTCTCTCTCGTACGCCAAAGGCTACGGAAGCTGTTACCTAAAATTGAAGATGATATGAAAATTTTTTTTTCTTTTTCTGGAATTGCGAGAAAACATTTTTCGAATAAAATCTATCTAATGAAAACAAACGAATAAAGCTGGTAACCCAGCGAATTTCTTTACAAATAAAAGGGACAAATACAATTACAGCCCTGTTATTTGAAAAAGCAGATGTCGCTGTTTCTTTCCATGAAGTCCTGGTGACGTCGGTTATAGTCTCCGCTAGTTTAATGTCGGCAAAGAGTTGTAATATTATCGTACAAAGCTTGTGAGTAGCTGATGGTTTTGTTGTTTTATTAAATATTACACAGTAACAAATCAAATAAAACTAAAGGCAGTGTTTTCATGAGCATGGGGATCAAGGTCCATTGAACGTTTCTTAAAGCTGAGAGGTTGTGCATTCTCACATTACCGTAAACCCTGACTTACTCGTTATGTTTTCATTTGATAAAATAGAAGGAAAACGTGCGAAACAAAGTGGTTTTTTTTATTTTTTTCATATTTCCATGTCTCAGAGGTGTAAGGGTTGCTGGGCTCTATTGCGGGAAGGTTTCGCACGTCATGGCGTAGATCGAAACTGGGGAGTCTTCTACTGGCTCGCGCAACCAGACACGGAAGCAGAGAGATATCTCATCGCCTTAATCAAAAACGGAAACATTTGAGCGAAGTCACGTGTGCGCGTGTGCGTGTGCCCATTGGTTGTGCCGCTTGATGTCTAAATCAACCGCTAGTGTAAGTATGGACCGAAGACGCTACACAGAGGTCCATATAGGGCAGATAATCGCAATTTAAAATGCTTGATTCTTCTGCAGCTGGAAAATACCAACCCCGAGCCTGCTTTCAATCATCTTGCTAAAGAACGTGGTGGACACCCTTCCCGGTGCGACTCCTAGGAAAGAAAGGGGCAGGGTTCTATCCACGAGATCCCTCTGTCAACGTCGGTGCCGGGCGAGCCTAGAGAGCGTCAACGATAGGGTAACCTCGGTTATCACGTCCCGCCCCCCAAACCCCGTATAGCGTCCAAGAAAGATCTCGAAGAACGAGAAAATCTCACGGATATTTCGCTACCCGTTTTCGAGATCTACTGTTAAGACCGTAAAAGATTCCAGCAACGGAGCTACGGGTTTCCTATTGCTACCAAATGGCATCTCGAAGGCCGGTCGGGAAAGGGTGAGGAGCCCAGATGGAATCTTACCTTCTTTAACTCGACGGCAAAACTTTCGAGAAACATCGGGTGAGCGACCGGCACCAACCAGACCAGCGTCGAGGGCCGCTCACCGTCGTCAGGGTTCAGTAAACGCCATACAACCCTGGCATTTTGGCCTGTCGCAGCAGTCATCAACGATGGGAGAAGATCGATCGGGCATAACTTCACGGTCGTTTATCACGATTTGACCCGGAAAAACGTTGATCCAGGTGGAATTGCCAACATGGTGGCAGAAATAAGCTAACACTTCTTTCAGTGCTATTTAGTGCAATGCCTGAACTCGAGGGAACAGTCCACCGGTCGCCTGCACCCAGCGTTCTGTCATTATATTGGGATCTAAAATCGCTGTAGGACAGGGCGGAACATGGCGATTTCTTTATTTATTTATTTACATTTTTCCGGTAAAAACAAACTGATCATCGACTGCCCATTAACAATGCTGGCTTCACAGCGCGTGCGAGATTCACCTCAGGACACACAAAAAAAAAACAACTGCGCGGTGGTCCGGTGGTTAGCGTAATAAGCTGTTGAAGTTGAAGGCCCGAATTCGATTTCCTGTCTGGACCGGCTCGGTTTTGGTGCACCTCACCGACATCGGTTTCTTTTTGGCCAGACGCCACGGGATTTTCTTGGCGTTTATCGGTTTCCTTCCACATCTGAAGAAGAAGAGTTTTGGCGTAGTCTTTGGTTCTTGGTCGCCCGCCGCTGTACAGTGGCCGTCTAACCCACCCAGTGTCCGTCTCTAATCTCATGATCAAGATGGAGATCCGTAACTAATGAGATGCAAAGAGTTTTGGCGTAGTCTTTGGTTCTTGGTCGCCCGCCGCTGTACAGTGGCCGTCTAACCCACCCAGTGTCCGTCTCTAATCTCACGATCAAGATGGAGATCCGTAACTAATGAGATGCAACAGCTTATCGCAAAGTTGTGATATCCTTGTAAAACTTCTATTTTCTTATTCGACACACGAAAACACGTGGTACATGCGTATACGGATGAAGGTTAAAGTTCGCGTGGCTTGATATTCTGACTGTCTGAAGAATGTATCGAGCCTAGTAGACGGGAGAGACTCCGAGAGACGTCCGCGCAGCAGTAAAAAAAAGAAAAAGAGAGAAAAAAATGAATTTAATTTGAAAAATTTGAAATAAAATTAATTAATTTAAAGTCAAGCATTTGAAATTTATTGAAAAAAAAGCTGAAAAGATGGTGATAAAATGTTTAAAAGTAAATCAAATTTTAATAACTTGAAAGTTTTCCATTAAAGTTTCTATTTAGTTTTTAAGTACTATATCGTAATGAGTTCACACACTGAGTGGAGAAAATCCCAGATCCTGAGGCGAGCCATGACACTATTAATTTCTCTACCTTTTTGTCAATTTTCTCTCCTAGTCAATATTACATTATGTTTACTAGAAGTTCCTGTGTTCCGACACCCTTACCCGTACCCTGGCTGTGTTGTGCTCTAATATATCGCTTATCAGCCATCTGCTGTCAATTTCTTTGCCACACAATAACACATTTATGTTTCGACAATCGTCTTTGGCGGGCCATATTGTCCTTTGACCGTATCATATACGGTCGTTTCGGATACGTAACCTGCGGCTATGTATGCGCCAGCCACTTTGCTTGGCCGCGAGATGTCTTATGCCAATCTCCTCAACTAAAAGCTATCAAAAGCCATCACAAAGTGAAGATTTCTCTCTAAACTGAGAAAAAGCAATTAAGCGACCTCAATAACCAGCAAATTGAATTTATTTCTAGCCACGGGCTAAAAAGACAGGAAGGAGAATTAAAATCCTGGAAACTTGTTTGCGACTTCAATGTTTAACTGCAATTTGTTTTGACTACTACATTGTCGGTGTATACAGACGCTGTATACCAAGTGCTTCTCTTCCGCTAACGGCCTTAATTTACCTGAAATAGTGACGTAAAATCTCATTATTTACTAATGGCACTGCATCTTATAGCTATTAGAAAATAAGCCAAGAACATTTCTAAACATCCTTCAAACTTAATTCTCACTTTGATTTTGCTCACTCAGTTTCATGATTTCCAAGCAAGGTATCTTTTTTTAAATCGGTAGCTTATTTATTTATTAAGTCCGTACTTAAAAACTAATATTCGGTAGTATAGAATAAAAACTTTGAGAATGCTTAATTTACCCGTGTTTGCCAAAAGGGATCTGATTGTTTAAAAATACGCAGTAGGTAACTTTATAAGTTGCTGAAGAAAATAGATAAATTTTTAAAAATAGAAACGAGTTAGATTGGGGCGTTGATAGCCAGGGTGAAGATTCAGAGCTGCTTCTGGAATTTCTGTGCATCACTAGGAAGAGGATGGCGCAAGAACAAAATAGAGCTAAAGAACTTAAAAGGTTATTTTCCAGATATCTCTGAAATTTCCTGTTCGCTAGAAGCTAAATAGGTGACATGATCACAGAAATTCCCTAGAACTTACCATCCGTTCTTTAACGAGAACTTCAGGATTTATTTATGGCATCTTTTAGTTGCTGAGACCCCCCTTTTTTCATGCATACAATTAATACCTTTGTCTGATATTACCTTTTTCCTTTTAAGTTCCCTTGTTTCACAATAAATCTTACGTTTTTTACATCTAAAGAAGTAAAATATCCCTGCCAAACAACTTGAGTTCAGTAAAATCCTAGAAATACCCAAAGCCAATCTTAGAGGCAGTGTTGGACATGAGTACAGACTGATAGATATTGATGATGAACAAACTCCGGGCTTCTTTGCAGTTCTTCGCTGTTCATGCAAACACCTGGGATACGCTCATCTTCAAATGATTTAGTCTGCTGGATCTTCATAGTTTTCTGCATTCTTCTGGTGATTCACAGGTCTTATGGTCAATCTTAGATGCGTTAAACCTTTTCTTCCTCTTATTTCCGTTTCGATTTATTTTTCTTGCAACTTGGACAACATAAGATGAACTTCACGTGGCATTTGCGCGATACTAGCCATTCTTCAGATATAACGCTATATACGTTCTTCTGTTTATTGATGTCAGTCGTTAAAGAGGATTTCCCTCGTTCAGCTCCCTGAATAAATCGAAAACAATCCAACCCAGAGGGAAGGTAATCCGTTTATTTCACATGTACTCCTCTCTACTTTTTTTTAAATCTTAAAATTAACTTTTAAAATGTTTTAAAAACCTCGAGGGTCGCCACGAGCTTTTTTAAAAAAGTTTATTCAAGAAAAATAAGTTTTGAATGAAACCTTACTCGGGATAAAAATAGTTGTTTAAGTAATTCTAGATGGTGCGCCCAGTGGTCCACAGTAAGCTATTAAGTAAGCCCTTGTTCGAATCCAGGTGAGAACCGGCTCGGGTTGGCGTACCTATCTGGGATGGTTTCTACTCGCCTTCCATCAGCAGGCCACAAGAATTTCCTCCGGTCAGCCCGCTTTCCTCCCACATGTAAAAATGAAAATTCCTAATGTGATTTCCAAGGTATACGCAATGGTGGTACCACCGGTAACTCTTGGCTGGCTTTCACCCTGAACACCGCTCAACAGACCCCAGCCTCATCTAAGTCACTACCTGTCCCTTCTTAGCTCACTGCTTCGAGAAAATCTCTTGATACCTTCAGCGGCACGAAGGGTTTCGCTGAGAATAAGTAATTCTAGATAAATTTGCATCAGCGGCCAAAATGGTGACAGAACTAAGGAAAGTTGAGGTCACTGGACCAAGAACAATTGGCTGTGAACCAGTGGAGAAAAAATTTACATTCTCTCCCACACTCGGCATTCTGGGGATAAACCAGCAGAAAAACTCTTTTCTTTAACACAGAGAACTAGAGTTCTGTCGTAAGACGCCAACAACTGAAGATAGGTTTCCTCGATCGAAACGTCATTTACTTATAGTGTTACATCCACATTTCTGACCATAAGCCTGTACACGTGAGTTTCACGTTAACAAAAAGTTGTATTGTTTCTAAATTGTTAAACATTTAGGAAACTAATTTCAAATCAAGATTTATCCCCTCTTTTTCTCCATCCTTTTTTAAATTTGAGTAGTTGCTCCAACGTGCTGGTTTGGAACATAATCGGACATTTTTACCTTAGGGTTTCCGTGTTAACCAAAAGTGTGATTTACTGTGCAGAAAATTAAATTTTTTTCTCTTGCTTATACACTTCTTAGAATGAATAAATTTTCCGTCAAAATATTTTCCTATTTTAAAAATGTACCCAAATTTAACAACAGAATCTTTATAAATATTTTGCAGCTGTTTCTTTTTTATAGACACTAGAAACTCATATGGTTTAATTAGTTGTTGCGATTTCAAAATGCTTAATATATGTTTTTGAAAGAACTCTTCTGTCTTTTATTGCATCGAGTACATTTTTAAATAAGTTTAGAAGCAAAGAACTAATACAAATAAAGTATGGATAGAAAATAGTTAGGCGAAAACATATTTGGAAGAATCCAGCAAGGGTAATCAAGTAAGAAAAGAGGATTCGTTGAGCAGCCTACCAAGAAATGAACTAGGTGTTTATGATGCTAACAGAAATATAAAGACATTTAAAATCTCCTCCTGACGTCAGCTGAAGAACACGAACTATGTATGACATTAACTTTTGCATTAAAAACATTAATAATTAGCAGATAGTCGGTTTTCCCTAGTTTTGTTGCATGTATCTGGATTATTTTAGAATTTAAACCGCTGCAGCTAATTTACTATCAACCGAAAAAATATATATTTAATTATTTCAAAGTGCAGAAACAAACGACATTTTAACGTTATACAGGGAAAAAACAACAACAAAGAACTGATTGGATTACAGTAATTAAAGCTAAAAATAATTTGGATTGCATCATTTGACGAAGAATTCTAATTGGCAATTTAATTCGTGAGAAAATGTTATTACTAACCCTGATTGAAAATTCTTCATTTCACTTTACACCAAAGGATCGGAAATAAAGAACCGTTAATATTTTATTTTTGTTTTGTTTTTTTTATCAAAAAGAACTCGATAATTTAGCACCTCCGCTCTAAAACATCTAGACAGCGCATTTTCTGCTGGAAAGTAAAACTTGATAATGTTAATACAAGCAAGTAATTCGATTTCACGGTTGCATGAACCATGCTTACTTCTTTAAGTCATAGAGGTCTGTAAATTGTAGATGGCTGGAATGATATCTGAGATTGATGGAAGGTTGCATCTCCCCCTAAAAATTTACTTTTAAAAAAAAAAATTAATTTATTTGATTACTTTAAAAGTGTCACGAGCAGTGACGTAATAGTTTGTTTCCTGGATATTCCTGGACATAACGTACTTTTTACTGGAACTGGCTGAATAATTCCTTGGTATAAGAACCAACAGAAGTCATTTCACAATTTGCTGAAATAATCATCAAATGGTAAATTTTTTAAAAAAATGTCTGTCACTTGCCAATGCTATTATTTTATGTTACTCTCTCTTCTGCTGCATTACACCTTTACAGAAGAGCCACCTACTCTGTAACACAAAGGTAACCTCTCAGAATGTGTCGTGTGAAGATCATCTGCTTTTTAAAAGTGTCTTTTGGTTCACATATCAAGGAATTATTCAGCAACAAGGTAAATAAAGATCGAGTTTTGGCGGTTATCTTTGTTTTAGAAGTACTGGTTCGTTCTCAGACTGTCTGAAAGTGCACAGAATACTTTTAAAAACTCTCTTTTTTATTATTACAGTATAACGTTTCAGATATGCAGGTTTTAGCATCAGTGAATTATTAACCATCCTGTGCATCTGTCTTTACGATGCGATCTGGACACTGGCCACAGCAGTGACGAAACCGCTTCTTGGCCGAAGATTTATTGGTTCGTTTTCTAATCCCTTGGTTCAGCAAAACCAGTGTTAAAAGGCCGATATCTTGACCAGAAGGTCAATAATTTCAAGACTCACTTATGTAAATCCCTGCATGTACTTTCGTCCGGCGGAAACCGATGACTGACGAGCGCATCGTTGAATAAAGGGTGATTTCTGATGGCGGGGTTTCGTCGAACCGCGTTAATTATTGTGCGAAGACAACGGGGAAATGTTATTGTTCTGAGTTTGTATGGGTGCGAGAACCGCAGAAGCCGTTTTGTCGGAAGTGTCCGTTTAATTCTGCGGGTGGTTGTTCGGTTAATTATCTTATAGAAGCCAATAAACGTAATTTAAGACTATGACTTTGATAAATAAGATTTAAACAAGAGTGTAAAATATTCCCTTTAACATATCGTGAAAAAAAAACCCATAAGATTGAAGCAGGTTTTTTTCTATTCGATTTTTAGATTATTTTGTCCAGCGGACGCAATATTAGAAACAAGCGGTTACTGAACCAACCTTCGGGGTTAATTTCAGCTAACAAATAAATTGCTAGGTGCGTGATTAATCAGAGCACCAAGAACAAAAGGTTTTCTTCTTCTCGCTATCATAAATCCTAGGTTCGCCCACATTTAGAATATCCTTGGCAAGGGTGCAATCCTTACTTGAGAAAACATACTGGTTTACTAAAGAAAGTTCAGCATAGATTCAGGCTGAATGACTGAAGATATTAGATCTGTCAAGATGAGTTAGAAATGTTTAAGTGACAAAGAGATTTCAGAATAACTAAGGTGTATTTTTTCGCGTGAATGGGAAGAGATTTTTTTCAACTATTTACAGTTATTAATACCATTGACAAACCAACACAGTTAGATATAGGTAATAGAATTGTTAATAAGTTGAATAAATTACTGGAAAGTTTAGTTAGTATGTATAATATTAAACAGTTTACAAATCGTAGCAATGGTGACCATTTTTCTTCTCTATGACCCTTGCATGTCTCGCCAGTTCCATGTTTCTTGTTAATTATTCATCTAAACTAAACGCATATGACTTACTTAAATTCTTTCCGTAATAATTCTAAAATCTCCAAAGATAAGTTGTTTTGAGCATGTACGGTAGTATTTTATAAGAAACCAAAGTTGTTAAACCTTACATCTGGATCGTGTCACCATAAATAATAGGATGTAGTCCATATATATATATATATATAGAGAGAGAGAGAGAGAGAGAGATGGAGAGAGAGAGAGAGAGATGGAGACAGAGAGAGAGATGGAGATGGAGAGAGAGAGAGAAGAGAGAGAGAGAGAGAGAGAGAGAGAGAGAGAGAGAGAGATGGAGAAGAGAGAGAGAGAGAGAGAGAGAGAGAGAGAGAGAGAGAGAGAGAAGAGAGAGAGAGAGGAGGGAGAGAGAGAGAGAATGGAGAGATGGAGAACTTAGAGAGAGATGGATAGAGAGAGAGAGAGAGAGAGAGAGAGAGAGAGAGGAGAGAGAGAGAGAGAGAGAGAGAGAGGGAGAGAGAAGAGAGAGAGAGAGAGAGATAGAGAGAAGGAGAGTCTGTTAATTTTACACGGTGCATTACCGAACAATTGGAAAGCCTTTCGACGCTAACGTTATTACAACACAACCAGCGACTTGCTGGAAAAGATCGGCATTTTATCATTGTTTCATAATACGCCTTCTAAATGAACAACAGTAGCTGTAAAGTATGAAAAGTTAGCAAGATACTGGAAATTGCCATGCGGAATTTTAATTCACGTTGCATGTGGTTTACGCATGGATGAAATTGGATCATCCAACTCCATATTGCCAGCCTTGCGGAAACGAGGAAACAGCACATGTTTTCTTGGTTGGATTCCTTTACTATAATATGCACACACAAAAAAACAAGGTGTAGGGAATCTTTTATCCATAGATACAAGTCATCGTTGCGATGAAATGTCTAGGTCGGCTCAGTAAGTTTCTGTCGATGGTTGAGAAAGGTCCCATAGGCGATTTGCCAGTTAGGAGACTGAAAAGAAGACGGAAATTGTAGGTTTACGTTGACACGTGAAACCCAATTTTTTTAAACATCGAACCTAGAATACTTTATTTCTATGGTAAATATAACTTCATTTGTCTACCATAAAGCTTCCAATAAAATCGGGGACACGATCATACGCCTTGCAGATCGTTAAAACGAAAGGGCATTTTCATAATAAACGCCATTTATAATTCCTTTTCTGTAAATAGTTCAGCAACCACGTCATCATAGGATGCTATTACACCGAGTTGCAGACAGGGGTCTGTAAAAGTGTCCTTAAAGTGAGAAAAAAATCTAAGTATCACTTTAAGGTGACACGTGTGCTTTTTTTAAAATCATTATTATTATTGTGCAGAAACGACTCGTGTTTGCTGCGTATCCTTAATCTGTATCCTCGTAAAAGTCTCAGTAAGACCCCACAACCGTCATGTATCCTCATAACACAGGCGGAAGTTCTGGCGGCTGTTCTCACACTCCATGTTTGTTTTTGGACGGTGACGTCATCGCTTATGATTCATGCCCTGTAACAGAGAGACATTTTAAAGACAACATCATTATCATTATTATCCACACCCTTTTCTCAGAGACCCCCCACCTAAGTTGGGTTCTTTGTTGTTGTTTTCTTTTACATATTTATACTGATTGTATAAACAGAGTGTTTAGGTATTTTTATAAAAAAAAAATAAAGCCTTAAATAATTCTTGATAATTTCACGTGAGTCGGCTTATTTCATTCCACGAAACGATACGTAATATCTACACTAGCAGCCACAATTATGCGCTCACCGATTAAATACCCCATCTTTCATGCATAATGAGTTTATTGATTATATATTGCATATGTTATTGGCTTACGGTTGTTGATTTTATGTAGCAGCTTGGATCACAAAAGACTTTCTTAATTATATGTGAAATATGGGAAATTTTACTTTCGCATTCGTGTCGCCTGTGTATATTTTCCTCTGGTATTAAAGCGGCTCTGTCGGCCTTCAAAGTCAACTTCATACATAAAGGGAAAACGTCGCACCTGCTTCATTTATGTTCTTCTTTCTTTTTTTTCCACCTTCAGCTTACACGAATATTAGCAGTGGTTGGCATTTTCGCTAAATAAGTTTTATAGTTTCCAAACAGTTTTGCTTCTCTTCGTTCACGTCAGGAGGAAGAGCGGTTCCCGTAATTCGATAAGAGAGCTCTCTCTCTCCAACCGTAGGGGAAGTCAGTTTAATGTTAGCTGGGATTACGCGAGCAGAGATAAGAGCGCTGAAATCAGGCCTGGAAGTGGCTGGCGGAGTGGAACGGGACCGATAGCTCACAACGCGCCGACACTAATACACGTGTTTACAGACTTACGTGGGCCTACCTGACGCCAGCTCCGCATCTTCGCCGGCGAAATTAAGTTTCCCGGCCGCTTCCCGAAGGAAGGAGGAGCCGGCTGACTTTCTGTGTATGTAAACGGTTTTATTAGAGAAAAAGAAAGGCAGAAGAGGATTATTGTACACAAGGAAACTTATTAGAGTGTCACCTTCTGATTCTCACTCAAACGGATATCGGGGAGGCTTCGAGGCCCCTGGGGACCAGAACACCTCTGGCACAGTGCCACCCAATCTTCTTAAATGTTGGTTAAATGTTACTAAACTGTTTATAAATTCGCCCGAGATCGCTTCTCGTCTGCTTTGGGACGTTGTGCAGACAAACTTTAATTAATGAGGTGAGCAAGGTGCGAAAGCCTAATATCAGTAGCGAAGTAATGAGATTACGTACAGGTAATTATATTAAAACAGATCTCGAAGAGAGAATGTCCGCTTGTGCTTGCCGTTCGGCTGTAGATAATGAGTTCGACAACCGCGCTGTGCAGGTCTGCGAGTCTGCTTAATTGATCTACGACCAATCGTATCGAGCCGCTGAGTGGCTCTGGGTGTTCTGTCCTATGGCAGACTGGGGAGTTCTTCCGTCTTTAGTATTCGGAAGGGCCCGATTGATGAACCGAGGCTCCGTACCTGAAGGGACCGTGTTACCAGATCTGAACCTTTTATGCAAAATATAATAAATAAGTAAATAATAATAATAATAAATTAATTAAAAAGTAATAAAGTAAAAGTGGATATTTAGAGTTTTTCTCAAAATACAAAATAAACAGTTACAAAATTATCCGCGCGCGTGTGGTTCTACCAAATTTCCTATCCAGATGCTTTCTAGAGAAAACAGCAGACGATAAAATTATACAATAATATTAACTTTAATAATTCACCGTGATATTTCTTTAAAGATTGGGGATTTTTAAAAAAGGCAAAAAATATATAGGAAAATGTTTTATTCAAACCGAATGGTAATATTAATGTTTTCGAGAGGGTTGCCGCTGCACGGCCGACTGACCAAACAACAACAGCAGGGACAGCCTAACGTCCATTGAAAGTCATTCTGAATTCTGTCGGCATCGACGATAACCGCGAGATTTCCGAGATTTGGATCGCATGAGGTCACAACCAAGCCGCCATCTGTTCGTCCCTGACCACCTTATAGGGGGGGGGGTCGATTCTGGCCATGTTTTTTTATGATAACTTAACCAACCACCCCTCCCCCTTTCTCTGTTTTTTTTTTTTGTCGCTCAGATCTGCTGAGTAAGGGGGGGGGAAACTCGGGGGTGGGGCTGGCGACCCTTCAAAATGGAGCCGCTCGCGAGACCAGATTCGCGCGGTTGACTCTGGGAGCTTCCGGTTTCACGTAAGGACTTCGGTCGGTAGAGTACAAACCGGGCAGACGAAAGGCCACAGTAATTACGAACATTCACGAATAATTTTGTCGCTGTTCATCGTAACAGTTTTGAGCGAGGGTGTGTGTGTGTGTGTGTGTGTGTGTGTGTGTGTGTGTGTGTGTGTGTGGTGTGTGTGGTGGCGAGTGTGGGTGGGGCTGGTACTGTTTGGCGACCCGGTTCCTCGTGGAGGAGCCGCACTGCGAGGTACTTGCGAGTTCGTCCGACTGCCGCCTAGGGGGCGCGTCTGTCTCTGGAGATCCGTTGGTGACGTGACGCGATTTCATCCCAACAACGGTAATTAGTTTGAACGCCCATCTATTTGATATTTACTTTTCCTAACGGACAGAGAGAGAGGGAACTTTCTGAAAATCGGCTTCTCTCATGTAGATATTTTATTGGAAATTCTTCAAACCAAGTTTCCTTCTGAATGCTTTCTCGAGGAACTAGAATCTGCTTCGTTATCCACTACGACTGACTGATGGTGTAAAGTTATTTCGCATCCGCGCCACGCAGCAACTGAAAGTTTTCGCTTTAACCAGCGGCAATGACTGCAGGACTCAAGCCCCTCTAGGGCCGTCCGGGGTCGTTCGCATTACCAAACGGCGATGTATATCCGTAGAGACGGCGAGAACCCACTACACGATGCGTAGACGTGAGTAAATATCGCATTTACATTTGGATACCTTTCTTGGATGAACAGCAGTATAGAGCTTTCAGCCACACATCTCAAGACTACTCGGAAGTACGCCAATCAGATCAATAAGTCGAGAAGCTGAGAAGACTGCGCTGGACATACAATACGCGAGCAGTCTTCCACGCCGTGCTGTCCACTACTAAGGCAGGCAAAATAAAGGGTTGCTTATATAACATCTCATGCAGTTGTGTCCGAGTGTATAAACGAGTAAGACGTAAACCGGTGTCGGTAAGAGTGAGGGGACATGGGACAGCCACAGAAAGAGGAGAGCCAAAAGGCCTAGGGATAATCACGTCTGGTCAGGAAAGAGCTGCTAACCAAAATGGGCATAAACAACAATCTCGGCCAATGAGATCCGCTGAAGAACTCGACGAACCAAATTGGCGGCACCATAACTTTGGTCAGCCCGTCCGCTCTCAAGGAGCCGAGGTTCAGGAGAAACTAATCGCCGAGTTTAAATAGAGCTACATTCCGAACAAAATCTGTCAATAGATTAAATGTCTCAGTCGGTAACAAACTGCAGCACATGTGAATGGTATTATCAGTGATACTGAAAATACGTCTGAAGTCTACCAAAAATTAATTTCTTAGAACTGTTTTCAATAAAAATTCCATTAATTACAAAGTGTAATGTAATCTTCAAACTCTAATCTTTGGAATAAACACTATTATATTGCACAAACTAATATTTTGAATAAAGTGATACACTTTTAAAATGTATTATACTGTACAAATTGTGATAACAGTGTAAAAACTGTAATAATATTGCAGAACCTGAAATATATTATATAAATGTATTTATTAAATTTTAATAAATTGTATAATCTCTAATATTTTGTATTGACGGTGTTATACTGCACAAACTGAAACATTAAATTTCAATAAACTGCATAATTTCTAATATGTTGTATATACTGAGATATATTATAAACTCTGAGGTATTTTTTATGAACTGTAATGTATTGTTTATGGCATCGTAAAGTTTATACGGTTGTATTCTGGTTTTAAAAAATGCATATTTAGACCAACACTTTTGGGCATTAATAAAACACCATCAACTGCTGAAATGCTTCTCCTAGTAGGAGAGTTGAAGAAAAAAATAAAGATACTTTGAAAAATAGACTTGATTCGTACATTGGATGAGATGAGATGAGATGAGATGTGTGTGTGTGTGTGTGTGTGTGTGTGTGTGTGTGGGTGTGTGTGTGTGTGTGTGTGTGTGTGTGTGTGTTCTCTTTCAAAAGGTTTCTTGCTCTTCGGTTTATATCTCATCTTCTTGTCTGCGTGTAGAACTATATATTTCTATACTATACTATTCTAAAAGTGGGTAAATCTATAATGATAAAATGAGGATAATTTGTATCTTCTTGGTCATTAGGAAAGATAATATAATGATTAAGAATATTTGTGATGTCAGTACCAATGTATTGACGCGCTATACAAGGCCTAACTAACCAAGCGCTACTTCGATTGTTACTTTATAACCGACGCAGTATTATTTAATATTCTTCTTTTTTTTTCCTTTCTTCACTATTTTTATAAAATCTTTTATTATGTTACTGGTTTTACTGTAATATTACTTGTAGAGCAGCTGCAAAAATATTACTTTACTTCCAAACAATATCGATAGGATTTAATTCCATATCAGTTTGTTGATATTCTGGAAGTTCTGCCAGGAACTGTTGGCCCAAATTCTTAAACTGAATAATCTTGGCTCAGAGTCTATAAACATGGCGTCAAGTATAAATATTGACCACACGTCGAGTCCTGCATACGGCCTAGATCCTGCGAAGATTAAAGTAACAGGCTTTGTTTGTTTTTATCAATAAATAAGCAGACGTTTCTGAGCTTTAGCGCGATTTTTTTTTTCCTCGTTTGAAGTATTTTTGCAGAAGGTGTAGTTTTAATGAGAGTTAAGTTCATAGCTTCGTTTCGATTTTTTTAAAATTCCGATATTTTACTCAATTCTCAACTTTTAGAAAATTTTGCGAGACCAGAACAAGCGATAGATTTGTAACAAGACGTGAAGTGGACAATATTTTCTCTAATGACAAAAATTAATGGTAATAATCGGAATTCCAGTAGTTATATATTATTTTGTTTATATTGCGTACCGGACAACACAACAATCGAAGATACTTTTTGCAAGAATGATATATTCTCATGCATTTTTTTTGTGCCAATTTTTAAATCTAATATTTGAGGTTTCTCGTGAAATTAGGTGGGTATACGAGAAATCTTCCCTCAACCCATCAATTTATAATGTATGTCTTTATGTTAGAATATAAGTGAAAAGTATATTGAAATATTAAAATGAAGAAAGATTTTTTAAACAGATTTTATTAATGGCTGCCTAAGTAAATATAAAAGATAAAAGTAAGTAAAAATGATTGAACTTTCTGCGATATATAAAGCTTTTAAGATGTTTATGTAGCCATATATGTATCTCCTGGTCTCATGTGGCCAATATGCATTTTCTGCTCTTTCGCAAGCTAAGCAGAAAGATCTTTAATGGAAAGTAAATAATGAGAAAAGAATGGTGGATCTACGAAGAGAGTATCTGTTAATTCTCGCACGCCTGGACACCATTACTCTCACGCTGTTAGGTGCACGGCGAAGTTTTTGTGTTTTTTTACAATTCATGTACTTTTATCTACGAAATCATATTTCTGTGACCAATTTTTTTATTTTACGTCATTTGGCTCAAAATACAAGAACAGGTATTTGTTTCTGGAACAACGGCTCACTTTGAAGAAAACCAGCTAGATTTTTAAAAAATACTGTCGTATCAGAAACCGAGAAGTGTACCTCTCGTGTATAAAGCCAAACAAGATGATAACTAATCTATTACGCAAATATCACGCATCCAGGCGATTTGAATGGGAAATTTTCCCGAACATCTTTATAAGAGAGAGAGAGAGAGAGAGAGAGAGAGAGAGAGAGAAGAGAGAATGATGACGTCAGTACAGAGAGAGAGAGAGACAAAGGAGAGAATGAAGTGAGAGAGAGAGAATGATGACGTCAGTACAGAGAGAGAGAGAAGAGAAGAGAATGAAGTAGAGAGAGAGAAGAGAGAGATGAAGTAGAGAGAGAGAATGATGACGTCAGTACAGAGAGAGAGAGAGAAAGAGAGAGATGAAGTAGAGAGAGAGAATGATGACGTCAGTACAGAGAGAGAGAGAGAAAGAGAGAGATGAGTAGAGAGAGAGATGATGACGTCAGTACAGAGAGAGAGAGGAGAGAGAGAGAGAGAGAGAGACGTCAGTACAGAGAGAGAGAGAGAGATAGAGATGAAGAGAGAGAGAATGATGACGTCAGTACAGATAGAGAGAGAAAGAGAGAGAGATGAGTAGAGAGAGAGAATGATGACGTCAGTACGAGAGAGATAGAGAGAGAGAGAAGAAGTAGAGAGAGAGAATGATGACGTCAGTACAGGAGAGAGAGAGATGAAGTAGAGAGAGAGAATGATGACGTCAGTAGAGAGAGAGAGAGAGAAAGAGAGAGATGAAGTAGGACAGAGAGAATGATGACGTCAGTACAGATAGAGAGAGAGAAAGAGAAGATATGAAGAGAGAGAGAGAATGATGACGTCAGTACAGAGAGAGAGAGAGAGAGAGAGAGAGAGATGAACTTCAGAGAGAGAGAGAGAGAAAGAGAGAGAGATGAGTAGAGAGAGAGAGAGAATGATGACGTCAGTACAGAGAGAGAGAGAAAGAGAGAGATGAAGTAGAGAGAGAGAATGATGACGTCAGTACAGAGAGAGAGAGAGAGAAAGAGAGAGAAAGAAGAGAGATGACGTCAGTACAGAGAGAGAGATAGATGAAGTAGAGAGAGAGAATGAGGACGTCAGTACAGAGAAGAGAGAGAGAAAGAGAGAGATGAAGTAGAGAGAGAGAATGATGAAGTCAGTACAGAGAGATAGAGAGATAGAGAGAAAGATAGATATTAATTAGAGAGAGCTAATGATGACGTCAGTACAGAGAGAGAGAGATGAGTAGAGAGAGAGAATGATGACGTCAGTACAGAGAGAGAGAGAGAAAGAGAGAGAGATGAAGTAGAGAGAGAGAATGATGACGTCAGTACAGAGAGAGAGAGAGAGAGCGAGATGATGACGTCAGTACAGAGAGAGAGAGAGTCGGAAGAAGAGACAGAGAGAGAGAGAATGATGACGTCAGTACAGAGAGAGAGAGAGAGATACAGTGAGAGAGAGAATGATGCGTCAGTACAGAGAGATCGAGGAGAGAAGAAGTGAGACGAGAGAGATGCGTCAGTACAGAGATTGAATGATGACGTCAGTACAGAGAGAGAGGGATGAAGTAGAGAGAGAGAGAGAGCGAGAGACAGCGCCACACAAAAAGATACGTTGTAATAGCTCAAGCTGGTAAAATTATTTGTAAGTTTTATATAAAGTAATTATTAAAGTCTAGCGTTTAAAGAAAATGAAATGGACACTTGTATTGTAGCATTGTTCGTAATATAATTAATACAAATAAGCGTTAGGTAAACTTTGTTTATTTTTAACTGAATATCATTTTAAAAAATTATTTAAATTTCTGGATATCATTTTATACGAAGGTTTATGCATAAAGGATACTCTGTTGTTGAAGTCATGCGCACCAATCTAAGCACAATGGAAAACACAAAAATCAAATATGAAGGATATCAACTGCGACGGATGATTCTATGAGGAAAATAGGTACAAAGGATTCGAAAATGAGATAAGAACTCTTTGTTTGAATTTGTTTATAAGGCATACAGCACGTTGTTGTCCTAAAAAACAACTCCTAATATTAGAATTGCATTTTAAAAGGCTCAGATGAGTTTATCATGTATTAAAATTGTATGAAAATATTTGATATTTTTATTGCTCTGAGTTTTTTGTCGCAATTGTTTTTTTCGCTGTTTCCTATGCTAACGGAGATTTTCACTTCCGTGTATCTCTGAAACGCAGGTTTTAGTAATAAAACGTTTCTTTCTGGATTCTCCCTTTTTCCCTCCCACATATAAAACTAAAAACATTTAATAGGGACTTTTGGTAGATTCGTATTGGGGGCAGGGGAATAGTATCTCTTTCAAACGTTTTCGGATTGTGGAAGGCGACCAGTCGAGAACCCTTTCCCTTCGATCATGGATACAGAGCGATCCTCTAGAGCCCTTTCTCTTCGATCATGGATACAGCGATCCTCTAGAGCCCTTTCTCTTCGATCATGGATACAGCGATCCTCTAGAGCCATTTCTCTTCGATCATGGATACAGCGATCCTCTAAAACCCTTTCTCTTCGATCATGGATACAGCGATCCTCTAGAGCCCTTTCTCTTCGATCATGGATACAGCGATCCTCTAGAACGCTTTCTCTTCGATCATGGATACAGCGATCCTCTAAAACCCTTTCTCTTCGATCATGGATACAGCGATCCTCTAGAGCGCTTTCTCTTCGATCATGGATACAGCGATCCTCTAAAACCCTTTCTCTTCGATCATGGATACAGCGATCCTCTAGAGCCCTTTCTCTTCGATCATGGATACAGCGATCCTCTAGAGCCCTTTCTCTTCGATCATGGATACAGCGATCCTCTAGAGCCATTTCTCTTCGATCATGGATACAGCGATCCTCTAAAACCCTTTCTCTTCGATCATGGATACAGCGATCCTCTAGAACCCTTTCTCTTCGATCATGGATACAGCGATCCTCTAGAACGCTTTCTCTTCGATCATGGATACAGCGATCCTCTAGAACGCTTTCTCTTCGATCATGGATACAGCGATCCAGGATTGTCGGGGGGCACGACACATAATCATCATGAACATAAAAATACATTCTTTAAAAATGTTTTTCTCCTTTTCCATTAATTTGCGTTAATATTTTAGTATCATTATGAGCGATAGTTTAGTACAATCACGTATATGATCGGAATAATAATTTTAAACTTTTATGTTCGTACAGATGAAAAAGAAACAAACCATGATAAATCTTTAGGCAAAAGAGTAGTTTTCCATTAAGGGAGTACTTTTATTTAAGACTTTTCATCATGTGGATTACTTACGGAATCTTTAATTATTTCGTCTTATTAGAGAAAACAACTTTAACAGTTTTATCGAGTTTAACGCTCAGGGTTCTGACGAATAGTTTCGGTAAATAAGTTCAGTAACGTTAATTGTCTCTGGACTCGAAGCCTACAGTAAAATTTCCGCTTAGTTAATTATACGTTGTGTGCAAATTCAGATATCAAACACAGCTGAAATAAATGCACCTTTAGATATTTGTATCTTCAAAAAAATGTATAAAAAATGCACAAATTAAATGGAATAAGTCACATCGGTTTGGCTAGAAGGCGCTTAAGAATTGATCCTTCAACTTTGTATATGTGCGTGTGTGTGTGTGTGTGATGTGATTGTGTGTGTGTAAACCATAACGGAAAACAACATGTTGCGTTGTGTTCATCTACACAGGCAGCATGATCTCGGGACGTTTAAATTTACGAATCCGTAACCGTGAGTCCAGCTGACTGTTAATGCCGACAGATATTGCTGGCAATGACTCAGACAGACAGACAGACACACACACTCACTCACACACACACACAGTCACACTCACTCACACACACACAATCACACTCACTCACTCACACACACAATCACACTCACTCACACACACAATCACACACTCACTCTCACGCGCACACAATCACACTCGCTCTCACACACAACCACACGCTCGCTCTCACTCACACACATGCTCACTCAGTCACACACACTCACTCACACACACAATCACACACTCACACACAATCACACTCACTCACACACTCACTCTCCCCCCCCGCACACAATCACACTCGCTCTCACACACACAATCACACGCTCGCTCTCACTCACACACAATCACACCACACACTCGCTCTCTCACACAATGACACTCACTCACACACATGCTCACTCAGTCACACACGCACGCACACACACACACAATCACACACTCACTCTCACGCGCACACAATCACACTCACTCTCGCACACAATCACACGCTCGCTCTCACTCACACACATGCTCACTCAGTCACACACGCACACACACACACACAATCACACACACTCACTCTCCCCCGCACAAATCACTCTTGCTCTCTCACACAATCACACTCACTCACACACACAATCACACTCACTCACACACAATCACACACTCACTCTCACGCGCACACAATCACACGCTCGTTCTCACTCACACACACACACACACACACACATTTTGGGGTGAGTAAGTTTAAAACTGCTTATACGCTAATAACAGCCACCGAATTAGACGAGTCTTTACTGCATCAGAAAATAAGAATTAAAGTTCTCGGATAACCTCATCCGCTTTACACTGAACGAGCATCCCTGTGGAACTGGGAAATTGCAATGTTGTGCCGATTTGAAAAGGATAAAAGTGCCCATGGTTACGGTTCATTTGCATAGTTTTATCAACATGTAGTAAAGGGTGGTATCTTCGAGTACTCACCAGTGACTCTTTGTGATGACTTTCGCGATCGCTGGGCACAGTGTAAATCGGGGGACTTCTATCGCGTTGTGGCAAAAAATTGTATTGCGAACCAAAACGCAACACGGCGCCAACAGGAAATGTTTCGTACGTGTTCTGTTCATCTTCATCACGCGGGGCAAGTTGCGTACGCAAATGTCCCCGACAGAGCTCTGAGACGCGCTACATGTGGGCCATGAGAGTCGGAGCGGACGGCGTAAGATGGCAGTGCCGTCTCTCTGTTGGTGATGAGAGGGGACGGCGACAGATTAAGAAAGCCGTGGGGTTCGTGTGGTGGCCAAAAGTCGGTGATCCACGACAGAGCGGGTTTTAATAACATTTGGCTGAGTGAAAGATTCGGTTCTGCAGCGCACCTGTAGAGACGTTCATCGGTAAGGGCGCGGTTTGTAATAGGCGACACACGTACGGGAAGTCCCCCCCCCCCTGACCCGACGCATCTCTGGATTTCACGTTTAGCGTGTTAGGCGTGGAAACATGGTACTTCATTATTTACGTGGTGACTGACGGAACCATCAGCTAGAACGAGCCAAAGTTTCCAGTATAAGGCGAAAACCCAAGAAGAATTCGTTTCCATAACTAGTTGTCATTTTACGAGACCGGGTAGTTTTAGCCTAGCCGTTAACCCTCTCTCGCGATAACCGGGCAAGGGGCAGACTACCGCATCGAGGACGGCCAGGCACGAAGTCTCTACTAGAGCCCCTTGTTTCTACTAAACTAAAGTGAACACGATTTACGTGAAAATAATTAGTTTGTATTTCACTTCAGTTAAAGCAGCATCAAAAATATGCATCTCATTTATCAGTCACAAATTTACAAGAGTAGAAATGCAAATCGAATAATGATATCTACATATATATTTTTTTTTTAAAAAAAAAAAAAAACTTTTTAAACGGTTAACATCGTTTCCTTTTCTACATTAACTCGTTTTATTCAATTTGTATTCCTTCCCTCTTAGCCCGAACGTTACGTTGTTCGGGTGAACACAAAAGAAACGCTGTAGTTGATGGCAATCGCCATTTGAATTCCAAGAATAAAGTTTTAACAAACCCTTTCTCCTCAGACCTCGGAGAACGTGAAACGTTGCGCGTCGAAGAAATAGCTTTTAGGCAAATAAAAGCTTCAGTGGAAAAGTCCAGCACAACAAAATTCGAAATTCCGAAGCAGCATTCCGCTTTTATTCCCCCCCCCCTCATTCCTCTTTTATTCTTCTTCTCTCTCTTCGTTTTTTTTATTTTTTGGATTTTTTCAAGTCAACGTCTCTCTCTCTCTGTTTTTTTCTTTAAAAATAATTGTAGTATGTATGCCTTTTTTTCGATGTATGTAAATGATCTTTCTTTATCAATCCGTTGTTTAAAAATCGATGTGAATCCCAAAACGGATGTGGATGTCACAGGAGTTCCTCTCCATTCACCGTCTATTTCCACCGCCTCTTCAACAAGCCCTCGGTATGTTGCGTAGACGTGCACAGCATGTTACTAAAATCGAATTACAACTTTTAGACTTTTTTTAAAAAAAAAAAAAAGAACAAGAACTTAGTTTTTTTTTGCCCCCCTCGATCCGAATAAAGAAGAATCATTCACTTAAGTTACGGAATGAAATATAAAGATGTGAAAATTGGCCTATAATCGGATAATCAAATAAGGGAATTGCAGGAATCACCAAAATTATGCGTATAATTTTTCCTTTACCGGCAGATGCTAACTATTGTTGTTTAAGACACCGGCCAGATGCTACTAGGATGAGTGGAGAAAACCACGCAATACAAATGTCGTAAGAAAAACTTCTGTTTCTGAAAGCTCTAACCTGATCTTTATCACCCCTCAGCGCACACACACACACACACACACAAATACACTGCAGTAAATAACCGTATTTTTGGAAATCACGCACTTCAAACTCAGCAGGGTTAGAATTTCTCTCATCTCTTTATCTGACTCTTTTTCCTTTTCTTTACAAAGCTAGAAAGTAAAATCAAAATGTTTTTCGGAATTAAAATATCACAAATTCAGATGATGATTTGTTCAAATTTAGATGGAGGAGGCCAGCTCAGAACTACCAGAATAATACTATTATTAGTCGAATTTTCTATACACTCGCAACATTTACTACTTTTTATACAATGAAAAAAACTTTCTGTCTTTTAGTGACTTATTTTCCAACTTAAGAAGGAAACGGTTTTGCAATCAGCAATTACTTTAATGAGATTTTGGAGAAGAGAAAGTATACACAAAAATAATCTATAACAATTTTAAATACAGACTAGCCAGGGTTAACTGACCAGATCTCGTTATAAAAATGTATGCACATTAGATGTCAGGTCATTATTTCAGTTTTCCTGTCAAAAGAAAATCTAATCTAATCACGTAATTTATACTTGGCTAGAGATCTCTCCTCTTTTTTTTAAGTCTTATTACTCTTTATGTAAATTATTCATACAAGAAATCTTAATTTTTGTACAGAAATACAACAGCAATTTTATCAAGTGAAAGTTCAAGCACCATTGTCTAGGCGTGTCCAGCTCCAAACTAAAGCACGGGGGATTCCGTTGGGTTTTCCCCCACAGAGCCCTTAATTTCTGATATCTGGCAATAAAAGCCCACAAGTTCCGCGTGTTTGCCTCTGAAACTACGATGGCAATGTCAAACAAGATGAAGATGCAATTCATATAGCAACGTACAAAGCTTCCTTTTAAAACAGGATTTTTATTCGGCAATTATCCATAAAGTTTGTGATTTAATTAAAACAGATGCTCACCAATCGTTACGCTGATTTCTTAATATTTCGGGTATTTAGCACATTCTTCCCGCTACACTGGACCAGCAAGACAAGAGACAAAGGGGAACAGCGGCTAGCCATTAGACACTTAAGACATATCCTTATTAAGGGAAGCGAGAAACGGACAGATGCTGAAGATGTCAGTGTGAAAACTGTATCTTTCTCTTATTTCTGATGAGATCGTCCTAACAAGGATGATTTCCTCGTTGCATGACCTCGTCTCCTTTCCCACACTGCCTACTGTCGATCGTAAATTAAGGTTTTGTTTTTAAAGATTTATTATTACTATCACTACTGCACCGCTGAGGATCTTTGTACGCCATCTCTCCTGTAGCGGCACTCGCTCTTCTTTTTCGGAGGAAAGAAACACTGAGAAATTATCTCCAGAGAAGCCGAGCCCTGGCCACCTATTACACAAGACGCGCCATTGATTTCGAGTCCACATTCACACGGTCCCGTAGAACGAGAACTTGTTCGGTAAATTTCAAGGTTAGAAATTAATTTCCATCCATTTTCTAATCAGCTGCCCCCGGACCGATCTTAATCAACTTGTGTCTCACTATTTCTAAACACTGGGTCGTCAGCGATAAGCCGGTCGGTGCCTGCCATTACCGCCCTCGGGCGTTCACGCCTCGCGTTCTCTCGTGTCCTCGAAGGCCTTTCCTCTCACCTCGCATCACAGAGTCTGATTAAAATGGGGGAGCCACAGTGCCCTGCGTCTGAAGCAAACTAACATTTTAGCCTTTATCCAACACCTTAAGATCCAAACAATATTTACAGATATTCATTGAGGCACTCTGTTGGTCATAATGTAGATTCTGGTGGTACCATATTTAAAATCGACATTTTACTTGCTATTCGAAACGTCCATTCCTGGTTGATCAGTTTTTTTTTACTGATTGGGAAATTTTTTCTTACGTCTAAATTAGAATTTCAAGAATACCGCAAATCAGGCAGGTGATCCGAGAGAGTCCCTACCATTGATGTAAATCTGTGTGAGAGTTGGATGTTGGCCGTCATAGTGGTAAGTCGTGAAGATATCGGCCTCTACAATAAAGACAAGGTACCGGTTCGTCTTCGCGATGTCTGTACAAAACTACCGCGAGCAGGTACCGACTGATACACGAGTTTCTGGGTTCTTCAACTCGAGTCTGTTTCCGTTCAGAGAATGTCTCATGCTTTGGTTACTTTTCTATCAGGAAAGCTACGTTTATATTTAAGAAATGACAGAATAAAATTGAAATTTTACCGAGTTTTTCTGTCTGGATTTTTGTTTTAGAATCTTCTGAAATGTCATCTAGGCTGTCGTCGTCCGTAGCAGTCAGGGTCGTGGATTCTCGCTCAACGTGCTTATGACGTAATATAGTTGCTGCGACGCAGATTTTAGGGGACTTCGTTGATTACTAATTCCTATCTGGTGGACACTTTCACGTTGCTAACTTTTAGTTTTAAATTTTAAAAGCGAAGTATAAAATAGGGTAACAAAGTATATGATTTACGCCGGTGACCTCCCTTCTTTCCACCAGAGCAATAATTTGAAAAGAAAAAACACATTGTTGTTTCTTAGCAACGTCAATGATAAAGAATGTAGCGCTTTAAATTATATCCTCTTGATTTAAAGTAACAAAGCATTTTAGAGCAGAGATTGTTTCATTGAAAAGGAACTTAGCAAGTTTCGGGTTTTATCCAGATACAAAACAACAAAAACTATAATATTTCAGAAGTTCCCGGGCGGTAGGTCGACGGCATGAGTTCGAATCTCGGTCGAAAACGGCTCTGCTTGTACGTATACCAATAGTTCTACTTCTTTAGGCCGCCCGGGCTTCTTCCTCATCTAATCCTCTAATGAAATTTTCCATTTGTCTGGTAAACATTTCCAGACAATAACAAGAAAATAAGTTTCCAACATAGTCTGCTGCTTTGATCGGAGAGTTTTGAAATGAATCAAACCGTGTTGCAGACCTTGAGAATGTGGGTATAATTGTTCTGCTGCTGATTTTAATGAAAGATAAGAGAAGATGAGGGAGACGGTCAGCACTGGAAAATACACGCATGTCGGCTAGGACAGATGAGTAAAAGGTTTAAGGAAAAACGGACCCAGTTAAATGCTTCAATTATTTGAAATAGAAGTCCTTCCTAAAAGATTTTTAGGGACATGGACAGCACATTCTCCTTTTCGTTGTTTCTGTACAAAAATGAAACGAATTTGCTGGCAGCGCCGAGCTTTTCTGGAGAAATCAAAACAAGATGAAGATCGGAAAACGGAGTTTATTCATAGCACCTCTGTTAAATCAAGGCCTGCAGTCTGGCTAGGCATGTGATGATGTGAGGTGCTTTCCTTAAATAAAAATGGCGCGTTAGGATAAGATGGCACTCTGGCTATCCGCTCTCATACTGGGAGCCAGTCATCTGCATTCCCGGAACCTGAGGTTGGCGGGCTGCGTGCGCAAATAAAGGACTTTTTTTTCTTCCGTCACCTTCTAGCTGTGACACCGACACTACTGAGACATCGAACAGTCTGGCAGTAAAGGAGAAATTTAAAATTATAAAGCTATTCGAATTCCATGAGCACATTAACGATATACACGTGGGTCGATTGTTTACCTCACACTGGTCCAGCGAGCATCGCATCTAGAAACAGCCGTCTGCCATCCCATCTCATCTTATTTCGGATGCTGACTTTAAAGCAACACAAGTGTGACGTCAGATTTTTCTCACTTTGCATGAGGCCATACTGTTTCCCCTGAGCTACACTGGTTTGAGATTTAGGACAAATTAAAAGTTTCAGTGGTAGTGCGTTTACATAATATTAATTACCATGCAGTTCACTCCTGCATTGAAAATAAATTCATTTCCAGATTCTCTAATATCCCGATACAAAACATATCCGTTATTCCTCTGTCTCCTCCACAAATACATACGTATAGTGTTTAATATTATTAATACTTTTCAATTTTGAAAAGATTTAGATGGTTTACAGCATAATACTGAAAAGTCCAGTTGCATTCAGAATTATGAAATTCTCACTGACAACTCAAAAAATCTTCATAATTAATTGTTTTCAGGGTCGAGTTCTAAAAGAAAGTAAACTGGATATAACAATTAATTCAAAGAAAACAAAATGAAAGTACGGCACACAAATGTAGCTATACTCGCCATACCTAATACTGACGCTTTAGACATTAAAATCTGTTTTCTCGTACTAATGTGTACTCTTAGAATTGCGACAAATAAGCAGCTTCATTTTATCAGACTGTATAATTAATATTTTTAAATTAGTAACTGCATGGAAAAGAATTATCGTTAATCAACATCTTCAGTTATACTTTAAGCTTTACCTGTCAAATTTCCGGTTTGACCGAATCATTATGGTGAGATTACCGCGAAATGCGTTATTAACATGTAAAATGGTATCTCTGAGTTTGACTTCGGTAGATAAATAAAGAGCTACGGATGGCAAGAGAATCTTGCTAGTCTGGAATTGCTTGTGCAGTTTCTATCAGTGGGATCCTGGAATTGAAAGAGCTTCTAACTGGCTCGGTTCTGACCAACAGGATTAACGAAATCCTGCCAACCCAAGCGTGGGAAGTCCATCAGTTCCGCGGTAAATGCTTAGAACTCTTAATGGCTGTCTTGGAGCACCGTGGAGCCACAGATACATTTAACAAGCTCTCAAAGCAAATAAAGACTGTCGAGCTCGGAGCGAGTTGGCTCGCAATGACGGATTTATCCCCCCTCCCTTCCCCAAGTTTTACTGCCTGGAATTTGATTGCAAGCCGGTGGTCTTCTGTGGTGTCTACCGACGGACCCTGGGGCACGTCACTCATCTAGGCGACATGGTTCTCCAGACCGAGGAGAACGGCAACAGATTTTTTTTTTCCTTTTCTTTCATCGAATCAAAACGCTTTTTTCCCCAATTGCGTCACGAATTGATTTTCTGCAGAGATTACCCAAATAACCGGTGCCAAGCCTGATTCGAACCAGTCGGGATTTTGGCGCAGATGGTTGGAATTTTAAATTTAAAAAAAAAAAAGTAGTTCTAGCAGCTTTTGTTTTAGAAAATATATCTTAATTTATCGGGTATTATTGGATTATTTCGTGTCACAGAATAGAAAAGGACTAGTCTGGTTGCCAGCGGGTAAAAGGGATTAGGATGGCAACTTCCGAGAACAGGCATTATTGGTGCGATAATCTGGCGGCTGGACGAGCACCGTGGGACACGACGCCCTGCTTCCTTGGGCTCATCTGTCGCCGTATCATTTTGTTCGGAACGGTTTTCAGTCTCGGGAAATCCCACCGATGGAAGGTACAGCGCGAGGGAATTATTCTGAACGAGTGGATGGATAACACTGCCGGGTGGAATATTTCCGAACTAAATCGAAAAGTTCTGTTTATAAAAAAACACACACATTTTGCAAATACGTTAACAAAATATTGATATTGAAAATTGCTAATTGTTTTGTGTCTTTGCACAGGATTTTGCTGGCGGCGGAGACTTTTTATCTATATCAACAAAACAGACAATAATCTAATGAATCATTGTCGGATGACTAGCATCTGGAGATGGCAGGTGCGCCGGCAGGAGTTTCTTGAATTTCTTATGTTCTTCCACCGACTAGCAAAGACAAGAGCGATCTCTCCTCATTGTCCAGATTGTAAACATAAATGTGGAGCGAATGCTGATTTAGGCTGCTCGCTGGCCACAAAACAAGACGTCAGTACCAGCTTCTCTCCGCTCGGTAACCTTCTCATTAGCGGCATTCAGAATTTTTCGTCAATTCTGACATCTGACTTTCGGAAAGTAAAAAAATTTTTGTCTGTTTCGTACGTGCAAATACATTTGTAATTGGCTGAAAATAAGTGTACGTAACTAGATCCATTATCAACACCCTGATGTTCTATTTCAGAATTTGAAAACATCTTATAATTATATAGTAACAACGTTCACCTAATAAAATGCATAAATTACAGAAACTGTGGTAGTTCTTTAATATCAATTTTGAATTTGCATTTAAACTCAGCTTACTTCCAAATATATGTCCTCACATTTTTGTCTTATTTTTCCCTTTATGTAAGTATGATCTGCATATTTCGGTATTTAATCCTTTGTGTTTATCTTATTCCATTTTTAGTCTCTATAGCATAGTAGACATTCCTAGATTAAAACACATATGCATTTTATTGTCATGTACAATTCTATGGCCGTTGTAATAATTTAATTTAGATTTTTTAGAATAAAAGAACATTACATTACCTTTACTGTATTGTTACCATCTATTCTTCTCATTTATTAAAGCATCAGGTAAATATTTAACTAGGTAACGAAGCTATTATTTACGTAAACAGCCTAAGACAAAGGAAATCGATGATGGCATCATAACAGATTTGACAGGCAAAACAGTGATAGGACATAATGTGGATCACGATTTGTAACTCATGTACCTGATGAACCATTTCCTGTTCCATAGGAAATTAGTGAGCAGTCAGTCTGGGTTCATGAAGTGGCATCTAGTGTCAGGTCTCAGAACGTCATGACACTTCACGTCGTAAGGAGAACGTTACCAAAATGTCTTGTGCCGATGATAAAACTACTAATCAGAATTCATACGCTTCCTCATTCGTTGCCGTAAAGAAGCTGCTTCCATGACGGTAACGAAAGGGATGCGACGCATCTCTCACAATTAGCAGCCTCAGTTTTGAGTTTGCTCGATGGACATGCAAGAAAACTCGTTGACTAAGCGGAAGACAGCACACCATTCTGTCGGAAGAAACCGAGAGTGTAAAGAGTACATGATATCTCGAGAAGTTGAAGGATGTGGTCTGAATAACATGTAGCATTCAAGGTACCATTTCTCCAAATGGTAAGGTTTAGCACGTCCACCAACAATAAATTTCTGCACATGACTATCGTAATATCATCACCAGGTGCGCTATTTCTCTAATGAGATCGAGTGTAATTTTGTCTCCGATTTTCTCTAAGAGGCTACACACACTTTCCTCCTACATGGTTGGATAAAGATAATGCAGACTATTCGGGGGGGATATCGAATTTTGCTTAGCACCGTTGGTATACGAAGTGTGTTCCTAAACTAATAAAATTGATCTGTAACCGCTAACATTTCGTTCATTTGCGGCGGAAACAGACGTAATTTCAGATGCCTAACAACTGTGGCATGTGCCGTGAAAGATGATGATCTACTTTCGTTATATGTCTTAGAAATTGTATCATTGATTTCAATTACTTCGCATTCATCTGCTCTCGACAAACTGGAAAACATGGGGTCAGCCGACTTCAGTTGTGACTGTTCGCCGAAATATCTCTCTTCAGATCTAGCTACTTTTTATGCCAAATTTTCGTGACTGATATATCTGAGTATGGTGATGACTGAGCCAAGCGAATCTCACGTCACTATACGAAGTCTCGGATTTCTAACCAGTGATTCGTCATTTCGCTATAGGATAAAAAAAATGGATTGTGGAACCTGACATGGCAAAAAGCCGAGGAAAGTGTAATTTTACAGTAATGCAATTTTAATTTATTTGTAATTATGACTTCTGGTATTAATAACTGTATAAACTCTGAAAACATTCGTGGACAAATAAGCAGTAAAGTTTCTGGTAATTTTAATTGAAAATCTAGATCTGATGACAATGATAGCCATATTGTGAGAGTTTTTTTTAAAATAGTAAACGTTTTTAGTAGTTAAAAAAAAACTTGGCTGATCAGTTTTATTTCTATTGGATGTTATTCGATTGTTTTTCCAGCTTTCCTGTACACGGATATGTTTGATGTGGCCCTCTTCGTCGAAGAACAAGGACGAGCGGATTGTTGTATATCGTGTAGGTAAAGGTAAACAGTTGGCCTGTAGACGGTACAGATTACGTAGGTTTGTGGGTTTTTTTTAAAAAATTAAGTTGGATGCTTCTTTCTTTGCAACATTAAAAGACATTTTATTGACTTAACAATGACATTCATTAGCAGATGAAAAACAAAACGACAAAAAGTGTTTTGAGCAAGAGATTTTTAAAGGATAAGATTGAAATGTCAGGGTTTCGCCTCAGCGATTTAACGGCGTCGCTCCGGTGAGCACTTTGTTGCTGCTACCAATGTAATCTTTGGCATTGTGGGAAATTCTATGATCATCAACAAGTGGTTTCCTGGAAGTGGGTGAGAAAAGAAAGGTCCCTAACAGCTTTATTTCTTCAGTAAATAACAACTCTCGTCTCCTGAAAGCAATAATTGCAGGTAGACTAAACCTTCGGGCCGAAAGAATGGCCGACTTGTGTAGGTCAGTTGTTGCATCGATGTAGCTTAAACAGATAGAGGACAGATGGCTCTGTGTGCGCTACTCCCACGTGACAACCCGACTATCTGCCAGACTTCGTTTTGTTTGGGGACGAGTAACCTTTCAGCGGGAAATGTTTTGAAGTATTCCAACAATTGTGTTTCAGTTCATTCTTCCTCTCCAGAGATCCAGGATGTTTACGTTCTGTCGGCGGAGAGCGTGTAATATGGAAACTGATTAACGCGGACGTCGTTTATTTGTGAAATGTGTTTCTGCGCCGAACGTTTTGTGCAGTAGTAGCCAGTTTAATGAAAGCACTTCTAATGTAGACATTATTCATTTCTGCCCCTATTTCTACTCTGCTGACTTTGGCTTCTTGCTGGCATAATGAGATGGGATACGTACGCTTCCGATGGGTTTTTAATTGCAATCTTGGATGCTTTGACCTTGGTGCTTCATGACGCGGCTAAGGGCTCGCCAAGAGCGACAGCCCGACAATAGACAAACTTAGCCCCACACATCAGTGCGAGATTTTAGGAAAAAAATTATTTATTTTATCTTTAAATATGTATTTGTTAATTAACCCAAGTGTTTCCCCAATCACGAGTCGATGTTTTCATCTCCCACATTCTGTTAGTAATTTCGCTCTTGAGGTCCTTATATTTTGACAGTTTCCTTAATAGATATATTTCTTACCAGTGGCGTTGCCACATCTACTAGCAGACATGTCTTTCGCTTCTCGTCTTCGACAATGACGTCTGGTCTATTCCCGATTTCTCTGTCTCTATTCATGCCCCCATAGGAATGTGGCTTCGCCATTGTCTGCCCCTGCTTGTGGTGTATACTTTTGTCTGACTGATAGACGGCGGCGCTTGCAGAAGTTTCAGTGGATATATCCCCATACTTTGTTACGTCTACCTGTGTATTCATTCGTGGCCAGAACAGAACCGAACATCCCGAAATAATGTGGTTTATTGTCTTTTCATATTCATTGCTTATTATTACTATTATTATTATTACTTTTAAAGTAATATAAATTACATATATGGAATTCCTCTTCTTATAGAAGTAGTCATCCTTCTACATCACACGTGAGAGTATCAAAGTATGACTCCAAGTTTAGCCAGTAACCAAGATATCAGCCAGCTTGTTACCGAACAGACTGGACCGTGACACCTTACTGCCTTGATACTCTCTGTGTAGAGTCCCAGTCTGTGAGGCGATGACGGGTGAGCGATACTCATATTAGTCTTGGAGTTGAGAACACGAGAGCTGCGAGCGGGTTGTTGCTATCCTGTGTCCTTATTACTGCGTAACGTAAGAAATAGGAAAGAAGGAAAATTAGGGGGGGGATTTATAAAATTGCTTATTTTAATTTGAGAAAACACCACGAAAAGCTGGGGCAATCTTTCAATTTTATTTTTGAATTAATGAAAACACGGACGAATCTAAGATGTACCGTTTGTAGCTTTTCTTGGTAAATGAGATGTTTTCCGAAAATACAGATTTTCTATCAAAACTTCAATCTTTGTTTGTTTTTCGGACGTGTAACGAACTAAGCGAAAGCAAAGGAATTATTATTATCTTTTAAAAATAGCTGCCTTAGTTATGTTTTCACAAAATATTGATGGCTACCGAAGCTTAACCCCTTTTTATAGGAAAGGATAACCTTAAGAAGGAAGTCGGCATTTTTATAATCAGAAAATACTGTAAATAGTGAATGGAAACAAGACAAGTGACGTCAAACCCCATTTTCAGACGTAACCGTGATAAATATGGGGCCATTATTGTCAAATTATAAGCTAATCGATAACCGAGTATCAATTAGTAATGAGCTTGTTCTGAATTTCAAACAGCGACAACAATTCTCTAAGAGGTATTTAAAAATATTTGCAGTGGCAATTATCATGTCTATTAAAACCTCATCTATCAGCGCGGAACTCTTTGGACTGAAAACATAACAGATATTTTAGCCACGTCCGGTAGAACTGTGTCGCAGAAGATACAGTGGCAAAGAATGGGCATAACCGAAAAGGTTAATCACATTTTGCTCGCATGGTTGCGTTAGGTTGAGCAAACATCGGCCGATACACTTTAAACTTTGATCAAAATTGTACGACACTGGAAGAAAAAAATATTAAACGATCTGTTGTTGTTTTTTCATTTTTTATTAGTAATTTAAGATTAGTAATAACTGTAGAATTCTCAAAGATCTGTTGTTGTTTTTTTAATTTTTTTATTAGTAATTTAAGATTAGTAATAACTGTAGAATTCTCAAAGATCTGTTGTTGTTTTTTTTTTTTAAATCTAGACAGACATGTTGTCGATGGACAGAATGGTCCAGACACCTTATCTAATCTGTTACTGGTGCTGTCTGCTAAGCAACACTCCATGCATAACCAATAAATGTCTCAGGTTTATCAATTAAAGAGAAAAAAAAACAAATTGGCAGTTCTTGGTCCTAGCAGAAGCCTGGGCCAGGCAGAACGCCATCTCACGCGAGCGGTTTAACGCCTTCGCATTTCGAGGGCCGAGATGCTGAAGTTATTCTACTTACGCGATGTTTTGCCTGGAAAACGTCGGCAGGATACAGACTCGTGTCTGCTTCCGACCAGATGCTTGCAGCTCGTAACCACGGCCGATCAGATCAGCGCTTTGAACAGCATCACTTTCCAAAATACGAGTTGCATTCGGGGGTTCTCGTTTAGAACTAGAATCTGAAACGTTTGCACGAGAAATTTTTTTTTTTTTTTGTTTCGCACTTTAAAATTTCGCCTTGAAGACAATGAAACTGATCATTCGTACGAAGCAAAAGGAAAATATATATATCAGCCTGACAGCCCTTGAAGAAAAAGTGCGCCGAAGACTCCTGGCGACGGTTCAGATTTTACGGACGTCCGGAAATCCCACCCTGATCGCTTCTTTCGTATCCTCTGCTTCGTGAAATCCCAATTTCTTCATCCGGTGGCAGAAACGGTAGATTTCAGAACGTGATGAAGGAAGTTTTTAAAAAGTGGGCAATGAGACAGAAGCCGCCAAATTCCGTTTGCACCCCCATAACGTCTCTGTATAAAAGAATCTAACTATTGGCTGCCTTTGTTAAGTTCTTTTATCTGTGGAACTGTTTGGTAGTGAAACCACGGGGAGTTCTCTGCTGCAATGTAGAGAGTTAATGCGAAAGTGAAAGCAGAATCGATATACTATTGAACTGCATCTTGCTTACTCTTTTGCATTGAAAGAGATTTATAGACAGTACTGTTCAAGATAAGCTGAGCATTAATATATATATATGTATATATTGCTCGTGAACAAACAGATCTAGAACAATACCTTTCACCTTGAAATTTCCGTGGATATTATTCAAGATAATGATCAGCTGTAAAAGACTGAGTATGCTGTGCAGAGTATCTAAATATGGAGTTCCCTTAGACACATAACCACCTGAGATACTTTTACCTTTTGGTTACCTCTACCAAGCACGACTTAGTATAAATGATCGGCGCTAGTTGGCATAGCACAGTAATATGTATAGATGAACTCTAATCGACTCCACTCACTTTGGCTCAGCGACTTTGTACTTTAGTGCAAAATCTAAGAATCACAAAACAGACTATTTTTCTCTATCTTTCTTGTTTCCTTCCGGGTACAACGGCAGGTGCGAGAAGCTTCCAAACGTTGTCATGCTAAAACTTTAGTAACTTAGCAAAAATTAACAAACCAGAAGTTCGTGAGCGCTCAGGGCGTTCAGTCAGCCGAAATCCGAAAAGCTCGAGATGTTGTGGTTAGGACCAAAAGGGTGAAGACAGAGCTTTGGATGAGAACTAATCTCAGAACAGTCCGGTCGCGGAGTCCGTTGATTCTGGTGTCAGTCCACTTTCAGTGTGCTGAATGTTCTACCGACTGCCACAATCGCGAACCATTCGATAAATTAATCTATCAAACTTAAAAGTTTTTCGAGGAAAAAAGGTCGTCGTAGCATAAGTTCAAAAAATCATATTTTTCTTCAGATGTCTGATTGATTGATTTTCCAACCCGAAATGCAGATCATCATGGAATACGGGTGGGTCCGCCGACGTGGACGGCTAGTGTAAATAAAAAGAGAAAACTGCCGTATTGGCTTGTGTTGTCACTAAATTCAAGTCGCATGATTTGTAGTCAAGTGATATTTTTGTGTGTTTTAAAAATGTACACATTACTAATGATGGCTAAAATCAATTTTAGTGATTTTGATTCGGTTTAGATATTGCATAATACAAAGAGTGCCTCTCGTTTTTCATTGTAACTGTTACGTAGATCCATATTTTAGTATTAACAGTAGTCTTGTCTCTGGTGTTTGTGCCCCGTTATAGAGGAACCCGGCATTATTTCTAAAGACAATAATATATCACATGTTAAGACTGACTCTTTCAGCCAGAGAGAGAGAGAGAGACTGAGATTTGGGGGGAGGGGGGAGAGAGAGATGGAGAGAGAGAGAGAGACAGAGAGAGAGAGAGAGAGAGAGAGAGACTGAGATTTGGAGGGAGGGAGGGAGGAGAGAGAGATGGAGGGAGAGAGAGAGAGAGAGATAGACTGAGATTTGAGGGAGGGGGAGAGAGAGAGATGGAGGGAGAGAGAGAGACTGAGATTTGGAGGGAGGGAGGGAGGGAGAGAGAGATGGAGGGAGAGAGAGAGAGAGAGATAGACTGAGATTTGGGGGAGGGGGAGAGAGAGAGAGAGAGGAGACTGAGATATGAATTTGGGGGAGGGAGGAGAGAGAGATGGAGAGATGAGAGAGAGAGAGAGACTGAGATTTGGAGGGAGGGAGGGAGAGAGATGGAGGGAGAGAGAGAGAACTGAGATTTGGAGGGAGGGAGGGAGAGAGATGGAGGGAGAGAGAGAGATGACGTCATTACAGAGAGATTGTGTGTGTGTGTGTGTGTGTGTGTGTGTGTGTGTGTGCGCGCGCGCGCGACGCAGTTGAAAGATTCTTTGTTGATAGTCTCAGGTGTTTGAGCGAGGTAGCAGCCACACAATCTTTCAGATGTTGCTCTTCTGAGAGGGGAAACAGCTCTTCTCTTAATGTGCTGCTGGTGTCGGAATGAAGTCTTCTGGTTGTGATGCTCGAAAATCAGTAGGAAATTAAGAGATGCCTGGATAATAGTTTTCGTCTGATTCCAAGTCATTATAGAACTACGAGTTCCATCGCTGAAGACGTCACATTTAACAAACCCTTAATGCTATCTGATCAACTCAATCGTTTTCTAATTACGTTAATTCAACAACTGGTCTGGTCTTTAGAATCTTTATTTAACTTAAAACCCTTTACAAAAAATTAAAGACAATTAGCTTCACCTCGTCACAATCGAAAACTACAAAACACTGAAAACAGAGGGAACTCAAATGACAAACAGTTAGAATGCTTGAGTCGGGAGGGGCACAGAGTTTAATACGGTGATGCAAGGTACTTTTTCTCTCTCTTATTCGGTCCGGATGTTGAGAGGAACCTGAAAAGTAAAAGCGAGCAATTTAAATGTTTGTTGTTGTTTTTTTTTTAATTCTTTATAATTGAAATTACTTTTCAGACACTAAAACAGTGACGGTCGCTTCTAAGTGACTGATCAGGATAATAAGGTACATACAAAGGGAATCGTCTTCTTTTTTCTTTTTTCTTTTTACATACAAACTGGGCCTCAGACGCGACCAGCGCTGATATACGACGTTTTCAAGCTAACTGACAGTAACTACTGACAATTCCCTAGCGGCCTTTTTACACGTCAGCAGAGTACTTTTTTAAAATGAACCCCCCCATCTCCTCCGGGCTCAATCGGTTGACGCTACAGCTCTCGAAAAGTTTTAAGTGATAGGTTAACAGCTGCACAATCCAACCATCGCAGCGTGTAGAGTATTTCTTTGGCGTACGTCTCAGCGATGTTTGCTTGTCTGTCTCCACACCCCGAGTTGGTAAGTAAGCCCCACCCCCGATAGAAGCTTTTAGTGGGAAAATAAATATTTTTTTAACTGCTGAAAAATCAACGTTAAAACAAAGGATAACTCGGCACTGAATCTTCGAAGTCTCACCTGAAAAAAGAAGACGTGTTTTCAGGAAAAAAGTTCAGCGCTTTCTCAAGATTTTTTTTATAAAAATCATTGTTTTTCCAGCAGAATTCATAAACTTCAAGTCGGACAATAATTTAGAAAATAATAGTCAACCTTAGACTTCCAATTAGATCTTTTTCTAAAACTGTTATTAGCATTTTACAACGGGAGCCATTACGAAGACATTCGTAAAAGTTTTATTTGCGAGAGAGAACCGATTACATAGGGTCGCTCAATCAATCGCTGCTTACCGTCCATTCTCTCTCTCTCCTTTTAACAATTATTGTTTTAAGATCTACAATTTATCAATTTCAATCTCTCTCCCCCCCCCACGAAACAATTTTCTTTTACCATTGTGGCGTTCTGATAAAGGCTCAGGCTTCATTTCGCAAGGAAAGACGAAGTGTAAGGAACAAAAGAGTCCAGAGGATAATAATAACATCCATCCAATAGGGTGAATCTTAACAGTGATGCGGTCGGTACGGCAGTATCCCAGACCTGCCCGACTTCCACCTGTCTACTCTATTAAAGGCATAAAAAACTCACATAGCATTCATTAGAAATCATAAACCATAAAAACAACAACAACGATAATAATAATAATAATAATAATAATAATAATAATAATAATAATAATAATAATAATAATAATAATAAAATAATAATAATAATAAACCTACGAGACATTTAAGTACATACAGACAAAGAAGCTAAGACGAATAGCACAGACACCATCACCAAGAACAAGAGACAGAAAGCATTTCTGCTAATAGCTGTGTCATTACCATTAATGAAACAGGAGAATCGAGAGAGAGAGAAATTACCAACAAAGTGTAAGAGATGAAAACCTCAGCAGTGGCGGTTGTGATACGGAAAGCACTCAGACCAGATGACAAGAAGATAACAGAGATCGTTCGAAAAGTCGACATTGCAGAGCTCCAGACAGATTTCCTGCTTGGAACATCCCAGATACTTAGAAAGACGGTTTCCATCCGCTGATCTCCGGCATCCACTTTAGAAACTGAAACGAACCCGATGGAGCACAAAGATAAGTACATAATATAATGGAAGACAATAGTAATAATAATTCAGGTCGCAAAACATTTTGGAGTTGGCCTGATATCAGGTAAAGTGAACCAACAGTGTATAGGTTTAGCGTCAACCAACAACATAGACTGGGATCGTTCTCCACGAACAGGTGTAAATTTTATGATGCCACCATGGTTGAACAGTATAGCAAAACGTTTTCTTCGTGTCGCCCTCGGTTTTAGAATCTGGCCTCCCAAACATGGAAGGCTAACAGGTCTGGGCTACTGACGTATCGACCGCATCGCTGTAAGGTTTACCTATTAGATGGGCATTATTCTGTGGACCCTTTTGCTCATTGGCGAACTGCAGCACTTTCTCAGAACGCCACAACAGCGCGCTCTATCCGTCGTAGTGAGCTTCTTCAGAGAGTTCACAAAAAACACGCCCTCAGGGGCGGAGCCCTGGAGCTGCCACTGCGTACTGGGGCGACTCGGACAGGTGCGCCGTGACGAACCAAAGCCTGATCGCGCGTGACGGTCTTGTTTATAAAGTGAACTTCCACAGCGTGGTACCTCATCTCGGCAGAATGTTATGAGCTTCCATGCTGTCGAAACCTGTTTAGTTCTTTTAAACTCGCTGCGCCAACATTTTACGGAAAATAAAGACGCCGAAAGAGAGCCTTGTTTTCATGGCTTCAGTTCTTCAGCAAGACTTCTCCATCGTATCCGACAGTTCTCCACGACAGAGCCGTTCACTCCGTCCATGTGTGCACATGCAATTGCAAATAGCCTCGCACCAGGACGAACTCTTATCGTCCAGACGTTTTAAACTGCCTACAGCTCGGCCGAGACCGTGATGAATTTCGATACGTACATTTAATCCTGGTCACGTTCTAGCATTTACACCATCATTCTAGATGTGCGCTGTTTCAGCCTGTCAGTCATCACTGTTCCGAGTTAAGAGACGATGTAGTGCAAACACCCTCGGCTATTAGCACAATTTCTTCTCGGCCGCCATTGTACATGAATATGGCCATTGACTGACTGTAATCCGACCGTAGTTACCGTTCTTCTACACGATGACGCTAGCATTCATTCCACGCTAAGCCATTTGTTTGGATTTCTTTACAGACCAAGAACAGGATTTAGAATTTTGACGAATGCAAAAGAAAAAGAAAAAAAACACCAATAATGATTCACTCCGTTTCCATACCTTTGTAAAAAAAAATACTAAAGTAAATCAAAGTTACCATAATTTATTTTAGTCCCAAAGCTAAATACTGGTAGTTAGTTCCCTGCAGCCGGTGTATAACCGAAAGGAATAATTGAGAATTATTTTGTTTTGAAATATTGTTATTAATGGCCGTCCGACAAAGCCCGGCCGTGCGCCAATATGGCGGCGCTGTTCCCGCTGCGTTCCTTTTGAACGTCGCTAGTAATCAATTCACATCTATTTGCGCATCTTGAATGTTCACAAAAGCTCACCTACAGGTGTTCTTCTTTGTAAGGTGTATTTTTTTCTTATTCTTTATTTATTTGTGTTTCTCTCTTATTTTGTTGTTGTTGTGTTTGTTTTTTTTACTGCAAACGCTAAACTGTTTTTTGGCCCCCTTTTCTGAAGCGCTAATCTTGTCGATTTTTGGACGTTCTAAACGGAACCCTTCAGTTAGAGATGCGAAAGCCGCATCGTCGATCAGTTTAGATGGGGATGAGAATTTCTGGGCAGATTCAGAAGTGGGAGGGGATAAGGAAACTAATTATTTCCTCAACTTTCCTGGTCAGAGGCTGCTGGGAATATCAAAGACATCATGAAGACAAGAAAGGGAGACTGTTTGGACAGGCCCCCTTTGAACCGGCCACTGCAAATCACGTAGCCCAGCAGCAGAAACCGCGAGAACCAGGATCTGTACTTTCCCGTTAATGGGTAGCACGCGCCAAGCACCTGCCGCATCTGCGGAAACACGACTCGGCATCCGGTCTCGTGTACGACGAGACCGTAATAACGGACTCTCCTTTCATCGTTCGTAGGAATGCCCAGTTTGAAATTCTGTTTGTGTGCGATGGAAGCATTCTTCCAAGTGGATGGATGAACAATGTTTGGGTTTGGTCCACTTGATTAAAGAAAATAAAACAGGGACAGCAGGAAGCCGTTGTACCTCGAATAAGGTCCGCAGTAAAGAAAGTATTAATCAAAAGAGCATTTAATGAAATTTTCGCTGCCGCCATTTTTTGTGTTAGTAGAAGACGACGTAAATAAAGGTAGAAGGGAAGATCACTGTAGGAAGGACTTCCTCAATCGTCGTACAAAGATTCTGGAACCAAAAAGGTTGATGAAGCTCTCAATACATTCGTACTTTCATACATGCTTGTTATAGCTATTGTCCTTTTGTTGTTGTTTTTGTTTTTATTTAAACATAAAAATGACAAAACAAAATCAATTAGAATCATTTTCAAATAGCCACAGATGCGGTATTTTAATCTAACCCTTCATAAAAGGAATTAATAAAGCCTCCCCTCGGCTTATTGCTGACACGCGCCTTTTCGCTCTAGCGACGGTGTTTGTCATCAAAGTTCCCAAAGTAACCCTTGACCGTCAGTATCGCGTGTCGGCCGACAAACTCCACGTGGTGCTGACAATCAATCACTCGTGAATTTAGGGGAGAAATCACAACGGCCATTCATGGTGCACGGTGTCCATTTATTAGATGGAGAAATTTTAAAAAAAGAAGTTCCATCTGACGGTCGATTAAACAACCGGTTCCAGAAATAGTTTATGTACAGTATCAGCAGGTTTGTTAGATTTTGGCTGAGTTTGGTAGTCGGGATGCTATTCTTTATGATCGCAGGGCAGTTAGGCGACCAATCCATCCATTGGCGTAGTTCTAGAATCACTGGCGTTTATCCACGTCTGTGAACAACACCAGAATAATACAGAGCTTTAGAAACATTGCTGATTTTTAATCTATGCGGCAGATCTTGATGACAAAACTTCTGCCGGAGGATTTAACAAAATAAGTCAAACAGAACTACGCATGCCTGGCTTCAGCTTAACTTGACACAAGTTACGCCGACTATTCAAGGAAACTAATACTTTGTATAAACTGATTCCGAGCATGAACGCGTTTCTTTGGTTTCTAGTGTTTGCTGAGTTACCTCCGCAGGGCTCAGTTAAATCTCCAACAAAAGGTTTTCACCTTGGTACGAGTAATTTAAATTCTGTTCTGAGAGCGAGCGTGTGACACTGATCACGTAGCATGCAGTAGTTTTCATTGTGATGCTTCTTTTCTGATCAATACTCAGGTTATCCTTAAATATGTGCATTAGGAGAATCGGATAGGTTATTAGCCATCTTAAATGTATGCGGTTGATTAATGTTTAGTAGAACAATCTGTATTATGTAAGGGGATAAACAAAATTTGTGGTTAGATTTCTCTAAAAATATGTATTCATTTGTACTCATCGCGTTTACACGCAAACACATACATAAGGAGAGAGAAATGCACCACATAAATATACACACCCAGATGCAATCCCACACACAGAAAGGTACACACATACAGAAAGGTACCCAATAAATGGATGTACACACACACAGAAAGGTACACACATACAGAAATGTACACACAAACAGAAAGGTACACAATAAATAAATGTACGCACAAACAGAAAGGTACACACATACAGAAATGTACACACAAACAGAAAGGTACACAATAAATAAATGTACGCACACACAGAAAGGTACACACATACAGACATGTATACACATAGAAAGGTGCACACATATAGACTTGTACACGCACAGGAATATAGGCATACGGGGGGAGACAGAGAAACACATGCCTACAGAAGCAAGAACATACACAAAGAAACACACGCCGCGCACAGATACAAAACCAAGAAGAATCACCGAAAACCACACATATACACTACACACACTCGCAGGTGCTACTCTTTTAAAATAAAAGACTCTATTCAGATCCGCAAAATTCCAATAAACGATACAAGATGGAGGTAGCCACATCTGAACTATCAGGTACCAATCCAGATTTTGGAGTTAGCTGCTATGCGTGACAATCGCTTTTTGTCTTTGAAATAATTACAGATTTTCCCCAAAACATTTCGAAAACGCAAGAATAGTTTTCTTTTAAATATATACTGTATTTAGAAATTAAGTGACTTTTTAGTGAAAAGAATTTAAACGAAATAAATAAGGCTACATAAAACTGAATGAAATACAACTCTAAACTCTAAAATGGTATAAGTTACAAATAGCAACATGAAAAGAATCTTTTTGTCCTTCATAATGAGGTGAGAAACTCAAAGGTGCAACGTGACAAAAGTTGGCAGATCATATATATAATTTTGATTTTTAAAATTCGGAGTTTGTTCTTCCGAACACTGGCCATGATATTTTCCCCTACACTGACTGGCTACATCATTAGAGACAATACTTAGTAAATGTTTAGGACATTTTTTGACAAAATAGCAGATATAACTTGACGTGACGTAGAATCCACCAAAGGGCTCGAAGGTATCTGGAAGAATATTTCTCTATCCAGTTATTAATATTTGAAGCAATGGATAGAGCAAAGTGGATAGGAGGTCGTGATGGCGTGTGTCTTTAAAGTTCATCCGACAGAAGCTCAATTGGATCGAGATCCGGGAATTGCGCTGGCCATTGGAGATGCCTGAAACTGCCATCATGTTACTCACACAATAAGTGCACAATTTGGGCACAGTTAATGGGAGAATCGTTATTTTGGAAGTAGTCGTCCTTATCAGGTTATACATAAAGCGCTGCTGGAAGCATTTGATCGGAAATGATGCTAAGGTCACCTTTGGCATTCATTTTACTTTTAAAAGAATCCAAGCGGCCCAGGGGATACCAGCAGAAAATTCCTAGTACGTTGGGACAACAGGAAAGGTAGAGTGATTATTTGTGTGGATTTCTCAAAATCTTCCTTATGTGCAAAAATGGGTGAAGCCCGCATCGTCAGTCTTCGTCACCCTGCCAGACAGACTCCACGAGGTGAGGCTGGAGATGCGTCTGTACTACACTGTAATGAATACCTTTATCAGTCGGTCTGTTGTTCGATGACGGCCACAATTCGCCCTCGCATCAGAAATTTTTTTTTTCAACTTTAGCCATCGATGACAAACTCTAATGATCGATGTCTTGGAGCAGCTGCCTACCAACAGAACCGCCTTCGCCAGTTGGTACCGGCTGGACGTGCTCCCACTACCATGTCTCTTTCAAACGCTCTGTCTTTTCCTTTCTTCTCAACGTGCTTATCAAAGTCATATACGAGGTCTGTCCTAAAAGAAACCGAACTTTTTAAAAAACAAATTTATTGTTTTACTTCCAATTTAATCAGACTTGTCTCCTTCAAAATAGTTCCCTCCACTGTTGATACACCGATCCCAACGTTCTTTCCAGTTTCGTAATGCTTCCTGGAACGCGTTTTCACGGATGGTGCGCAGTTCTCGTAGCGAATTTTCTTCAATCTCTTCTATCGTCTGAAATCGGTGACCTTTCAGGGTGGATTTCAACTTTGGGAACAAAAAAAAGTCCGCAGGGGCCAAATCCGGAGAGTAGGGGGGGCTCGGGGAACGAGAGTCGTCTCGTGCTTTGCCAAAGAGTCACGGAAGAGGAGTGACACGTGAGCAGGTGTGTTATCGTGGTGCAGCATCCAGGTTTTGTTTTTCCATGCCTCAGACCACCTCCTTCGCACTGCCTCCCTCAACCGCCTCAGGACATCCAAGTAAAACTCGTTATTGACCATCTGACCACGTGGAACAAACTCATGATGAGCGATGCCTTTCCAATCAAAAAGGACGATTGACATCACCTTCACATTTGAGCGACTCTCATGTGCTTTCTTTGGTCACGGCGATGACGATCAAACTCACTGCGACAACTGCCTTTTTGTTTCGACATCGTAGCCGTACCCCCACGTTTTGTCACCTGTTATGACACTTTTCAGAAGGCTTTCATCAGCATCCGAACGATCAAAGAGCTCCAGGCTGACTGTGACTTGGTTCTCTTTTTGTTCATCTGTCAGCAGACGCTGCACCAATTTTGTGGCTACACGATGCATGTTCCATTTTTCTTTTAAAATCGTGTGGCTCAAACTTTTACAGATGCCTACTTCTTCAGAAACTTCACGGACAGTCAGGCGACAATTTCCATGGATCACAGCACACACTTTCTCAATGTGATCGTCGTCTGTTGTCGTGGAAGGTCGTCCAGATTTGGGATTGTCTTCGGTGGATGTTTTTCCCGATTTGAAACGCTGGTACCACTCGTGACATTGCGTACGGCTCAAACAATCCTCCCCATAGGCCTGTTGCAACATTAGAAAAGTCTCCGTAAACGTTTTTTTCCCAATTTGAAACAGAATTTCACACAAACATGTTGCTCTTCAAGATCCTTCATTGTTCAACTTGCAACAAATCGCCAAGTGCACTAAACATACGTTCACTCTACCGCACGTAGATCGATGACTAACGGACGTGGCGTGATGCGGCTATTATTAGACTGAAGGTCAAGATCACCGATACACAGCACTGCAGGTGCGAGCACGCTGCGCCGGCTGGTTGGCGCGCTGTTTTAAAAGTTCGGTTTCTTTTTGGACAGACCTCGTATACCGTTGTAGGAATCACTTATTGCATCACACGGTCAACCTAATTTATATTTGCAGCTCAAATCAGACCCACATCTGAAGGGTACAGTGATTTTAATAAAGTGGCCAGCCAGTGTATATCACTCGTTTTATAATTTATTTTAACTTCAATTAAAATGTTTCATCAGTAATTGTATATTTTTTTCAAGTAGTAACTATGTTCTACTTTTTATGGGTTTTATATTAATACTGTAGTAATACAATGTTTTGCCATATTAATCTAGAAACCTTCATAGATGAACGTAAATGGCATACATTTACTTATTACAGATGTGTGATTATGCTCATAATAGACGTCCAAATACGCAGACAGTTTTTTTTTACCAAAGATCTTGGCATTTCTGGTGGATCTGTGGACGAGGTTATCGCGAAATTCTGAGACAAATGGTCAATGCTGCGGAAAAAATTACCTAGAAATCTTCAACAGTGACACCACGACAAGAATATGCGCCATTATTCGCCATGAAACCATTTCGCATAGCAAATAACGAAGGATTTAAACCTCAGTGTCATCAGCCGACACTGAAGTATGGAGGCGGGGGTGTCATGGTATCAGCTGATATTTGGCATAGTAAAGACGCAGAACTTGTGTAATCGAAGATGTTTCAATTTTGCTAGATACATTGCCATTTTAAAAATACCTCCGTCGTACCGTTCTACCAATGAAAGCCATGATGAAATCTGGTGTTATTATTCTTCAGGAAGATGGAGTTGCATATCACATCTCTCGTTTGACCACAGACTGGAAGCGGAATCAAGGCAATCAGATTCTTTTCTGGGTACCAAAACTCTTATTCATATCCGATAAAGCACCTGTTGGATTTTCTGAATCGTCAGCTGAAAGCTTTTTTTTCAATATGATGGAATTAAAGAAATCTCTCACAATGATATGGGGGTTCTCGATTAGACTGTGCTGTAACATTTCTCTAATTCGGTGTCAAACAGAACAGCGACTCTTGCTGAAAAATATGGATCAACCAAGTTCTAGGATAAAGAATTTCACGCCATTGCCTGCCTTTATTTACTGTATAAGCTAACATACTCTAATAACAACAAGTGACCAGATTATTATAGCAGCACTGTAGCTGTAGTATAATGAAACTATTCTGTCTACTTTAGACGATAACTTCTTTTGAATTATGCTGATGATCTTCAAAAAAAGCAAAAGAATGCTTTACTTGTCTATGATAATGAGCAAAAGTCGGAGTACCGACAATTCTAGCATTCCTGGTGCTGCAGTAAACGTCTAGTTAAAGGACAGTAAACAGGAGATACACTAACAACAAAAAATATTACCATTTATATATCGATTATTTTCTTCGCTTTGCAGTGAATGTCTACGCAGAAAATCTGATATCACTATAGGATGGGCTGTTAGGTTACGAATTAGAGCTAGCACGTGTTATTTACAGATTTTACTCCTTAGTCTTACCATTATTTCTGTAAAGAACATTAGTACATCTGTAGTATTTAGTAATACTTGGCTCTATATCTACAAAAACGTTTTTTAGATTGTACGTCACATCTTTCGCGGTGCTAATGGTATCGATGAATTAATAATAAGATAGAAAATTAAAAGACTAAACTAAATAAACAGTAGTATCTTATTTACATGAACCCAGGGAGCACTAGCGCTTTATAATAGCTATCTTCCCAAATTTGGTAATAAACTGTTCGTTCATCTAGTTCATAAATCTATTAGTAATTTGTCTACAGAACTGTCTCTTCACGTGTCAATGATCCTCCCCTTCCAAATACTCAAGAATTACAAATATTTTAATTGATTTCTTTGCGGAAGGATTATAAACTAGGCAGGGTGATTTCAATTGCGATACGTGTATCCAGCGAAGTCAGTGTCGAATGTTAAATATTTTGTTTAAATAGGGAGTACAAACTGTACTGTATTCTCTAAGTCAGGTATAACCAAATTCTTACAAAAGGTAGTTTTACTTTATTAAATGAAGTCGAAAAAGAAAATTTTTAATTTATTTATTTATGATCACACGAATGTTGTTTTTATTTTAATAATCCGTACTTAGGAATTTAAAAACCACCTCCGAGTTGATTAATCATTTTGTTGCTGTTATTTGATCACTTTTACTTTTCCTTTTGTTAACTTCCATTTTTCTTTATATGACAACAATGTATCCCAAATTAGCCAAACATTATTCCCCATGATAACTGCCATTAGTTTTGCTTTAATTTTAATTTAAACTCTGGTTTTTTTTTTTAAAAGGACCATTTTGCAGAAATACTAGAATTTCAATACGTGGTGCCAACATGTTTACTGCTAATCGTGTAACTGCTACATTTAAACCCCAATAAATAGAATTTCGGATTTGTATTAATCGTATCTCTTTGTTGTTGGCAGCTTTTCTTTCAATTAGTAGAGTCTGGATCTTTATTTACTTTATATATTTCTACCCTGAGGTTTTTATTTTCATTTTCATCTGTCATATCCTTGAATAATTCAATAAACTTTAAGATGAATTACAGTAAATATGCAAACATTTGGAAAAATTCATAAATTTACTGAGAGTTAAAGCGATAACAATGCTCTACTGTAACCTGAATTTGATTGTTGTTGTTTTTTTGGTGGGCATGACTACTAAGCTGACGCGATTGCACTTGTTCGTTTAAATTTTAGCAGTCAACTGTTGTAATTCTGAAATATTCAGGTAAATAGTGTTAACTTCAATTATTACTTCAGGTGAGCTGCAATATTTGGCATGAGACAGGTAAAAAAAAAATGAAAAGGGAAATAAGATACCTCCTCTCACTCGGACGCTGCACGAAATCTTTGGCGAAGGTGGTGCTGAACTCTGTCGAGCGCGTATGGCGTTTGTGATCACAACAGTGGTGTCGGTGGTACTTACTGAACAGGGGAGGAATTATTATACCAGAGAATCAATTTTAGAGATGCAAGAAATTAAACTATTTTAGGTTGAAGGGAGGGGTTATTTAAATGTATCAAAGTGACAAACTACGATCAAAGTTTAGCATAAAGTCAACTAACGACATACCAAGAAAAGGTCTACTCAGAGTTCGCTTCGTGCAAGACAAATCCGTTTAGCACAACCACGATAATCCAGACGGGTGGGTTATGGGTGGAGAGTAAAACAGGGGGAGATATTACGTCACCTATTTTACTCGTAACATTTAAGCTACCTCTCTGTCAACCCTTACTGATACCTTACCCGTAACTCGCAGAAGAGATAACCACAAGATCACGAATTAAAAAATTACTTAAAAGATTAAAAAGATTTTTGTAGGGGGAAAGAATTTTTCGTTTTTGCTCAAGTTTTCCATTAATAAACACGTTTTTAAAAAGATTTTTAAAATTCTGAATTAAAAAGAGAAAAAGAAAATTATATCACCGTCTATGTCCCTAACAGCGCTGAAATTGCTTTTCGATCTTTATTATAACAGACGGGAAATAATGATTTTTAAATTAACCCAAATGCTATTAAATGCTTACAAATAAAAAGAACGGTTAGGGTTAGTTTCTTTAAGAATTAAAAGAATTCGTTACAACGTCTATAAATTAGCAGACTATTAAACCTCTAAATCTAAATGTCGCCTTACGCTTCGCGAACACGGCTTTTAAAACAAAATGATTATTGCTTGCGTATCTTGTTAACGTGTATAAAAAGTTACTGCAAATTAATAAATACCATTCTTAAAGCCGAATCCTGGTAAACATGGCCCGAGAAGAGAGAACATGCCAGATATCGTCAAACGAACCATCTGTTTACTTAAGGCGTGAACTAGGGTCAGAGGCTTGAAATTTCAGAAAGAGTTGGCTGCGAGTTGAAAAGTGTATAAGCAAACACCAGATTACCTGTTCACTTGTTGACGAGTCCTAAATGATCAACAACAACAAAAATTGCCTGAAAATCTGATGGATCCTTTTCGCGTGGAAAATATTCGGAAACCAGTTTCTTTCCTTTCATTGAAAATGAGTTGCTATTCACAGAAATAACACTTTAAAAGATGCTATCTGGATAATCGTGGCATTTTTTTTTTCTTTATGCGAGGCGGTTAAATATAAAATAGAACAAAAGCTTAAAATTTCCTAACTGACCGTTTTGTTGACAAGATCACAACTCCGTAGTCGACAGAGACAAATTTGACAGATCTGGTTCATTCGCTTTCCCCAATATTAATCAGAAACCTTTCGTTCGCCTACGAGGCAATAACCCGTCTGTGGACTTTTTAATTTGAGAGATTTCTGTATATCGGTAAGCACACAACTCGAACACAAAAGCGAGAAAGGTTATTCTTCCCGTCAGGTTTTCATTACCGGCCGCCCGCCATTCAGCTGACGTCACTAGAATGAGAGAAACAATCTAATAAGAACGACGGTAATGCGGTTAATGCTTCTGGAGTTCAAGTCAGCAGCCAACAAGGCTACAAGTTAGTCGGACTCCGTGGATAGAATTCAGGCGTCGTGTCGATATCCGCCTGTCTCTTACACTTACTTTTAGTTTGAAGAAAACCATGGCTTTCAGGTGCCTGGCAATTTACCTTTCCCTGACATACTTGCTGCAAATCCCATACCATTCCCATGACTCTAAGCAAATTTGCAGGCAATTCTTTTTTTAAAAAAAAAAAACCCCATCAGGGCCAATACAAGTTAATGCAGATACTTGTTTTGTTGTTATTCTTTGAAGGGAGCAGGAAGACGTGGACCGTTTAAGGGAAAGTATTTAAAACTCCCACCCTCAGCAACAATTTCCTTCTTAGCAACATTCTTCGCAACGCTCCTGTTTCAGCGAAATTTAATCAAAGTACGTTTTCCATCCAGCTCAGTTACTGTTTCCTTCCCCCATTAATTATCAGAGTTGCCCACAAAGAACAATGACTTAGTAAAATGCCCACAGTCGACAAAACAAGGCTTTTTTTTTATATATTGTTGTTTTGGTGAGCACTGCGGGCTATCAGATTCCGAGATGGCCAGATAAGACGAATTGGGTGGCGGGTCGTGGTGGTTGTACATCACAGTAGCTGGTTTCTAAACAAAGCGGTGTGATATTTGTAAACCGTCTGATAATCAGAAATCTGGGCACCCCATCTCCGGAGAAGTCTGCCTGCCTGACCGTAGATGGGCGTATCCACGAGTACACAATAACGAGAGGTAGGGCTCTACAGAAATAACGCCTGAGTAAACTCCAATGCAATATAATTCAATTACGCTGCTGGGAATAGAATCCAATTCCGACATCCATCGTTGTACACAAAGTCAGTCGTGTTCTTGGTAGAGAAAGGATTTTAAAGTCGGCATCGCAGGGGATCGCTCCTTGTTTCTCCCGTGGGTGGAAGATTGCACCTACTTTGATGAATGACTGACTCGATGTCTGGATATTATTCAGCTTTAATAGACCCAAAAATGTATATGCTGGAGAGGGGGGGGGGTTGACAAAAAACGAAATTTTCATACAGCACAGCTTTAAGTACGAATATCTTATTTACAGAAACAGTCAAAGAAGCCGTCGATTATTCGGGGGGGGGTCTATATGTTCGTCGGGTTTGTGTTTGTTTTTTTAAATCTTTTTAAATTGAAAACTAAAATGTAAAAATGTAGAAAGAGAAAATTCTGGAACGAAGAGATCGGCCGCACGAGCCGCGGTCGGTCACGTGGACCCAGCCAGGTCTCGGGATATCGACGAGTCCGGTCAGGGTTTTCTTTCGGAATAAAGAAGGGCGGCGAGAAATCGTCTCTCTCTCTCTCTCTCTCTCTCTCAGGGGGGCAGCAAACAGAAATAAATAAAGGGGCCGGAACACAAACAAACAAACGGTGCGCGCGCTGTCAGTCGGAGCGGCGGCCGTCAGGTCTGAAGTGGCGCTCCCCGACTGACAGCGCGCGCACCGTCCGGAGCGAATTACATCGAGCGACTGCGCGGAACAATGGTGCAGCCCCGGCCCCCTCCCACCCCGGGGGAGGAGGGGGAGAAAGGAAGCTGAATTAAGGTGATCGCCGGAATTGGCTCGGCGACGAGCGCGGACTTTATCGCATTAGATTTCGTGCCAGCTCGGATCGCACGCGCTAAAAGCAGCCACTCAGAGCCTCTCTCGAGCTGTCAGCATCTCGCCGGCTGCTGAAAGGGGCTAATGTCTGGACAAAGGAAGCGCTGGAGTTTATAAATGTTTACAACTCGTCTTTTCGCTCCCATCTAATCGCGTTTCACCTCCTTTCCCACCATCCCCGATTCTTCTTCTTCTCCTCCTCCTCTTCCTTCTTCTTCTCGTCTTCCTTTTTAATTCCTGTCAGCCCGGCGACGGGATAACGCGGATACATCCTTCCCTTCGCCCCCCCCCCGACATCTGTCCCCTAGCGGCCACGGGGGAGACACCCTAACCGCAGACACATCTTTCCACATTTACTAACCGTTTCCGTTCCGTTTATATCCTCCCCCGTCTCCGAATCTCTGGTCGGGACCAGCCGACCAAACGGCTGACCCCTAACTAGCTGCCGCCCCTGTTTTCGGTCAGTCTAGCACAAGGAGCAAAGCGAAGGGCCGCGCGTCCCGATCTCCGGATAAGACCGGATTAAATAAACATAAGTTCTCATTTATTACCTGAAGTGTGACGTTGGTGAAGATTAACACATTTTGATCCCCGAGGTGAAGCCAGTTTTTTCATGTTTCTTTTAATAGGTAATTTAAAGGCACAGGAACGCACTTTTTCAGACAGATAGTTTTCTTTGATTAAACATTTAACTATTTTATGGATCACTGGATGAAGGGTCGGGATGCGAGAGTCGGCCTACACTTACCTGAGCAACACGCCGTCTGGCCCCTATTCCAAACACGACCACTTGATCTTTCCCCGTGTTCGATTTGTATTCCCAAATTTTAAAGGGAAAGTAGTGATTCCTAAACCTATACAAATTGAACAAAAATACTTGATTTTCCCGTAATTTGGAGGAATTCATTTTCAGTCAGGTAGCCGCGGTACGATGGATGGAGGAGGGGTCGGGGTCGGAGTGATATGAAGTTGCTGTCCTGTTTGGAGTTACCGCGACAGATCCTTTCACAAGATGTTTCAGGGCAGCTTCCTCGCTACAGTGGGAGAAAATTAGTTTTAAAAAGGAAAAGAGACAAA
>JACATO010000585.1:75000-167500 GCA_018389105.1 Nautilus pompilius
CGGGTTTGCCTGTCGCGATTACCATACTAGAATCAGCGATGGGTTCCGACCCAGGTTCTTTCTGTGGGAGGAGGACTCACAGTACCGCAGCGCGCCGAATCTATGAAGCGTCAGTCAGATATCACCGTTTAAAGCTTAAATTCTTGTGGGGTGTGGGGATTCAGTCTCCCCCACCCCCGGAAGTGGGGGCTCGACGTCTGTGATGACGCCAGAGTATCTCCGATTCCCATGATGAGTGCTATTTCTGGCTGGACAGCAAATCTGTTTGCTCGCTGTCGTGTTGGAAACGGAAAGAAGGCTGCTGCCCTCTCGCTGTCCCCTGGTCCACGTTCAGCGGGGCCGAAACCCGGTCAGGAACTAGACCGTCCCTGTTTATACAAAACGGGTATGAACTGCTCCCCCTATTTCACTCTCCCCTGTCAGAAATACTTCCGTGTTATATATCAACCTTCTTTTGTTTGTCTTTGCTCTTCTCTGAGTGCAGAAATAAACTGCATATACGAAAGAGGTGTAAAATAAGAATTAGTAATTTAATAAATCTCTCTCTAAGACCGGTACTCGGGCTGTGGGCGGGGCGAGAACGAAAGAAAGGTGTTCTCCCGTCTCCATCATCACTACTACTTCAGATCGAAAGTCGTTATGGATGAAAAAGACAAACAGATGTGTATATACATATATATGGTTACTTGTAGGTCATTGTCTCGGTCTGGCTGTCGCGTCACCAACAACAGCTCGCCCCAGAGATCGCTGTTAGATTACTGGGTTCGGGCGACAGGACGGAATCGTATCAATGCCACCCTGTCCACCATTCGAAATTAGCTCAAGAACTAAACCTCATCCCAAATCTGGCCCGGGCTGTCAACAAAGGAATGGATCGACCCCACAGCCACGGCGCCGTGGTTGGAAACTACGGAAATATTGCCAACACCGAATTTTATTTTCAGATTTGGCGATACACGGAGAGAAAAACTCTTCTGCTACGAGGGCAAGAATCTGGGCAGATGTCACCTGTCCACCCGAGTTGGGTAACCGGCTACCCTCACAGAGTCCCGCTCGCAGACGTTCACATTCGTAAACAGCTACGAGGGGCGAACGTGGAACCAATCTGGTCTCACGAAATACTAAGAACACAGACACGCTACAGTCGGTACTTTCCGCTATCGATAAACTGCTAAGTGCAAAAACAAAGCAACAAAGCAACAAAGAAAAGATTCCATTATGGGAATACATAAGGCTTGCGTTGTTTTAACTCAAAACTCTTTTGGCAGTTGCAGAAGAATTACGGAAGTTTCTTCGAATCTGTACTTCTCAGTCCCCCCTCGGTATAGACTGATTTAATACAAGATTTTCAATACATATTAATAAATGTATATTTACTCTGCTTCTCCAGCAGTGTTGGTGCTGACTCCATGCCATTTATGATTCTTAGACTTGAATGTTATTTTTTGCCACTTGTCTGATTTTAAAGATAAAGTTGGCACTAACCATTTATTGATGACGTAAATCAATTAACTCGGTGTTAAGGGTTCAGATTATTGACCGTGAAACATTCTGGTTGCGTGACATAAACCCCTATCCGAAAAATCGAGCTTTTGCAAATCATACAAATGTAGAAGTCGTTCTTTAGGGTCGTTTCTAAGATAAATGCTCCATATGCAAGACTGTGGCGTCATCAAATAAAGAAGATTAAAACTAGAATTGCTTTTAACTGAGATATTTAATCAATTGCTCTTTAAGGATAATGGTCACATTTCCCCGACAAAAACAAATATCTGTAGATCTTTATAAAAGTGAATAAATTTAGAGAGAGTGAATGAGAAGGAGAGATGGAGAGAGAGAGAGAGATGAAGAGAAGGAGAGAGATGAAGACGCGAGAGAGAGTGAGAGAAGGAGAGAGATGGAGGAGAGGATGAGAGAGGAGAGAGAGGAGAGAGAGAGAGATGAAGAGAAGGAGAGAGATGAAGAGAAGGAGAGAGATGGAGAGAGAGTTTATAAATTTCCTTGTAAAGGTGGGTCGTACTGTCTCACTGCAAAGTTAAATTGCGCTAGTCTATAAGACTTTGTTAGACCACTTACTGAATATGCGTTACAGGCATAGAGTCCACATTATGCAGTGCGGGCCGCTATTTCGGAGGAAGGTCAGAAGGCGTCCACCACGGTGATAGGTCGACGCGCGGACTCGGTTGTTAAAATGTCTCCGTTCGTCGGTTCTAACTTACGGACGTTTTCCAGATGGTGAGACTAAGATATTCAAGATGTTTTCCGACGACGTGGGCGTAAATCTGGGCAGATCTTTTGATGCCACCAGTATGTGTCCTCCTGTATTACTAGAGATGATAAATACGAAAGAAGTTGTTTCTTTTTTAAGCACCCAACAGTTTTAATCAGATATCGGGGTGGGGTGCGCGCTCTCTCTCTCTCTCTCTCTGAAGGGTCTTCCTGAGATTCTCCTCCACGTCACGTGGTTAGCGCGGAGACCGTCGTGAATGTTGTTTTTTTAAGGGGCTGTATGTAAACTGTAGTACCCGCTAGCCTTTCTTTTAACGTCTACGGTAAGATCTGACTGGAGTGCGCGTGACGGAGAGTTTTAGTCGAGGTACGGCCCCAATTCCAGGCAGGGGTTAGACGTCCACAAGTCTAAGCGGAGAGGCGCCAGTTCTGCTATCGTTTCATCTTATTTTTCGCTCTGTCCTGACATCGAGGTCTGGAGGGCGTCGCGTATCGCAGCCGGGAGCCGGAAGTTATCTATGTGTGGTCGGGAGGGGGAGGGGGACTCTGAGGAGGTGGTCACGTGCTACAAGCCGGTCAAGAGTAGCGACCGGGCGAACTTCCATCACAAGCACCCGGGATAACCCCTACCAGAACCCTTTACCTCTCAGACGTGGAAGTAGACCCGGGCAACCGGCTGGTGCAGGTCCGCGCCAGCGCAGACTGTGAACAAACAGTTCTCTATAACAGATGACACGTAGAGAAAGAAGGGGAAAAAGAAAACCCCGTTATAACGATCTATTATCATTGATTGCGGGATTTTTCGTTGACATTTGCTCGGGTCCTCTCATCTCAGCAGATGTCACCTCTACCATCTGAATATCCTCGTTTACGTAAATTTCTCAGTATAACCCCGAATAATTTTCATTAAATTTCCAGCAATCGCGTGTCTTATTCCGTTTGGAATGGCTAAATTGTCTAATCTGCATACGATGTTCGACTAAGTATATTAACAGTCTCTGTCATCAGGTCTCCCCTCGCCCTGCTCAGTTTATTAGCCCTGTGACGTCGCGTTTCGCATCTACAGCGCGCGCGCGCGGCTTGTCTCTCGGGAGATAAGTGGGTTGGGGGATCATGTTTCCGGATTTGGAATCAACCAGCTTCTAATTACTCCCCCGGACTAACGGACGGACAAGACCGCGCGGAGGCCGAGCCGGATCTGGCGTCTCATCACCTACAAACACGGCGGCTGTAATTGGAGGGCTGGGGGAAGTGGCGGTCGAGAAGGCGACGGGCAGCGATCGACTTCCGCCTCTTCCATAGCGAGGTTGGGAAGACAAGCTGTCGGCTGGGCGGCGGGCGACTGTCTGTCTGCCTCCCCTCTCCCCCGCATCCGAATAACGCGGTCGGATCTTGTTCGATGGGATGTCGATTCCGGAATCTATGGAAATTAATCGAAGCTGCGAAACAGATTAAAAATAACCGCAAATCAACTTAACTCCTTTTCTGATTTCTGTTCGTTTGTCTCGGTCTGTTTATCTGCTTTATAATCCACAATGTTCAGATATTACTGTTTTGCTTCTTCAAGTTGTTAATAGAACGCAGTGCGTGGACTATCATTGAGAACACTTAGTAAAATCCACAGCCAACGAGTGAGTCGCTGAGTGCGCGGGCAATATACGTTCTTTTATATTAGCACATCCCCGCTTTCGTCGAGGTCTCTTCCGGTAAACGAATGCCCCCGTGTTAGGCGGGACCCGCCCGAGATACGTCCCGGTTGTCGTCAGTTCGCGTGGTCGGTGCCAGGTGGCGCTTGTCCTATCTCCAAAAACGATACTTGCGCCGGCACTTTCTAGTCAGGGCTACTGTCGGAATCGCTCCTCTAGGAAGCGGAAGTCAGCCTCACTAGTTTACCGCAACGTCAGCAACGATTTCAGCTTCCCTTAAAGATTTCTTTCGTCTTGAAAACTAAATCCGAAGTCGTTCACCACATCCACACGCCACCTGCGAGTCTTTGTCGGGGGCCGCATTAACCCTAACCCTTCCCGGTCGAATCCCCCCGACCGGCTTATCTTCCGCAGACTTCAATTTTCTGAAACTCTTGATTATTATCCCCCCCCCCTCCGGAAAAAAAATTACCCGAGGTTTTCCTCTGTATCAGCGCAACGGCCGAAAATAGTCGCCCGTGGATACATTGCAAACTTAGACAGTCGGTCGATGTACAATCAGCCGAGAGAAAGGAAAAAGCAGACGATATTTTAGTCGTAGTCCTGTTGGTTATTCACGAAATCAGACCCACCCATTTTTTTTTTTTTTTAAATTTTGGAACCCGATTCAACTGTAACAACCAGCAAAATTCTTACAGCACACCGTTATTATTTCATTTTTGTTCAGTTCCACATTATTTTTAGTATTGTTTCCCGTTTTTTTTAATTATTATTATAACCGTCAAACTACCTATTTACAGGTGTAGAGACTTTCTCGCCAGCTTCAATATACCCCCCTAATGCATTTAAGCTCATATTTGCCACTTATATGGATCCATTATGACGTATTTTTAAGAGGTCACGTGGTCCAAGATGGTCAATGGAGTCATAAGTAAACCATTCATAGCGCGCACTAAAACTTAGCAACTAATAGAGCTGGGAGATGCAGGTTTACAGTTCCAGCCATCTCGTGTCGTTTTCCAATCAGGTTTTTTGTACACTTAAATGGCTGAGAAAATAAAAATAAGAGATTTACTGCTTCAGTTAGACAAACTTCAAACCATCGAAAATATACAATACATACTCTAGAATCTTGATTCTGGCAATTTCCACGACATACAAATTACTTTATCTGTTCTGAAAATGTAATCTTCCTACTATGAGAAAGTTTTCGAGGCGTGTCCTTTTTAAGTAAATAAGTCGTTAATTCTTGAATTCGCTCTGCAGAAGTAAAATAAATTTACGAATGGCACACACCAACATAGTAATTGAAGTTCATCGGTTTGAAATCTTCAGTATTCATATACTCTGCCCGCGTTCTGATATTTATCCTGTTCGGCTGCTTCCTTGCTGTTTTTACTTTTATGTTGTCAGTAGATTTGAAGAACTTCTCTAAGCATTTCTCCATCATCGGATTTTTGTAGATGGCACCTGGAGATCGTTCTCACGCCATGCTTCTTTTTAAAGTTGTCGCCACTCGTTTTTTTCATAGCAGATATGTCTTTAGATCAGCCGGTCCAGATTACATGATGAAATCTCACATTGTATTTTGTGTATCCCTGTGATAGATGACTACCTTCTTACCAGCTGTTTGGATTTTAGCTTTGATGTTACTTCACGTCATGCTTCAGACAGGAGAAAAGTTCATAGTACTACAGAATCACTTATTCTCTATATAATGTCTACCTATGGTTAACATCGTAAGACCAAATCGTGCTCCCTTCTGGATTCTTGGACATAGTCCCTGGCACTCTTTTATCCGTTACAGAAGAGTTTACTTTCACTGAGCTTGTCTTATAGCCAAATTCTGCACTGCACATCTCTTATTTTAGTTTTATAGTTGGCGCAAACCCGATTTGTATTTCTTTAATTGTATAGACTGTAGAATTTTTCCAATTGGGGCATAAGAATTGCTCCACAATAATCTCTCTACGTCATTGAGCCAGCCTATGGTCTTCAGTAACGAGTTCTGCACTGACTGGTATATCTGAATTATCCATACATTTCCTAAAAGCATAAATTTCTGCTCCGGATGCCTATAAATTCAGACCACATTGGCCACCCATATCTAAGGACCTAGCTTGCCCTGAACCATCTCCATATTCACCCTCTTACACTATTGCCATTTTAAATGAACCTGTCCATTTGTTAACCGTAAAAGACATCTTTTTGTTTAGGTATGCTCTCGGCACACTTCTAATGACTTAGAGACAAAATTATCGAATAATTAAAAGGTAACTGGATTCAGAACAGCAGAAACATCTTAACTATGCCACTTGTTGGAATGGCCTAATTTGGATCTGAATGCATTAGTTGAGGAAATTCAAGTTCCTGGTTCTCGCTTCATTTTGGTTGAAAGATTTTGCGTGTAGCTTGAAAAATAAGAAAGTTACGGTTGCTTCGGTATTTAATTAGATAGAAATCTGTTAATAAATTTTTAAAAAATAATTTTTCGTCAATTAAAAATATTTAGAATTAATATTTTATCTCAAGACTTGGTGAATTTTAAGTACTTGTGTAGGGGCCCACTTAAAGGCAAAAGAAAATATTATTTAAAGATTTTAGTAATGTTCATGTCAATGTCTACCCATACGTGGCGGAGCAACCGATCTACTTGTCCATTCGCTTGAACTGCTAGAAACCACATTTATAAATACAGCGGGTGACAACTGGATAAGGTTTTAGATGCTTTGTTTGAAAACAGTATAGCAATCCCAATAATCAACTATTAGAGTTCTTATGCGATTCACGGAAAAGTATGACGTCAACAGTATGGAAAGCGTTCGTGATTCGATCTCTGGTCAGTTTCCCCCACGAAAAGCTGGCAATCTGTCCCTTCAGAGACCTATTTAATTGAATATTTTCAGTGAAACAAACGTACGATTTATTAAAACAGAATATTATTTCACTAATAAACGTTCTGCTATTATTTTTTTATATAGAGAAAATCTCAGTTAGTGTACACAGATATCCTAAAAGCACATTTGGTCTTTGAATGTTTGTTTTAGATGAGATAAAAAATAAAAAAAAAAACAAGCACCTGCATCGCGACAGAGATTGATTTTTGCCAAAGATATCATCTCGTTCTAATGAGATTCTCGCTTTTAACACCCCCCCCACCGCCCACCCGCGCGCGCCGCCGATATCAACACACTCTCCGCGTATTCGAAAAAAAGTGCCATTCCAGCCTAGTTCCTTTTTTTTTTTAATGAAGAATAAAGCGCCTGCGTGTAAAGATTTCGATCTGGCAAGTCTGTGAAAAATATAAAAATCGGCTATGATCGGAGAGAAACAGAATAATTAGAACTGTTTCAGTGCCTGGCAAATAACACACCGCAGATCGCCTCAGATATTTGCAGACGTGGTTATAGTTTTGGAAATTTGTTTTAAAAAAAATTTTAAGCCAGTTATTCGAAAGAATTTAAAAAAAACATGAAATGTTAAATATTTGGGATATTGAATTTTAAAAATACTGGTGAAATCGCTGCCGATATATATTTAGTTTGCTTTGATGGCTTGACCTAGCGTCAGTGTAATATTAAAAGTAGTGTACCGTAAGGAAATCGGGCCAAAAATAAATTATCACGGTAAAGGTAGATGTAGCTTGAAGATATCCTAAGGATGCTAAAACTCTGCACGGTTTTGAAAGGAATACTGAGAGACATGCAGCTTTAGGGAAATACTGAGATGTGCAGCTTTAAGGAAATACTGAGATATGCAGCTTTAAGGGAATACTGAAAGACGTGAACTTTAGAGGAATACTGAGAGACGTGCAGCTTTAGGGAAATACTGAGATGTGCAGCTTTAAGGAAATACTGAGATATGCAGCTTTAAGGGAATACTGAAAGACATGAACTTTAGAGGAATACTGAGAGACGTGCAGCTTTAGGGAAATACTGAGATGTGCAGCTTTAAGGAAATACTGAGAGAAGACATCTGAATTTTTTTAGTTTATTTATAGTTCATATGTTTGCATAATGGCTTCTACTAAAACATCAACCTGACCTCTTTATCTTTTAAATATTTAGAAAACTTTGGTTGCATGTGTGTTTGTGTGTATGTGTGTGTGGTCTTGTGTGTGTGGTGTGTTGTTTGTGTGTTTGTGTGTGTGTGTTGTGTGTTGTTTTTTTAATTTAAAATTTTCGATATAGAAAACATACTGCGGAAATAATCAGAAAATCATATAGCAATGAACCGAAGGAATCGTTTCTTGTGCAATATTTAAAAACGCAGTGAAACGCCACTTACAAGATTCTTCTGGCATCACAAACTCTCTCCTCGTTTTGTTTTGACCTAACTTACCTAAGCGAACTAATCTTTACCTTTTCTGTTTTCCAGAATCTTCGTCGAAGAAGCCTTTACTCGTTCACTCGATACCCGATTTCACTTTGACTGGGTGGTTACCTTCAGGAATTTTGGTCGATGAGACATCGAAGCCTTTTACTTTTCTGACAGCGCCACCTATGGGGTAGTCGGTGCGATCTGAGAGCGCCACCTATAGGGTAGTCGGTGCGATCTTATATAAGAGTTCCTCTTGTGTGATATCAGCCCCCCCCTGCGACCCTTCTCGCGGTAATAGCACCCGTAGTAAACTAAGTGAAACGAACTAAGTAACGTCGCCCTTACTTCGACGCATACACGAATGGCAGGCAGTCTCTCGTAAAGAAATATATCGATTAAATCGACTGGCCTGATTATCTGGCAGAAACTCCTTCCGACCTCCCCTGCTTCCCTGTGCGGGAGAAGTGTTTTTTTCTTCAAATATTTACGCGATCTTTCTCGTGTCTACTGAGCAGACGTTTTGACGATTAGCTAAAACTAATTAGACGTCCAACCGAGTCTCTTTGGATTCTTAGGCTGGCAATAAATACATCATCAATGCGGATACCGCGATTGCCGATAGCTATGATTATTTACAAAAAACAATGGGCGACTGAATGTTATTGACATTGGGTAAAGATTTTAAAATTGTATTCGCTACCCCTTTGTTTACTGTTTCGTAACTCTATTAAATCTGTTTATCCTTAACGTTACAGTTATTTAGAAACACCACTTAGTGCCTAGGCGACTGAGACCCCTGTGAAATGTAAATATACGTGAATACATAACATAGACGTTAGAATGTACCAATAGTGGCGGGACCGTTGGTTGTAGAATCAATGATAACACGTCAAATAAAGACATGGACACAAAGACATCGTGGTCCGACCTGCACCAAATAACCTTTGGTTTGGTTGATCGGTTAAAAGGGCTTTGATACTTACACTTACAAGTATACGCTGTGATTCAGGCAAGTTCATTGTATATAATTTGAATTCGGACGTATGTGGTTAAACAGACAGCTGTCAACACGCTAAAAGGTATCTTTGGTAGTAACAGAAGAGCCTGAGGGGGCATTTATTTGTATTACTATCAGAATGGCTTCTTTTTTTTTTTCTGTTGGCTGATAACGGATATATTTTTTGCTTCTACAATTCGAATTTCTATCGACAAGTAGATGGAGACCACTATTATAGGTTTCTTAACAACGAGAGAGAGAGAGAGAGAGAGAGAGAGAGAGAGAGAGAGAGAGAGAGAGAGAGAGAGAGATGAGAGAGAGAGAGAGAGAGAGAGAGAGATGAGAGAGAGCGAGAGACGAGATAGATAGATATATATACAGAGACAGATAGAAAGATATATATATATATATGAGAGAGAGAGAGAGAGAGAGAGAAGATATGAAGAGATGAAGATAGATATATATACAGAGAGAGGAGAGAGAGAGAGAGATGAAGAGATGAAGATAGATATATATACAGAGACAGATAGAAAGATATATATATATATATATATAATATATATGAGAGAGAGAGAGAGAGAAGTATTTTATTTAAGAAAAGTAGTCTCAGATTAGATTAAAAAAAAACTTATTTTGAAACGATCGAAAGAGAGATCAGGAAGATGAAAAAGAAAAACGATTATCAAAATAAACAAAGGCTGGTTTCTACCTGGCACTTTCGCGGTGTGCGCCTTGTTCTTGGTTCATGCCTGGCCAGATCTACTGATGTAAATGAAACTACTTTATTGTCATAGAAACACGCGCGCATCAATGACGATATTTTGAGGGGGGTGTTGGTGTATTGAAGCAAATAAGACATTAAAGTACGTACGACACAAACGTTTTAAAAACCTATTGGAAGAAATCTCTACTTGGATGATTTCCTCTCCTCCACTCTCACGGAGCTCATCGTTGCAGCACCGACCCTACCTTCAAAAGTATGGCAGTAGCTCTTTCACTATTTATGAATTTTACATAAATAAGACACTCATTAATGCATATATATTTGAAAATAACCTTTCTATCGACTGCTTTGTTGTATTTTTTAAATTTTCGGGTGATATCTTCATTTGTGCTTCGCATCACAGTAGATGATCGTAAATCCGTCTTAGTGCTTCACATCCTGACATAATCTCAAAAAGTATCCACTGAAGTAATATTCTCGGTTCTATGACGTATGCACTCTGCTCGGTGTACGTCACAACTGTCACGTGTTCTCTTGAAAATCTTAATGAAGCCTGAACATACATTTCTGAGTGAAAGGTCACTGGGTTTTCGATCGCATCGACTGATGGTTGATCAGAGTAAAAAACGTTTTGAAAAAATATTGCTAGCGTCTTGAATTAGAAAAATAAGAGAACAAAGCAGAGACTTATGCAGCAGAGGTTCAGCCTAGCCGAGGTGAAAGGGTTTACACTGGACTTTGGATCAACTGCCAGGAATATGTTTAAGAGAATAATCTATTTAAAATTATTATTTACCAGATTTTCTTTTAAAAAGAGAGAATTAAATAAATATAAAAGCGAATGCTTCTCGCTATATGTTGTTGTTTACCGTGATTTCAAGGTAAAACGAATTTGTTTGTGCCAATTGGTTTAAGATCAAACCAAGATCACGTCACCCGGTTTTACTTCTTCAATTCTGAGGTCCACAAACGATTTCATTTGTTGTGTGTTGTTGTTGTGTTACAAGTTATTAAATGCATATAGAAAACAATAAATTAAAGTTATATTTTCATATTAATCTTTTGGACACTGGAACCGCGTGTTGTTACGATATTCTGAAGAGAGGGTAAAAGAGACATTGTTTCCAGAACTCTTACGAACGCCAGACAGCAAGCAAGCCATCTTGCACAACTATGACGTTTAAGCCCCCACCCACCCCCAGTTGTTTGCGGTCTTCTTGACTGCTGTACTTCTCTGAAGGCTGAAGTCAACTGAAATCCCTTGAAATCAATTATACGTATAATGTATTGCGAAAAATAGTTTTTAGATATGGTATAAACTAAATATTTAGATGTAACTGTTCCTTTAATCATACGGTTTTTTTTTAAAATTATATTGTCAGATGTATAAGCAAAACGAAGGCTTGCAATCATTATACATTTTCGAAGCAATTTTCTCGTATGCTTCCTTTACACATTCCGCCACCCTGCGCGACAAGTTTTCTTGTTTGTTTTAAGAAAAGAGCAGCAAAATAGACAAAAAAAAACAAAACAAAGAGATTTCTTTAAGGCAGTCAAAGACCACCATAAAGGGAGATAACTTGAGGGTCTAAACAATATTTCTAAAAAAAACCCTATTTAATTTCTGTGTTGGCAGGCGGTTGAGAGTAGTTCCTTCGAGAAATATCGTCACAATGTTGTTTAAAACGAGAAGGTAATTTTTTACATATGATTGGTCACTTAGCCATTTATTCTTCTGACTTTTGCGTTGTCATGGCGACAACATCACCTGGTATCATTTATCATGTGTCCACCATACTATCAGCCACGGTTTGAGCGATACAGAAAACAGTTTCAATATTACAAGTATTCTTGTGTGGGCAATTTACCTCTCCGAAATTTTGCAGATCGATATGATTTTAAAACGGAACGATTTTTACCGAGCAGTTGGTTCTCATGAGTTATCTCCCTTCAACTAGTTTAGTTTGTATGAAGTCTTTTAAGAAGGACTGTTTGTTTGTTTGTTTGCAATACTGCATCTGGATGGCGTCGTGGCCGTAATGGGTACTGAATTCACTCGTCGGTTTTTTCGTCGTGGGTTCGATCCCCGGTGGGGGTTGGAGATGTATGTTGCTGATGAGAGCCAAAAAGCCAGGAACAACTGTAAAGCACTTCTTTTGACGCTGACATTCATCTCGTCTTTCGACCTGGATAGGGATGGCTTCTGCATGGTTGGAAAATGCCCTAGACACACCTCTCGGGATACCCCAACAAGTGAAGTGAAGAAAGTATTACAAATATTTGTAAATTATGTAGGTTTATACCAACCTGAGTCAGTCTTAGCCACTATAATGCTTATGTAAAAAAAAAAAAAGATTTTTGTCATTATACGAGTCTTTAGTCCGTCCACAAATTGAGTATACTATGCGAGTCCTGATTGGAGAGATTGCAGCACCAATTCACCATAATTCTTCTAGTCTTTGACATTTAAATATGGCGAACGACTCATAGTACCGAAGTTACCACGTGTAGACCATAGACATTAACGAGAAGTCCTGTCAGACTGTCACTAGAAGTCATTAGCATAAGTCTGTTAAGACTCCATGCTAGAAAGGATTTTTTTAACTAACAGAATTCTAAATTAATGGAATAAATTACTGGCAAATTAAGTTAGTTGTAATAATATAAATACGTTTCAAAATTGTGTTCGGAATACATGAGGACACCTGCATAAGTCACGATGGCTCGATTGTCCTTCGAGAGCGAGAACTACTGATGAACACGGCTATTACTTGGGGATGCTCTGATACAGCAGGGTGCGGTAAAAGCTTTCATGTTTTTCAGTCCGCAAATCTTACCTAGTTTTGTTTTAAATAGTTAACAAGATGCTGTTATATAGTTCCCTAATGCGATGTAACCCCCCCTTTTTTTTTAGAAATAGTAATGTCACTTTTTTTTTGTCTTTTAACAGCATAGATTGGGATACAGCCAGGGCACTGCGGTCTGCCATCCTCGGGCTCGGTAATTACGAGGCTTGGTGTGTGGAAACAAAAACGCCAATAGGGGTTTTTTTTTTCTTCTATCTCAAACAGCCAGCCATGTCGGATTTGAGCATAATTACGCTTAGCTATATGCAAATAATCAAAGCAAGAACCTAAGCTCCACTTCTGCTCTACGGCATTGGCTCCGCGTCAAAACATTTTGTCGCCGCGGAGTAATCACAGAGAGTAATAGCCGCCTTCCTCTGCGCGTCATGGCCCTCTCGCCGACGGCCAGCTAACAGGGAACTCAAAGACAGATCAATGCGCGCCCGTCAGCTCGGCTTCGCGAAAACTTGGTGGAACTTCAAATCACGGTGCCGGAGTAGATTCCAACGAAATAATGAACATTTCCACTCTAAACAGATAAAGGTTTTAAAGACAGAAGTTTATCAAAACCGGCGAGAGACAGTTTCGATTACTTTTTCGCGCTTCGGTCTGTGTAACGTTGTCGAGGAACCGCCAGCGGGCGCTCTGCTTCATCTTTGCAATCTCCTCATCCGTTTGAATCATGTCAGACCTTCTTCTTCTTATTCTTCTTCAAAGTGGCCGAAACAATTAGCTTTCTTAATTACTTCATCAAACCGTGAAGCTTAAATCAGAATACTTCTTCTTTTTTTAAAGGTTTTTCTAACCCTAACCTGTCTAAAGGTGACCGAGATAAAGGTCTTCTCATACGTCAGAGAGAGAGAGAGGGAGCCATTAAAGGAGTTACGCCATCTTTTGCGTCATTGCCTGAGACGGGTAGGGAGGGAACTGCCGTCAGCTAGCGGAGGATGAATAGCTCGAGAAACCCATTACCATCTTCCTATTTGCTGGAACCACCAAGTCGTGTACTAGATGTTATTTCTGATTCTTTAGAAAAAGACACGAGGATGAAACACTTATGGATAAGCAGGATTACCGTTATAAAAGCCTTGCTGTGATTTTATTAACAATAAGATAAAATTACCAAAAAACAAGCAAGAAACAAGATTATTTCTGTCCTAACAGTTGCCTTGAAGAGAAAAATTGCTGGATTGTTTTGAAACCTTTGACCATCCGGCTGGCAGAAGGAATAAAGATATACTCTGACTTCCATCGCTCGCAGTTTGCACTGCGAACAAAACTCGTAAATGCAGAGTAGATGTTTCCGAGAGTAAACGTCTACAGATGCTGTTGCCAAAAAAAAAACACTCGGATTTTGCTGTATTCTTACAATCAGTGTTTGGGATATTAACGACAAGCGAAGAAGACATGCAATGAGGTTGTACATACAAACAAAGTGATGTGGTAATTTTTAACTGTTTCGATATAGCATTACACCGCTACCTTTTACAGTGTATATAAGACTTCTTGCTCATACTAAATATACATTTCCGGTCGATCCGGTTTTCCTACCAGCTCGGAAGAGTTCTGGTATGGACTCGAGGTCTTCCACGCCGACAAGAGGTCATGCAATCCACTCATTATGTAGGCACGTCATGTTTAATAATCACGTGACCAAGACAGGGTCACCCCCCCCCCCTCCGTGACGGGAAGTGCGCGAGGAGGAGAATGAAATATACGATGGGATTAGTGATCACGGAATATCATCTAATGAACTCAGCTGTTCAACTGGCGTGTATATCGTGTCAGGACGAATCTCTCCGTATTTATCTACTAGTCTATCCGCCTAAATAACTACTACAGGTACCGCTATTATACTATTAGATTTGTGGCATTTACTCGCGTCTGGGTAGCATTAACTCGAGACTCCTTTGTGGTGTGTACACGAGAGGTAATTGTTACTTCACCCTATCCGGGCCGGCCTGTTTGCTCCAGTTTTACAACACAGTTTCAAGCTGTGGACTATATTTCTAGCCAACTTTTCTTTTTTTTTAAAATCTTTTCTGTCAACAATAAACTGGATGAGAGCTTTGTTCATGAGTCATGTCTCACCTGGATACCCGCTCCTCCATCCCTGGACGGCTTACTTCGGTAAAGCCACGCTTTAGTTTTAAGAACCCTCAGTAAAGTTGCGTTAAGTACGTTAAAAGATATCGTGGATAGATGATAGCCTTTTATTTATTTTTCAATTTTGGAAGGACTCCTTTGGAGAAAAATTTTAATTAAAATTGAATAATCAACAAAATACAAGTCGTAACTACGGAATTACAGAACAACCGGTAGGTGGCAGACTTTCAAGTCGATAGCCCGCGGCAAGTCACGCCGGCTGGCGGCAACAACACCTCACGATACAGGAGAGCTACCAGAACGTCACGCCGGCTGGCAACAACACCTCCTCACGATACAGGAGAGCTACCAGAACGTCACGCCGGCTGGCAACACACCTCACGATACAGGAGAGCTACCAGAACGTCACGCCGGCTGGCAACAACACCTCACGATACAGGAGAGCTACCAGAACTTACTAGATGGGTTGATTTTGGTGCTGGCGGAGTGTATAAATGAGTCATAATAAATGGTTATAAACTATCAAGATAGCTGCCGGCTGAGAATACAAAAACGTTCGTGAATACTGGAAAATCGTCAAGATGACGCCTCCACGCCAGTGTTCTTCCATGTGGTGACGTAATCGAATTTCCATGTAGGAGAATGAAACTGTTGTTCGGAAAGGGAAATGAAGTTAAAGGAAAAACCTAAAATCATCCTGTTGCCAAATTTCTCTTTTTTTTTTTTTTAAAAAATTCTTGTCGCTTTTGGTATTTTCGTTTACACTACGATTGCTAATTCCCCCTCTTGTTATGTTATTCTCTACGTCAGACTGTATAAAGCACGTTGTTCATACTCAGTGATATCTGCATATTTAAAGGAGATCGGCAATAAAGGTCTTCTAAACAACTTTCAATTTCCAAGGCTAAACAGTTTTAGGTGTACCACAAGATGAATTCATCATGTACAGAAATTTTGTGCACATATATATATATATATAATACGGGATAAGTAAAAAAAAAAATTCAGGTGTGATCTCTGAGATACTAAGAATCTGTGGACTCACAGCCAGACAGAATTCTCTTTAGCCGGCGACATCATTAAAGTCAGGAGTTATTGGAATAGAAATGAATGTACAAATCTGGTCTGCAACTGCCATCTAGTCCTATAGTCACTTCTGATCACATCCTTTTAGTACGATTACCAATAATAATAATAATAATAATAATAATAATAATAATAATAATAATAATAATAATAATAATAATAATAATAATATAATAATAATATAATAATAATATAATAATAATAATAATAATAATAATAATAATACTAATAATATAATAATAATAATAATAATATAATAATAATTTGTTATGTTCTGTGTACTAGATAAACCAGTTTTAGTTGGTATCGCCATCCATAAGGTTCTAATGGGTAGTTGGCTCGATTGGTTAGACTAGTTACCAGGGTTCGGAAGGGTCCCCTCTCCTGGAGACCATACACTATTCTAGGAAAGGAGTCGCACACTCGGACCTACTCGTTTTGGAAAATTGAACCTACAATACAGTTTCCAAGATTGGATCGGCGGCTCTTGGAAGGACCATGGGAAGCATAGATCAGGGGACTACTAGGCACGTGAGCAGCCAGCCTGTATCTTTTCTTTTCAGTAGCTTAACCGTTTTCTCTCAATCCTGGCCAGAGTTCTGAGCGGTCGGCCAGAAGTGGATGTTTAGTAAAGAAAGATGGGTAGGAGAAGAGCTGATGAGTTTTAAATATTGCTGATATTTAAAGGACATAATCCAGTGTAGCTACACTTGTTTATCTAATATTTTACAAGATTTACACGCCAATGTTATTTGCTGCCGTTTATTCCAGAAAAGCTGCTGTTAATGCTCCTGCTTGGGAAGTCATTTTCTTAACGGTTACAAGGGCGACTGTGATTTCTGGGAACTATTTTCCTATAAGCTTCGATTTCCTTCTCTATTAAATTTTGATATAAAGATTCTTTTCACCAAACCCATTTAACTTTAAATGTTTATTTTCCGTTTTAAAAAATGAGCGGTTGCAGGACCAGAGTTCGACTCCCGGTAGGTTTGGTGACACCACCCCCTCACCCCCCCACACACACACACCTGGTACTGTCTCGTCTCACTCACCTATTAACCTGTCGGCCGGCTGGGCTCACCGCTTTCCTCCCACATCTATAAATGAGCGATTTCAAGTCAGAACTTTGGGGTGCCAACTTACAGTAACCGTTTTGGGGAAAACCGGCCACTCCCCTCCCAACCAAGTATCGCCAAGGGGACGGCTGCCGAAACCCTCTGACTTACGATGTTCAGGAGAGGAGGTGGGGAAGAGGAGTTACCGGTCTTGTTTGTAAAACTATACCAGAAAGAGGGGAAGCGACGCTTCTCTCTCTCTCTCTCTCTCTCCGTCTCTCTCTCTCTCGCTCTCTCTCTCTCTCTCTCGCTCTCTCTCTCTCTCTCTCTCTCTCTCGCTCTCGCTCTCTCTCTCTCTCTTCTCTCATCTCTCTCTCTCTCTCTCTCTCTCTGTCTCCCCCCCTCTCCATCTCTCTCGCTCTTCTCTCTCTCTCTCTCTCTCTCTCTCTCTCTCTCTCTCTCTCTCTCTCCTCTCTCTCTCTCTCTCTCTCTCTCTCTCTCTCTCTCTCTCTCTCTCTCACAAAACAAACTATGAAAAAAATATAAATATAATATTCAACACAAATTTTAAAAATATAATTTTTTCAGCGGGTTAATCCGTTTATCGAATCATAAACGGGTGTAAGACAAGGTGAGGATTCCGTTTAGCGCGGTCTGACGAAAGGCTCGCGCTGATGCTACACACGAACGACAGTAAACGTTAAGTTCAAGCCGAGTAGAGATGGTCTTTCTGTCCCACGCGTCACTAAAGCTGAAATGAAGATCACTTTTCGCTCGGTAACGGCCTCCTGATGGACCGACTTTGCAAGAATCTGCCAGCACGTAGCCTAAAATTCGCTGTATATCTGAACGCCAGTGTGGCTTTAAGCTACGACGGACCGAAGCAGATTCCTCCAGCTTGCCCATGTTCAGCTAATGGAAAGTAACCCGTCTGCAAGGTAAATGTTACCTCTCTGGTAAACAAAACCGCACCTACGCTTTCACCTTTAAGTTTTCCTCTCTTTCTGTCACCTGCTGGTTCCGGTGGAAGCGCCAGCTGCTGTTCCATCGCGGTGAGCTAAAGATCGATGGCAAAACAATCTGTGGAAATCACCAATCGGCATCAGATGTTTTGCGCTTAACAGCGATGATTCCTGACCTCCTCATAAGCGAAATCGCTTTAATGCGGCTCTTCAGCCAAACTGGACTGGATCTTAACGGAACACGCTTTCCACAAGACCTTTAAACACCGTCTCTTTTGTTCTGGACCCCCCCCCCTTCCTCTGGGGATGGGGGCTGTGTAATCAACCCTGTTTCGAGTCAATTGACCCGAGTCGTATCTCTCTCTAGCCCCGGCTGTTCTCTACGACCAACTCTCTCTCTCTCTCTCTCTCTCTCTCTCTCTCTCTCTCTCTCTCTCTCTCTCTCTCTCTCCGCTCTCTCTCTCTCTCTTCTCTCTCGTTTACTCCTTTTAGAAATTCTGAGATAAAAATAAATTTACTTCTCGCACTGAAGGAATATTGGGAAGTAACTTCTTTTCTTTGTTTCTAAACGACTTTCTCTCACACACACACACCCCCTACTTCGGCTCTTTTACCTCCTCTGTCTGTTCAGAAACCAACCGTTTAGCTGAAGTATAGATGTTATTTTTCTTTATCTTGTAACTATTTCTGTTATTTTATTTTTGGCGATTCGTTTGACAGTTTTCACCTGTGGTAATACCTTTCTGTCCTCGAAAAGTAGCTGTGACACTATAACCAAATTTATTACGAACTTCTGAAATCAAGATATACTTCATTTTCTGAAACAAAGTGAACTAATTTCATTTTGGAATCGAATTAAGCAGCAAAAGTATAATTATCGTAGTCTTCATTTAGTGTAATAAATTCATGACTGTTTGATTTTGCCATTACTTCTTTAAATAGTTCATTCAACTGATTTTTATCATATTGATTTAGTAAATGGTAAGTTTCCATATTTGCGGAACTTACATCTTTAAATCTAACGTATATCCGGAGATAAGCGCCATCAGCAGAAAGTTCTCAACGCGGGTAATATTGAGCGATATGAACATGTTTTTTCCATAATGCCAAAACTTTTAAAATACATCCAGAATTAATGAAAGTAATAATTTAAGTATTACTATGGAGTCTGTAGTGGAACTAGCATCTATCATTCCAATTTGTAGACACACCGACAGTCGTATTAGCAAGATGACCAGGTAAGAGAATGTTTTGCAAAGTAGAGGGCAATACACCAACAAACATGACAGCGATCCTGCACAAGGAATGTTCCTAAACTAGGCTTTCAATTATTTCTGACAAGCATTTAATATTTAGATTTTTTAAATATAAAAACGTTAGTATTACGTAGCAACAAATCTGAGTCTTAGTTTCCTATATCTGTAGTCTGCTTATACTTTCTGTAAGTATAATTAAAGCTGTCATCACGTTATTGTTCTAAACCTAACTGGCCCTGAGATGTAGAAAATAAGAAGACATGGAAACTTCTGATGTGTTACATATGCAAATTCACGTGGTTACGCACCATGCCACGTGATGCTCTAGAGCTTCTGTATAAGCTGTGTGGCAGTTGTGCTTAACGATTTAGCTCCAGTTATTGCAAACATGTTTAATTAAATTACTAGAAGCCTAATGCATCAGTCATGTTTCACCCACAACTCCAGGACGATCACGTGACCGTTTATTGTGTCCCACATTGCCCAGATCTCATTTACAACCAGTGACTCCAAGCATTTTGGACTCTTCTTCGAACCTGCTGATCTCGGTCTCGAACTCTCGGAACTTCGACCAGGAGCCGATCCGGTTCCTCTTATATCCTACCCACGATGCTTACTGACAAAAGGTTTTAAACACCACGTGACATCTCGTTGAATTCGCGTTGGGCTGCTATTCTTCCCCGTGGCTTCGTTTACGTACAGGTCTCTCAGAAACTGTCCACATTATCACACGTGAAATAATTGAAGCTGTCCGCACCAGAAGACGGAAGGTTGTTTCAGATTCCAAAGAGACTCCCGAATGCGACCTATAATATATTCGGCGAACCTCATGTCAATAATGTTCCTCTCGCACCACACAATAAGTTGCCTGGGCTTATTTAAATCAACCTCTGTCCGTGAAACGGTATGAACCATTTTTTCAAATTTGTCGCGAAGAAAATTCTACTTAAAGTTTTATCCAGACGCCCAAGTCTCGCCTCGCTGTCTCTCGAGATGTTCTTCTATCGGGCACATGCGATTGCTTTACATACTTCGGGGGAAAGGAGGAGGCGGATCACGTTTACGGGCTCTGCCGTCGTCGTCATGACTCCGAAGCAGATTTGGATAACCGGGCTTTCTGGGACTTTGCTTCGAGCGACACACTCCCGGTATCTGGCCCGTCGTCCCTGACGGCGGATTTTCTCCATCCATTTATCTTAGCTACAAATTAAATCAAAATTGCGATAAATTGGCCCGGACAACGGAGTGTTGAGGAGTCCACTGTAAAAACGCGAGCTTTTAGCGCGACACTTAATTTATTAGGAGAAAAGGAGCTGAGAACAGATAATTTTTTCTCAATTTCCTTTTTACGGACTGATTATGAATCGTTACAAAAGCTCTTTTAAAATAACTAGAACTCTTTACCGTGGCATCTAATTTACCGAGTTATCAAAGTTCTATTCATTATTTTATTTTGATTGCGGTAAACTCGACTAACAGCGGAAGTTGGACTTTCTTCGACATTTTTTCTCGTTTGTGTTGTTGTTGTTGTTGTTGCTGGATCACGGGTTTGTTTGTATGTAATATCACGTGACTTGTCTGACGGAAGTCTCCGACTCGATTATCTTTCGACTGTGACAGTATCCCAGTTGGGCTGTTATTGTTGTTTTCGTTTTTCTATTTATAGAAATTTACACCATCATATTTCCCATCGCTTTTATTTTATGACACCATTTGTATCTAGTGAAGTAGATTGGACGATTCACGGAAACTGCAAAAGAAACGGAGGAATGGATATCGCTTTGCATCATCTGCGCAGGTTTTCTTATCATTTAGGTTCATATCCCCCTTAACACCGTCTTTCCTGGGGTGAGAGCAGGATCTTCACCATGCGTTCCATTCCACAGACATTGTAGACCATTATTGCCTCTCCCCACTTTCTTTTCTTTTAAGAGTTCAATGTTTTTGTTTTTGAGCTCAGCCAGAACAGCCCACTAAATAACCATAGCCACCCGGAAGTGTAATTAAGAGCGAATTACAGATTTTGTAAATTTCTGTTTACATCGGTGTTCCCCCACCCTGACCAGATCTCCTAAAACGTTCATCTTCAAGGGGAAAAGAAACCAGTCCGATACTATTACGTGGCGAGTAGAGAGACTGTCCGATACTATTACGTGGCGAATAGAGAGACTGTCCGATATTGTTACGTGGCGAATAGAGAGACTGTCCGATACTATTACGTGGCGAATAGAGAGATTGTCCGATACTATTACGTGGCGAATAGAGAGACTGTCCGATACTGTTACGTGGCGAATAGAGAGACTGTCCGATATTGTTACGTGGCGAATAGAGAGATTGTCCGTACTATTACTATTACGTGTCGAATAGAGAGACTGTCCGTACTGATACTGTTACGTGGCGAATAGAGAGACGTCCGATATTGTTACGTGGCGAATAGAGAGATTGTCCGATACTATTACGTGTCGAATAGAGAGACTGTCCGATACTGTTACGTGGCGAATAGAGAGATTGTCCGATACTATTACATGGCGAATAGAGAGATTGTCCGATACTATTACATGGCGAATAGAGAGACTGTCCGATACTATTACGTGGCGAATAGAGAGATTGTCCGATACTGTCACGTGGCGAATAGAGAGACTGTCCGATACTATTACGTGGCGAATAGAGAGACTGTCCGATACTATTACGTGGCGAATAGAGAGACTGTCCGATACTGTCACGTGGCGAATAGAGAGACTGCCCGATACTATTACGTGGCGAATAGAGAGACTGCCCGATACTATTACGTGGCGAATAGAGAGACTGTCCGATACTGTCACGTGGCGAATAGAGAGACTGTCCGATACTGTCACGTGGCGAATAGAGAGACTGTCCGATACTAGTACAAGAATCTACAGCTAATCCTTTTTCTGGGCAAAAACAAAATTACTTTGACTTTCTTTTTCTCCTTTTATCGTTGCGTGGATTTGCCTCTTCACCTAAACTTTTCTGACTGCTTTTTTTCTCATGTTAATCGTTTGTTTGTTTTTCTTTTATCTAACAGGTTTGATGTACCCATATCAGGCGATCTCTTCTCTATGTTGATGTAGATTTGAAGATAAAATCTTCATTTTCTAAAATATCTCGTTTTCCTGATCTCTCAGTTTAACAGAAAGCAGTCATCCAAAGGAATAGAAAATAACTAAAAAGTCATTTACATATTATTTTAACGTTTTCGTATTTTATTAAAAATTTTTAATTTTTAATTTATAAATTATTTCTATAACAACAACAACAACAACAACAAACAACAACAACACAACAACAACAACAATAAGAATAATAATAATAATAATAATAAGAATAATAATAATAATAATAATATAATAATAATAATATAATAATAATAATAATAATAATAAAATATTGTATACTAATTAATAATTAACAATTTTTAATAATGTTTTAGCTGTAATAAAAATTGTATTTTTCTTCAAATTCTCATTTTTTGTTAATTCTTTTATTTTTAGCTAGTATCTTTTCCTGTAAATTTTTATCTATCTCTTATCTCACTTTCTTTCCAGTCTTCTCTCTCTCTCTCTCTCACACACACACACACACACTCACACACACGCACACACAATGTTGCTATTTTTTTATCTAGCTCTAAACAAGTTGATCTCCACCTAGAAAAGTAGGATGGTCTAAGAATAATGTGTGCGTACTACTTTAGCTTTTATTATTGTATATCCCGGATTCTTTTAAAAGCCTTCATGTTTGGAAATCGTATTGGAAACTTCCAGACTGATTGAGACCGGTCTCCTCGCCTCAGTCAGTCTCTCAGCCAATCAGACGTCTGCACGACCATCTTGAACAGATGTTCACCGCCCTAATATCAATATTATATAAAAGTCAACATCAAAAATGTTTGTCAAGAGTATCTACAAATCTTTTTGTTAACAAAATTAATTACATGCACCTACTATTCGTGGTGTGGTCATCTGTTTGTCGGGAAGAGTATAATCGACTGTTAAAAGGCAGGGAGAGACCACTTTATCCAGAGAGACGTTTTTCTGACATAGATGGAAATCTTCACTCGGCTAGTGAAGCATTTTTTTTTATATCGTCAGGTAAAAAGACAAGAGAAGGTGGCGGTGAGAGAATGGTGTTTCATTGTCCAGAATTCGTGGAGTTAAACAAGAAAAGTAAAGGAAGATATCGTTATGATAGAGGCTGATGTAGACCTGACTGACGGCTTCAAGTTCGCCGACTGAGCGACTGGACTAAAACAAAGGGACGTCATGTGACATTTCTCTCTGTTTATCGAAAATCCCGAGACTTCCAGGGGCTCGGTGACGGCGATGCAATATAAGAAACGCTGTAGTAAAAGAGAGACGAACAGACAACCGTCGTCTGCTGTTTAGTTGTTAATGCTCTTACACTATAGATATAGGAAGGCCGGGTGGGAGAGCTATTTCGAATACGCACCCGTGTAGCCTGTGTATTTTAACTGATATAGAGCGTCAAAACAAAACTTAACTGTTTTATTAAAATCTAGAATATTCCTCTGCAGTGGTGAGAGAGAGAGAGAGAGAGAGAGAGAGAGAGAGAGAGAGAAAGAGAGAGAGAGATGAAGAGATGAAGAGCGAGAGAGAGATATGAAGAGATGAAGAGAGAGATATGAAGAGATCAAGAGAGAGAGAGACTGAAGAGAGAGAGAGAGAGATGGAGAGATGAGAGAGAGAGAGAGCGAGTGTGTGTGTGTGTGGTGTGGGTGTTTAATTTGAACAAGTTCTTGAAAACAAAAATAGACAATTTTCCAGAAATTTGCCAACCACGAACACAAAGAACAGATAAAGGTAAAAAATCTCTCTCTCCAGCCCAGAAAATTGATACTAGCTGACGATCTTTGACGTAAGAAGCGCTAACACAGTGAACGTTGCCACAAAGTTTTGATATAAGGGTTATAACAAATCGTTTTTTTTTTCCTTGATAATAATTTAAGTCTTTGATGGATGATGGATTTACGATAAACAAAAATACGAATAACTAAATAACATCAAGTAAACGTTTTCCGGCTCTAACGATTTATCAATAAACAGTTTGAAGAAATTAACTATATATATATATTTTTTTTTAAATCGTTTAAAAATCTGTTTCTTTCGTGTGAATCTCCGTCCAGTATAATACGTAGGTATCCATAAACTCCGTCGCAGGGTGTCTGAAGCTATATTAATTCATGATATTGTCTCATGAAACGCTTTGCTGCCTTGGCATCGAACCAGCATCAATCGATCAAATCACCGACGCCGCCCCATTCAATAATCTCAGGTCTCGCGCCAGCAGAGAGCCCCAACAATGGCTCTAGCCCCGTCTGACTTCTGCTGCCTAAAACAAAGAGCCATCACGGAAATAATAAAAAATTAATGAGATACCAGGAAATTAACTGCAAATATGTTACCTGGAAAAAGATGAGGAAAATCGTCATCGAATAGACCATCAGGTATCTGAGTACGAGCTCGCGCTCTAGTTCTATCTCTGCAACTTGTCCGGACGTCTCTCCTCGGTGCGGACATAATCAGCACCTGCCGTGTTTCAAGTTGTTCTGGTTTACAGGTTCTCCACGAAAAACAGTTTCCCTTTATTATTATTATTATTATTTTTTTTTTTAATTCTCATTCTCGTTTATTTACCCCAGCTTTCCCCCGCAGCCTAAGAAAAAAACGTTTCGATCACTCTTCCGCGGGTTCTCATCAGGGAAGGCGGGTGTCTCTTTTGAATGTTCGGGCTTCGTTAACGGCACTCGGCCGCCCTTGACGGTCTCTACCCGAGCCCTCGGGACGCCCCCGCCGCCGGGGTGGCAGCCTTCGTCGAAGAAAACGGTTCGCACTTTTTAGCGATGATCCCAGTTATTATCCTAATTTTGACCGAGTTATCCATCTAATTCTATTTATTTTCCCCCTTTTTTTTTACCGTTTATTTTCAACGTAATAAGATTTAAAAAAAAAAAAGAATTGTTTATGTGGAATGTTGGAGAGGCGCTCGTGACCACGATAGACAGGTAGATCCGCCGGTCCGTCCATCCATCACTAATTGGATCGCGGCCGAGAAGAACGACGGGCGCGAAGTGTCCTGCGTCCTAGGTGAATTGAGCCCGAAAACTGAATTCGATATTTCGGATATCGACGAATTGCTGCTGGAACCAAATTACGGTTCCAGAAATAACAAATCTATTCCTATTTACTTTTCTCTTTATATATCCTATAAAATAGTCTGTTTTTTGGAGGGGGGGTTTGGAACAAACGAGGAAATATATTATCCGGATTTTTTTTTCTCCTTCGATCAGTTTCTTGTGGATTCTGTGACTTCTACAGCGACAGTACGACACCTTCACCTGATAAGTTATCTAGTGACTGCTGCGTCCGGTTTACCTTTAACTTGGCTGAACTTATTAAAGACGGTGTCGTTTGTTCTTTTGATAGCTAGAAGTCACCTCCAGGAAACTACGCTATTATAGCGCTCGCTACTGAGTTTGGGACCAGTAGAGTTCCTCGGTGAATACCTACGGCATTTAAAGAAAAGTGATTTACTTCATAATTGAATCGCTCATATTATTATTATTATTATTATTATTAGTATTATTATTTATTATTATTATTATTTATTATTATTATATTATTATTATTATTATTATTATTATTATATTATTATTATATTATTATTTTATTATTATTATTATTATTATGAATTATTATTATTATTATTATTATTATTAATGTAAGCGGCCTGGATCTCTCCGGATCTTCTTTTACCCTATTTAAACTGGGATAATAGCGGAGTTACCTGGTGCTGACGAACCAAAATCCTACACGGTAAGATAAACACGAGGGTTAATAAAGTAAAAACGATGGACGTAAACGGGAAAAAGGGGTCTCACACGACCCTTTTTAAATGCTGAGGTCTCCAGGAGAACTACGGCAGCTGTGTTGCGCGAATAAAAGAAAAATAGAGAAAATTTGTTCTGTTCTAAGTCTGACATCTGAGCCGAACAAACTCTGATCTGAGAGCGGAGGAAACGTTTTCTGTCCTGCATATTCGTTTGACAGTTGGCTTGTACTGCTACGACACGGCGACTAATAGTAACAACAACAACAAAAACAAACAACAAAAACAACAACAACAACAACAACAACAACACACACAACAACAATAAAATAATAATAATAATAATAATAATAAAATAATAATAATATAATAATAAAATATAATAATATAATAATAATAATAAATAATAATAATAATAATAATAATAAATTATTAATAATAATAATAATAATAAAATAATAATAATAATGTTTTTGTATTATCTAAATGTTATAAAATCCTTACTTATTCGTAAACCAGATTGTTATTAAAATTTGCATGGAATATGAGGCCCATGTTAACCCTTTCCGAACGACGGTGGGTCCCAGCCGTTTTCGAGATACTGAATTCTGAGCGCTCGCTGCCCGACCAAATTTCACAGGTCTGATTAGAAACCGGGTGATTCTGTGTATTAGGGTTATGATGCGAGTTAGTTTGTTGGAAAGCATTTAACCTGCTGCCTTCTATCAGCGATGATGTAGGTAGACGTGGGCCATAGACGGTCAGCGGGGAGAAATCGCGGTTCGCGTCCAGTCCCATGATGGTGAACGTTCATTCGGTCGCAGGTTTGAAGTCTTCGGGCCGGCAGAGTAGAGCGGAGGCCGCGTCGCAGGGGGGGGGGGGGTGTGACACGGGGAGCTGTCGTCCCCACCCAGCCTCGAAGACGACAGGCGGCGGGGACATATTCGGGAAACCCATTACACGTGATACTGGTGGGTCTGTCTGGGAAGAGGGAGGGAGGCAGGGGCTGTCTGTGGTCTATAAGCTGATCTTGTTGGTGAGGAGATGTTTTAAATTAAAAGATTCCCGACCGAATCTCCCAAACATTCGGGGCCGGGCCGTGAACCCTGGCGCAATCAGGGTTAGGAAATCGACAAGTCAATCACTGTTCTAACGTCGCGCGCGCGCGTGTGTGTGGTGGGAGGGGGCCTGTTATTGTTGTCGCGCTGAAATAATAAGTAACATTAGCTAAACAAATAAACAAACACCTTTTCCGTGTGGTCCGGGAGCGAGCGACCCGCGCACCATCTTGGCCGCTCCGCCTGTCACGCATCTCCCCTCCCGCTGTAGCGGTCTGTTAACAAACGACAGCGATCTTCGGGTCTCCGTCTATCACGTCGTCATCTGCGATCTGCGATGCTACTGTAAAACCTTCGGTCATCACAGTGTTTCAAGTCCGTTCTTTTACTATAATTCTATACGTGTTTACGTTCTCTCCCCCCCCCATTCTTCTTCCTCGGTCTTTGTTCTCTCCATCTCTCTCTCTCTAAGGTCATCTCTCTCTCCTCTCTCGTTTCTCTATCTCTCTTAATCTTTCTCTCGCTCATCTCTCCTCTCTCTCTCTCTCGTCTCTCTCTCCGCTCTTTCTCTCTCTCTCTCATCTCTTCTCTCTCTCTCTCTCTCCTCTCTCTCTCTCCTCTCTCTCTCTCTCTCTCTCCCTCTCCCTCTCTCTCGCTCTCTCCTCTCCTCTCTCCTCTCTCTCTCTCTCTCCTCTCCCTCCCCTCCCTCTCCTCCATCTCTCTTTCCCTTATTTTCTTGAATTAAAAAAAAATATTATTTCAAACATCATAATCGGTCGTCCTGCCTCCTACAATAAATCTACATTAGAACATGTCTAGGATAAACCAGCAATAAACAGATAATTGTAACGCATGCATTTTTCATACGAGAAAGCTGCTTGGTTCACCCCTGACCGGCTAGTCAGAGAGTCCTAGTCACACCTGGTAACTTCCCCGTATTCTCTTTATATTCCACCTGTTTACAAAGTTATTGTTATTATTGTTATTACATAAGTTTATATAGCCAATAAATAAGTATTAATGTGACCCATAATATAGTAAAATTAGAATTGCCTTAGAAAATTCTGGTATAATAAAGGCTTAATAATATAACTGCGTGTTAGTCGCAGGGAGTGTTCTTTTAGTAAGTAAATATTTGTTTCCAACTATAATGTACAATCGTGTATACTACACGCTACTGCAAGACATTTTAAACATTTTCCCCTAATAGAAAACGACATCTGGTTTCCTCTTCTTTTATTGGGAAAAAATTTCGCAAGGAAAAGTGTAAATAATAACAGAATATAAAGATCTCATTGAAACCTTTCTGAGCGGATAAGGAAAGAAAGGAATAAGGGTTTGGACAAAGAAGGTCCACCTGGCTCCTTTGTAACACCTAATTTCTAACTTGAAAGCAGAATTTTTTTTTTAAACAGCTAGTGGACGGACAGGAACGAAGAATGCGTTCGTTCGTTTTAGACCCAAACTCTCGATTGTAAATCGAGTTATTCGCAACTTCTACGTTAACCGATACCTATCTATCAAGTTGATTTATACATGACCGTTTTTTTTTTTGGATAAAACCTTGTAAGTTTCGTCTGCAATTCTACCCGCGTGTTTATATAGTAATTATAACGGTTTTCCTTTAGCTTACAGAAAATAAAATAATAGTCTTGTCGCCATTCCATATACGTATTTCCAATTAGTACATCACCGTAATTATTCGCCAGGTAAATAAATAATCGGGCGTAAAATACGGGTTGGCACTTCTGTCGCGACTCCAGAGTGTAGATTAGATGAATTGGTCCTTTTGGGCATCATTTTCCCCATCTAGTTTTCCAACCCATCTGGGCGTAGAATGTTCGCGAGATATCACAATGACTGTTATCTTTATTGAAAAACTAGCAATCAATAAATAATTGGGGGGGGAGAACAAGAAAATGTCTCAAAACCTTAAAGTTTGCAGATTCATCAACAACAAAAAACACAAAAAACAACTGACAGACCGTAAATTATGAATATGCAGGTGAAAACTTATATTTTATGTAGAGCTCCTCAGCAAATAAATTTTAGAAAATCAGAAATTCGGCTTAATTTTCTCTGTGCTCCAATAGATTACTCTAACATCGAGTAGCCTAAGCTATAATTCAATCCAAACCCTGTATTATTAATGTATCATTAATTATAAAAAATCTTCTTTGTTTCAAGGTTAAACATTATCTACAAGAATTTTCTTTTAACATAGTTATTCTAGAATTATTTATTATCTGTAATACGTGTCAACTTGTCTTTCCAAACTGTTAATTATTATGCATAATTTATAATCTAAGAGATTTATGATTTTTGGTTGTTGTTTTTTTTTTTTTAATTAAATTACAAATGTTAAGAATACCATTAACTTAAAGCGTCAGTCAATTTAAAACCCCGAATTAACTACTTACCCGATATCGTGAACAGTTATATATATATAGCGGGCATTCTATCGCTTTTGCCAATTATTTCTTTTGTGTTGTTGTTTATATATATATATTAGATTACTCATCTCGTAACTCTTTCCTCCTTTTCTACTAGGGAAGAATTTGAAATCTTAGCTCTCTATTATGGAATCCATTCTTCTCCATCCTTGCTGCTGCTGTTTCTCAGAATAAAGAGAGGACGTTTCTATACTCCTCTGCTTTCGCCCTTTTATGGTGCAATTACAGAAGATATAAGAGCAAACAATAAATCAGAACACTTCGGTATTTAACGATAGCTTCAAAAAATAGAACGACACCTGAAACTCTCCATCTCTCCATCCCTCTCTCTCTCCTCCCTCACTCTCTCCTCTCTCACTCTCGTCTCTCTCCTCTCAGCTCGTCTCTCTCTCACTCTCTCTCTCTCACTCTCTCGCTCTCTCTCCTCCATCTCTCTTCTCTTTTCATCTCTCATCTCCTCTCTCTCTCTCCATCTCTCTCTCTCTCTCCATCTCTTTCCAATAAAACAATACAATTAGTTTTATTTCATTTTATTTAACATTTACATAAACACACAAATGCGTCAAATGTACATTTGTCCACTTAATTCTAGTTTGTTTGTCTTTTTAATATTTGGCACAGTTTTTCCTCTCTATTAATCATCAGCGTGTCAACAAATATCAACCTTGTACTCGGTTATATATCAGTCGCCGTGTAATTAGAATTAATAACAAAGTCTTACGACAGTTTTGTAAAATTCCAGTAAATAAAATCGTCAAAATTAGACAAAAAAAATTTTTTTCCGTGCGATATTTAACTATCTTCTATCCCTTTTTGCAAAACCAAATAAATAAATATCTTCCGAAATAATGTTTTTCTTTAAGCCACCAGTCAGAAGATCAGTATCTTCAGCGGACCAAGCGAATGGTCTTTTTGCTGTTGTTCAGTTAAAAGTTTCGCCGATGTTTTGTTAAATGTCTTCCGAAACCGAAGCGACAGCCACGTGTCTGCTGTATTTGAGAAACGTTTCGCATTTCTTGTAACACTGTAGAAATCGGTTTTCTTAACGAAGAAAGGGGCATCTAGGGATCGCTAGACAGACAAACAGACAGACAGGGTGAGTGATCAGTACGACTCAAATAGCTGGGCGCCTCGTGGCCCAGCCGACAGAACAGATGGTGCGGAGAGAGGGGGAGAAGAACGTAGAAAGCAGACTGCGAAGCCCTGCACGTAATGAATAATGGCCATACTAGTTGTAACTAGACAAACCTTGACCCTAATACCCCCTCTAAAATCACGGGGATGCTATTGTCACGGGTAGAAAGTGTTTTATATACGTATACTTTTAACACTTGCGCAAAGCCTAAATGTTTCTTCTTAAATCTTTTTGTTTGTTTTTTTTTCTTTCTATCTATGCTAAATGAGCTCCCAAAAACAGAGAGATAGGTGAAGAAGAGGTGCTTCGTGTGCTGTCTGTGCTGGCTACTGTCGCTTTACCCCTTTTTTACCGTCCGAGGCAAGGTGAGCCATCTACCTTGACTTTTTATTGCTGACGCAATTATGAAGATCGCTGAATTTTATAGAAATATCAAATGCTGTTTAAATCCCACGTTCAGCCGCCGACTCTCCTTCTGGTGCCTCCCTCCCTACTTTCTTTATTCTTTCCCTTCTTGAGAGGCGGGGGAGTGAAAAACAAAGAAAACAACAACAAAACCCTGACGGGATTTGGTTGCTGTTGTTGTTTTGTAATGTGGAAAATACTGTTTAACTTTCGTGTGGGTTAATTAAACCCGTCTTTCCCGTTTTTCTTTGTCTGTTTGAAGAGTCTCTACGGATTTGTCAGGCATCTATCTTTCGGAGTCTCTCAGAGGATTTGAATTTAAATAAATCGCATTAGATCCTAAAGCATTTAACAGCTTTTAAAATTAAAATCCCACACGTGCTGCAGACGAATGTTTGTTTTTTTTTTTTAAAAATCCTTCATCGTGACCTGTAGTTTCAGCGCCAGCGGTGGACACGTGCCACGCGGCGATAGAGGCTGCGTCGATTTCACACGGAAGCCATCTGGGGACGGAGTGTCCAACCGCGCACTGCCGGAGAAGGAAGCGGTCCGTCTCATCGCCGCCTACCAGGTGCCATCATTCGAACCGAGGAGAAAATCGCGAGGCTTACGGAAGTACAAAAATCTCTCTAGTCCCACCATTGTATTTCGCGGTGTCGCTTTCACTTCGTACTTCCTTGTGTTGTTTAAGGGTATACGAGGCTGTATTATTATTAATTATTATTATTATTTATTAATTATTATTAATTATTAATTATTATTATTATTATTAATTATTATTATGTTTTTTGTTTCCATGTCCACCTGTCTGGTCCACATTAAAGTATCACCTCAGTAAATCACAGCGGTCTCTTAACAGGCAAAGTTAAAAGAAAATCAGAACCACGTCGCAATTAATTCCTATTCACGACATCAGGTCGAAGAACAACAACACATTACCATCCACTCCCTCCCTCTCCATCCTCCCTCCCTCCCGTCAAATTTTATTTGTTTGTTTATTATGCGTGCAACTCTCAGCTCATCCCCAGATATCAATAAACAATAATTGAAGCGCAGTTCTGTCTTTTCGGCTTTATTCCCATGGGAACGCGTTACCATGACAGCGACAGCGGTTAAGCGGCTGTCCGGGTAATTAGGGATTCTGAGACTAAAAAAATGTAAGGTTGGAGAGAGAGAGAGGAAGCTAAATGGATAAGGTAAAGAGAGAACGGAAGGAGAGGATTTCTCTTTTTGTAAAAAAGGAAAGAAAGGAAGGAGAAGCGACAGTTAAAAGAAGTGCGACTGAAGTAAATAACTGGGCAGACGGTCACAACTGTTGTCCGGTGTCGTTTACCGTGAACGAGAGTTATCCGGCCGGGGGGAGGGGACACGAACTCGGCCTGGAAGATGTGGGGGTAGTCGGGGTTAATTAATCCGTTTTCCTCTTCTTCTTCTTTTTTTTTTTAATAATAAAAAAAATCCTAACGGTTCGTTTGGCGGGCAGTGGCTGGAGCGCCGCCGCCAGTCGTCCTTTTAGGAACACCCGGGTGACGGGAGAACAGAAGAAGGAAGACAATAGGAGGAGAAGGAGAGCAGCTTCCCACCCCCGCCGCCTTCTCGGTCGGCGGAGAACATCCGAATACAGATCGAGCTTATAAGTCATCGCTTCAGATAACAAAGAAACAGAAGGAGTCGGAACGAAGCCGGACGACGCCTAGAAATAAGGAGAAAAAAAAAAAACAACAAAAATCAAACTAATAATAATAATTTTTAAATTAGAATAAAACAAAGACATTTATGAAGTTGTTTGTGGGCTCCTTGTTCTACTCTCATTCCGCACAAACGTTTTGCTTGTTGTTGTTGTAGAACAAGAGGAATTGTCAAGTCTGGATTTTCCTCCAAACAACTTTCCGTGTGCCAACGATTTAAGCCGATCCGCTCTGCAGACCAGCACCCACCGATCATCTCTGTAGCTTATCTCTTATAGTGTAAATAATAAACAAACAAAAAGATAAATGTAATACAACTGCCCCTCAAATGTATTTTTATAGAGTGAAAAACAAATTCCGTTATTATTTAAAAGATGAAAATCTAAAGCATTATTATTATTATTATTATTATTATTATTATTATTATTATTATTATTATTATTATTATTATTATTATTATTATTATTATAACTGCTTAGTTTTTGTTTTCTTGTTCGTCCTTTTATCTATTAATGTTAGTTCAGTTTGTGTTTTTTTTTTAAAGAAGGCAGATTCGCTGCGGAACAGAATTCGATTGTTTCGTTTCGCTTCTCCATGTCCGGCCAGAGAGCTCTCCGGTAACCCAGCGTCCACGCGCATTGGCCGGTATCTATCGCGGCTCATTCATTATCCGAGTTCCTCCCTCCCTCGCCGGTTCCTTTCTCTCCTCTACTTTGCTCTGCCGTGGAAGACCCCCGGGAAGATTTTGAAGATTTTCCACCTACCTGGCCCTAACCCTAACTCCTCCTCCTCCTCCTCCTCCCGACTCCACCTGGGCGCTGACCGGATTTCGACAAATGCGCGATTTTCCAGATGTTCACGTATTTAAGGCACAATTATCTATGCTCAGCTGGTTAATTACACACATTGAAGAAGAAGAAGAAGAAGAAAGGAAAAAAAAAAAACGATAAACACCAGGTATTTATAACTCGAACTCCCAACCATTTTTTTCCAACAAAGCGCACGTGAGCTGGATCATAGAATTATCTTCTAATATCCGGATTATCGACGACAACAACAACAACAAAAAAAAAAACACAATTTTGTCAGCTTACTTGTCACATCAGCTCTCGTGCAGATTACCTGAGACCTCTGGAATATGGTTTTCTGTCACCAAGAGATTTAAGTGACAACAGATACATATATATGTGTGTGTGTGTGTGTACATTTACCGACTTTATTCTTTCAAAGATTATGCGATCTTTTTCTTCTCTTCTTCTTCTTCTTTTTTACACGTTCACACAGAATTTCTGACAATTTTACGCGCATCGGTATCGTTTGTTTTCAGGTGTGTCCAGATGGTCAGTATCGCCATGGCAACAACAAATTAGTAGAAATAATAGAAAGTAAAAACAACTATGCGTCCAAACCTCGATTCGGGCCGGAATAGGACCTGACAAGGCTAAGAAAATCAGGAGAGCTGATAGTGTTTTTCTTCGTTTATAGAGATTAATCGTAAGCACTAACGGAGAAACCTTCCGCACTGAGAAGTTAGTTCCGAAACAAAGACAGTCGGGTTCGTTCCGTTTTGGATCTGAATTCGGAATTTAGCGGTATCCTCCGCTGGAAAATCTAATGACTGTTTTAAGCGGTTTTAACCAGATTGGGACAGACGGGCCGTATGACAGTTTAACAAATCCTACCTCAAACATGGCTTCTATCAAACGTCCACTTGAACCTCTTTCTCCGGACTAGGTCGTCTCCCCAAGTCGGAAAAATTGCTCGGCCATTTTTTGGTCGTTCCAGCAAACGTGGACACGGGTACAGTGATCGAATAGTGAGTCCCGCTCATGATAGGGTAAGCGTAGGTGGAAAGAGCACTCCAGGTGGATGGGAGCATGCTGTGGAAGGCACTGGCGTAAGTTGGGTCCGGTTTGGAAGAGATCCCGTCGCTTGTACCCGAACCAAGTTTTTGAAGTTCGTCTATCGATTTTGCAATCTGAGACGACATCAGCCCCGAACTGTTGATGTCGCCCTGATGTCGTGTGTTCTGGGACGCTGTAATGTCTATGTCGTGCTCGCACTTCAAGATCTTCTCCGAAAAGTCCTTTGTGTCCACTTTAACGGTCGAGTGCGTGTTGTTGTTGTTGTTGTTGTTCCGTTCCGCTATACCGCGGGAGAAGTCCTCCTTCGACGGCCGTCGCTTCGTCTCGGGTGCCAGCAGACTCTCCACGTCGAACAGTCTCTTCTTCACGCACGGGGCGTCCGTCACGAGCGGGGCGGTCTTCGCGTCGCCGTTCCCCACCTCGTGAGGGAAGAACGTCTTCGACACGCTCTCCAAGCTCTCACCGCTTTCTTTCTGTTCGTCGCGACAAGCAGCTGTCTCCGTCCACTTGGCGGGCGGGGAAGACGCTGGAGCGGGACTCGAACTGTCCTCATCCTCGGGCACCGACAGACCCATGTGCTTCCTCACGCGTCTCTGCGCCCGCCGACGTCGGAAATCTCCCTTCTGAAAGTCTTCCAGATTGGCCGGGTGGATCGCCCAGTAGTGGCCCTTCCCGTTGGCGCTGCGTCCCGATTTAATGAAGCAGTCGTTCAGGGACAGGTTGTGCCGGATGCTGTTTCTCCAGCCAGGTCCGCGGGTACGAAAGTACGCGTAGTTATCGAGTATCCACTGATAAATGTCACTGAGAACTAACTTCTTGTCCTTGTGGCTCAGAATAGCCATGGCGATGAGTCCGATGTAACTGTGGCTGGGCTTGGGCTCTTCGTGGATGTATCGGGCTCGCAGGTCCTGCTTGAAGACGTAAGGGTGACCAAGGGTGTCCATGGCGTGGGCGTAAGGGCTAAGGCCCAGAGCGGTCGGGTGACCGCGTAGACCATACTGCAGCCGGGCGTTGTAGTCATACAGGTGAGCGCGATGGAAGTCCAGGGGTAGTTGTGTCAAAGCCGTACCTAGGGGCATATACGGCGACAAACTCGGGACCTTCAGTCCGTACGGAATCATGGAGCCCGGATTGTTGCTGCACATGTTTGCAAACTGCTCGGACAACAAAAACGAGTGGTAATTGTCGAGACTTTCTGTTAATACGCCGCTTATATAAACGACAACAGATTCACTTAGGCGCAGATCTTGTCGCCGAAGTTGCGTACCCCACTGATTGGACGGGCATCTTGATGAATATTCAAGAGGGGCGGGAACTCTATCGATCGATTTCGTATGCATCGCCATACGTTTTTTTGTAAATTATTGTAAAAGGTTGGGCAAAAGGACAGGCGGTATTTTCTGTCAAATTTAGCAAGAGAACTTGCCATTAATTCTTGCCAAGCCTTGTTACGCCGCAACAAACCACAATGTTGTTTCAACTAAGCCCGCAACTGGCTTTGTTGTGTTGCTAAACACATTCATCAACGTGTTCTTGCCAGGCCAGGATATAGTGTCAGCACCGCCGTCTGTCCGTCCGCCCGTCCCGTGCCTACCACCCCGCCACAAGATAGGACCAAGAACATGGATGGCTACTCATTAGCAAAGAGATTGCTACCAGTATTGTAGACACCATCGGTTCACTGTAAACAAGTCAGCCTTTCAGCATGTCGATGATGGATCTCGTAAAACATAATAGGTGATGACCACTAAAAATAACAAACACCCCAATGGGGGCCATGTTCAGACACTTCTGGGTTTAAAAAACTGGGAGGTTTCCGATGAACACTTGGCACATGGAATGTGTGCAAACTTAATTGGTCCAATTTATCGCTCCCTTCTTTGTTAAACTCTACATTTTGTTCAAATGTGTGCATTAATGTTCAGTTGTATTGCTAATGATGATGATGTTCTTTTTAAAACTTATTTTCCATTAAATAATTCCTAAAGCCACGCAGAATCACACGTTGGGGTACCAGGCTATTTACATTCCAGAGTTAATCTCGCTGATAGCTGAGCCGAGTAACTGTGCAGTCGATGAATATCAAAGATTAATTTGTCAAACTAAGAGCGATCGGTTTCCATGTTTTCACTGAGCTAAGCGAACATTGAACCGTTGTAAACCATTCCACCTACCAAACCAAATACTAGAAATTACTTTTTTTTCCACATAGCAGAGTGTAGTGCTATCAAATCAGCCATTATTACACCCAAGAATGGGAGCCATGCACAGGACTAAATTAGGCAGATTTTGTAATTCACTCAAATGGCAGTAAGCAGGTTAGAGTCTCAAACAAACCAAAGTAAGAGTTACTCAATTGTCTGATTTACCAGCTATAAATTTCCGTGCATCTGAAAGGCAAACCCTTCTACCTCTCCTTTTTTAACAAATAAGACTAGTATACTACCATCAAAAGCTTGGAAGGCATATTTGCAACCAGATTCTTTAGTGATCATGTCTGCTATCACCTGATGAGAGCAGAAACTGACCAGTTGGTAACTCCAAAAACGTGCTGATGGTATATAAAGCCATGTCACCTGTTAGAAACTATTTCTAATCAATGCTGCCTGCGAGAGGTATCAAATGGACAGGAGCAAATCAACTCAATCTTATAAAGTAAATGCTATATGCAATCAGCATAATGAACTGACTGCGAGGACATTGCTGAATGTCTTGATGCATCCAATAAAATGTCACTATTTGCAGTGTGTAATAGAGAAACCAAAAAGAGAGTAGCATTGGGAAAAGATCAGCATATTTAGGGTAATCAGTTGGGAGTGCATGGCTTTTCAGGTAAACTTTCAGAAGGCACCATTATTTCAAAAGTGGACATTTTGTGATTTATTAAAACAGTCAAATCTATCAAAGTTTGATGTCCCGTTGTAAATACTGTAAAAAAAAAAGTAACTGTTTCATAGCCATGTTCGCTGGTGCATGCTAAATGATTGACACATTCCTCGAGTAAAACTGGAAAGAATGTCCTGCGATGTTTACAGATACAACAATGGTGAAAAGCCAAATTCGTTCATTAAAACAGTTTAAAGAAATCAAATTTGTCACGTGAGTTATGAAAAGATTTACTTGTTAGCTAAATCTACCCCATTCATTACACAGCTTCGTTAATGACCACAAATCTGTGAACATTTTCAATTTGTTTAGATTTCTGTTTAAAACAAAAAGATTTCACAAACTTTCTCCCTATCATTCATTTCAACTTTAAAGAAAGTGTCAATATCACTTGCATTTAAAACCAAATGTACTGAGAGAACTAAATAGGAAATGAAATAGAACAGCTAAACATCTGTCTACCCCACTGGCCTCAAACCTTCCCAGTAACCCACTCACTAGCAGACACTGCTGCCCTGTACAATTGTTCCACCAACTTTACTGCTTTATTAATAGATATTCATGAAGCCCAATCAACTCAGCATGCTGGAATCAGTAAAGAGCACCTTGGCAGCTGGTTCTAAATCAGTAAAGATCTTCACCAATACACATTTCAGATGGACAAGAGGGAACCACTCTTCAAGGAATAAATTACTGTTAATTAGAATTATCGGTCTAGGCAGAGTTGTTGGCATAATGGCTTCATCCTCAGTTTGCTTGATCTCTAGCATACAACAGCTTTGATCTAACAATAATTTAGAAAATGTTCCTTCAAAGCTTAAATACTCCTTATTAGGCTCTCATCACCACCAATGGCTTCCTAACATAGTTACCAGATTAACATAAAATTAAATTAAATTCACCAAGAAAATAGAAAATATTGCCAAAAGGAAATTCTGATGCAAGAGAATTAGCCAAACTCAAGTTACCCTGAGTTTGACATTGGAAGATTGGCAGACATTTGACCAACTTCAGCTGGTAGGTAATCACTAAATTTCATAGCACTGGTTTATGGGAAAGTTCTCTATAAGCCAGATTCAGATTGTAAACTCAGATACTTCAAGTTAGGATCATTCTGCTACAATTTTGGTGTTTTTTGTTTAAAATGACGAGTAGGTGTTCATCATCTTATTTTTCAAGACCCCTGATTGCCTTGTTATTATCAAACATCATTAAAGTCGTTATGAGAAATTAGCTAATCTCTATGACACATCACAATTTATAGCTGGAGACAATCAATCTGTAAGAATAAAGCTGCAACTTTTGCAATAGACCAGAAACACTGCTGCTGTAGTATTCATAACTTTATTTTGTGTTTTTTACAAAAATTCCATATAAATTTGTGTGATACATCAGCGACTATTCCATGGAGTTTCTAAAAACCTACTGTAAAATCACATTTGTCAGACTTTTCTGGGAAGACGTATCAACAACAGAGTGCACCACCATCAACTGGAAGGATGCTACCTGTTGTCATGGCAGCTTTGTCACTGAGCAAAAAAATAACTGCATTCACCACCTCCTCCACCTCTGCAAATGTTAAAAGAAAAGTTACAGCTTTACCAAGTAAGCGATGTATAATATCATCACAACTGTTTTAATGTGAACTGCTTGCTCAGTCAGTGTTCTATGAAGCCCTTATCCTCAATATGCTGAAAACATACACGTGGCTGCCTTGTTCTGACAGGTGATTATTTAAGAACATTCTTAAATTGCCCAAAATTCTTTTCTTTTGTGCAAACAAATCTATTTTCACGATTATTTTACATTTGCAAATCAACTGCTTTGAACGTTGCTAAAACTGAACGTAATGATTAGTAATGAATGACAAGAGCAGTTGAAAAAAATTGCATTAGAGGTAAACCAATAGGTTTGTGCCTGTACATTTGTACAACCCGTCTCAGAAGTTCAACACCACTGAAATCCCTTTAAACCCTACCTGGAACCAGATAGTGTGCAGAAACTTTAGAGAGAAACTGGAGATTTTCAAGTTTACTCTTTTAAAAAAAACAACTGATTTTCCTTAAATTCCTGAAAAAAAAAAAATTAGGGAATATATTCACAAAAAATTAAAACCATAAATAAATGCAACACCATAAAAATCAGAGTGGTTGGCATAAATTAGATTAGGAGAAGTATGAATTCTATTCTGAAGTCAGAAGGTTATGAAAGGATCAAAATGGGAAGCCAGCAACAGTGTGAGACCAGGGGATGAATGATGCTCATCAGCCAAATCTGAGTCAAGGTCTAGGATTTAACCACCACTACACTGCATCACTTCTGGTACCAACTTGTCACATGCTACATACTCCTGTGGCGAGTTTTCTACTGAGCACATAGTCCTTTCCTGTTCCATCCCACATTAATGTTAACAACACATAATTAATCAGCCTGGTTTAGGTTTTCTCTTTAACATCACCAGACGCATGAGAAAGTCCAGCCCCCGCACTTTTACTGAGTTTACCGTCTATTTAATCCGAAAGTAATATTAAGACTACAGATAGAAATTAAGGAAGGGTAACCTCCTAAAAAACAACAATTATCTCTTCATACAAATCTTTCTTGAAACTGTCGCTGTTAGAATAATGGTGGCTCTATTCTGAAAGTAATAAGTTGATCTTTAGATGCTTTGATTATAACAAACAAATTTTATTCATATACAGTGAAGGTCAGATCCGAGAAACACAGCTTATACATTGTTTTAACTTTGATATAAACACTGATGTCATGCTGTTTGAATTAAATCTTCTTTGAAGTACTAAATAAATCTTATTAACAATCACCCTATACATGTAGACAACTAAATAAAGTAATTTCTCTTTGACAAAATAATCAAACAACAACAGCACCAGGGGTATCTACTACTGGTACAGTAAAGTGTCTGTGGCAGGTAGCAGACCATTAGATATCTGAAGATGAAGAATGTGTTAGATAAGCTAATCAATTTGTTCAAACAAAATTTCTCTATATTAGCAACACACCTATTATTTATAATACTAGCCACTGTGTCTGAGGAAGTATTGCATAGACAAAAACACTAATCCTACAGGTAAAACAAAGTAAACTAATTCTTTATAAGAGAAATTAACTATCTTCTAACACAACACACGAGTCCTGATTTGGTACGGCATTTTTTGAATTTATCCTAGAATACAGTGGCAAACAGGTCCAACCATGGAGATGGGGAAAGCTAAAATATGGTAATCCACTAATACTCGCATTTTAATATCTTAACTATTCTATACATCATGAAAATATTCTGATAAGAATAATTTTACTTTCTAAGAAACAGCCAAAATAATCATAATTATCCTAATTCTAAACTATACTTTATTACTCACTTGCAAATCTGTTGAGTGGAATCCTTTTGAGCAGAGGTGCAACTTTGGCAGGGTCACTCCAGTTCTGTATGCCCATTTCAGTCATGACCACAGTTGGGTTCACACAGTTCACTCGTATCTGCATAATTAAAGAAAAAACATCTCACATATATGTGTCATCCAGATGCAGACACTTTTATTTTTCTATTAGTTGGTGTTGCAGCGACTATCACAGGGTTACCATGGCTGCCGTGCTCTGCAATGTTGCTCTCTGAGTTGCAGACACCCGCTGCCACAGAGATGTGCCAACAATAGGGTGCAAACTTGATGCTGATGTACTAGGTATACCTTTGGGCCCAACTATGCACTTTCAATGTTGATCACTGTCCACTAAATTACAGCATACGACACAGATAATTACCACGGTAAAATGTCATAGGTAACCATCACAATTTCCATGTTACATCTTTCACAATTAAGAACTTCAAAATAAAACGTGAACACTTAAAAAGTTGATAGGGATAACTGATTGTGTCGTGTACAAAATTACGGTTAAAGCACAAACACTTCCATAATCAACTTGTAAGGTCTCTCTCTTCCCGTGTTATGGTTTCTGCCATTAAAAAACCTCACCAAAGGAATGGGCAGATAACTCTGATAATTGGTCTTCGTCTCATTCTTTACATAGTTAATTCTGATAAGCTTGCTGTTATTACATGAATGTTTTTCCACATACTTCAGTAAATTACACTTGAAAACATTGTATACAGTAAGTAGCTTTATGTGCAAAAATTATTCAAAGTAAAAGCAAATTCCACATCGTATCTTCAGGAAATAAAACCGAATGTCAAAGTTATCTGTTTTACAGATTTAGAAACTAAGAGCATTTTGTTGCCTAAGGTATTTAAGTGTACAGAACTTTGTTTTTTAATATTCATTAGCATAAAAGCTGTGATAAAAACATTTAATATTTTACCAATAAACTTACATTTAAACATTAATGGTACGGTTTCCACGATAAAACCTCGAGGTGTAATCTGCAAACTGCGGGTTTCAGCCCTTCTAAAGTTATGTATAAACTGATTTCTACTTTGGTGCTCAGCAACCGTCACAAAATGTCATCTCTCCCTTAACTAAGACGACAACAGAACCGTAACAAATCATTCAGAATAAAGGTTCTGCTTCCGCTTTTCTCGCAATTCCATTTAATTTAACGAACAACAGGTGTAAGCAGTGTCGACAGTTTCTAACCTGAACAAACATTCTCCACTAAGTTTTACTAATAATTAAATTAACGGCATCGTACGAGATGTCGATAAGGGGAGTCGGACTAATTAAAGCACGAGGTTCACTGGCAACACCGCTCACACTATGAGGTCCCAGCTCAAGGGCCATGACTCTGGTGAGAGCATCCAGCGCAGCTTTGCTGCAGTTGTATGTAGCATGGTCCTTCACAGCAATTACTGAACCCTGGCTGGAAATGTTAACGATGGCACCTGGCTGCTTTCGTTTTATCAGACTCTGGATCACCACCTAAATGAAAAAAAAAAAAACAACATTTTTTCATAATTTTATTTTGCTGTTGATTCAGTTATTGAAACCTCAAAAACATCTGTCAATTCAAGAAGAAAAATCTTTAATTCTAACAGGGTCCAGCGTTTGCAGGTTATCACATCAATGATGCTGTTAATAAAACTCAGTACGCCTGCGCGTCAGTCAGATCAGTGTTGCAATCACATAGATGAAATAAAGACATGCAGAACAATGTCTACTCATTACTTACCTGAGACACATTGAAAACGGCTTTCAAGTTCACGTTCATGATCCTGATATAATAAAAGAATGTGCATAAAAATTTACTCAGCATTCTCTACACAAAAGGAAACAACATCGTCATGGGAAGAGCAAAGTCAATTATTAAACATTGTAGGTAAACCCACTTAACCATAGAAAGAAGCTACAAATGTATAATTGTTCATGTAAAAATATCCTGTTATCTACGCTAAATTTAATTCAGCTAAAAAATTTGAATAAATTAAAATATTGGGAGGATTATTCCATATCAGACTTTCGTTTTTTTTTTTTGTCTCTTTCTGTCCTGCCTTCTTGTAGTAACGTTCACCTAGACTACGAGGTCTGTCGAAAAAGTATCTCCCTTTATTTTTTCCCGTGGGAAGTAATGACATTAGGGAGGCAAAAGTGTGCATAGGGCAACTGCATGCTTTCATGCGCATGTGTGGTTTTTGGAGGGCTTGCTGGATGCGTCAGTCGCTGTGAGGCAGCCAGGGTTTGAGGTGCTGTACTACTTACTCGTCGCATTTTCATTTCGCCCGTGATGACGGAACGTGTGGAGCAACGATCTTGCATCAAGTTTTGCCAAAAGCTTGGAGATACCCAAGTGGAAACAATTCGCAAAATTCAACAGGCTTTTGGTGACAATGCCTTGGGCGTTACCCAAATTAAAGAATGGTACAACAGGTTCAAAGATGGCCGCACATCGGTGGAGAGTGACCAGCGTTCCGGGAGGCCGTCAACAAGCCGCAATGCAGTTGTTATCGAGAAAGTGCGGACCTTGATAATGGAGGATCGTCCTTTGATGGTGCGGGAAATCGGTGATGAGATTGGGATCAGTAAAGATTCTGCACATGCAATTTTAAAGGAGGATTTGGGCTTGAGCTGAATGGCAGTGAAATTTGTGCCTAAGCTGCTTTCTCAGGAACAACAATTTCGTCTTGAGGTTGTGCAGCACCTGCTGGATACTGCCAACAGGGATCCTGAGTTCCAGAATACCGTGATAACCGGAGATGAGACGTGGGTGTACGGGTACGACCTGGTAACCAAAGCTCAGTCATCACAGTGGAAGCACCCAACATCGCCAAGGTCCGGAGAAAAATCAAGGTGATGCTGACTGTTTTCTTCGACTACCGAGGCATTGTGCATCACAAATACACACCAGAAGGACAAACAGTTACAAAGGAGTACTATCAGGAAGTCCTCTGACATCTTCGTGATGCAGTTCGGTGCAAAAGACCGGATCTGTGGGCCTCACAAAACTGGCAGCTGCATCATGACAACGTCCCAGCTCATTCGTTGCAGCTGATCCAAGGTTTCTTGGCAAAGAAAAGCATTTCGCTCATTTGCCGGGCTCCCTATTCTCCATACATGGCTCCTTCTGACTTCTGGTTGTTCCCAAAAATGAAGATGCCACTGAAAGGCTCCGCTTTGAGAGCCAACAGGACATCATGTGCAATGCGACGGCGGAGCTGAGAGCCATTCCGGAAGAAGCATTCCAGATGTGCTTCGAACAGTGGAAGGATCGCTGGGCTAAGTGTGTGGAGGCGCAAAGGGCCCGCTTCGAAGGGGATTAGCATTTGAACCCCACTGAGTAGGTAATTTTTTTCCCAGCCTAAAGTCGGATACTTTTTCGACAGACCTCGTATATTCAGATTTTAGTTCTACAGGCCAATCATTTCAGTCAGCTGACCATTTAACCACGGGAGGATGTCGATCATCTAAATTCACAAATGTATTTTAAGTAAATCTTTACACTGGAATATTACAGAAACTATTGAAAACAAGCTCCTGAATTATTTTACACTTGTTTACCCACATGTATCCTTGTAAAACAGTGCACCGGAAATATTGCTTAAAAGTACTGTTTTGTGCATTTGCGAGTAAAGAAGAAGCTGGTTTTCTAGAATTTGTGCTGTACGTTGTGTAAGCGTATAAGTTTAATTGAAAATTCCAGACATAAGCTGTCTACATTCAATTATGATTGACACTTTCTTCATACATCTTGAAATAAAATATCCGCAGACGTTTTCTTTCACATTATGTGGTAAAAGTTTCAACCACAACTTAGTGTAGACAGCGTATGTCTGGAATTCAAATGATTACAAATATTTATACATTTGTTCCTGAAGAGGTAATGAAGATTAATAGTAAAACTTTATTATATTCTCACAAACATCTGAAAATTTTAATCTGTCATATTATGTTAGATAAACATATTCTTTAAGTTCTGTCATTACAAGTGTTTCTCTCATACACTAGTTTGGTTCTCAGGACCCTTGGTGTTTGGAAAGTTTGGCCTAGAAAGTGTCAGATTGGCACAAAGTATATTGAATTATTAATTAATTATCAGAGATAAAATTACTTGTAGCTTAAATAATCATAGTTTTTAATAATATTGGTAGTGAGATCAGGGTAAGTTAGGACTCCAGATGTCTGCATCTACTGAAAACTTTGCTTGCAAGTCATCCTGACCTCGTGTGACCAATCCATACTTCCTGACAAATACGGACATAAAAAGCTGCTGTTCATTTATAGTTTATAATCAAGACGGAGATTATCATTACCATGGATAGATTTCTGTAGACCAAGAAGACTGCACCAAAGAAAGCTGACATTATTACTTGGTGTTTTGTAAAAAAAAAAACAAATGCAAAAATCCAGTCACAAGATGCAGTGCTCCACTCAGACCAGAAGCACAAAAGCAGCATCCAAAACTTGTAGGTAAACGTAAACATCCACAGAACAAAGACCAGCCCAGAAAACAATGGATAAGCTAAACCAGATATTTTCACATACACAACTGTGAGCATTCCAGATGAAGGCAAAGAACAAAGAAGCATTGCCAAGTGCTTGATCCATCAAAATGCATCCTTCACTATGTACACGACGTCTAAAGATCCTGTCACTTCAGGAACCAGATATCAATAGTGGATACTCTCTGATGACAGCAAGAAATAATTGTGCAAGACTCCTCCTCCATGACACAGAGCAGCATTTTGAAAACTGAGTTACTGATAAACCGTGCATCTTCAAATAACTAATTCACAATGAAACAACAGGAATGTTTGTCCCAAGGTGTATGTTTTCCTACAGAGAAAGAACCAAGCTAGTTATGAAAAAATGTTTCAGCACTGGAAGACAGATTTTGAAAGACCTGATCATTTACCACTGTAGGGCATTTTTGGTGAACACGTTTGAGTTCGGTACTGCTTTCGTCATTTAACACAGACAACATAACGATATCCAATGGTTGGGTCTAGCAAATAAGTACAAAGCCAATGATGAATTTAGACTCATCTGTGGCTGACTTAATACTCATCCTCCATCCAAGAGGGGGAAGTACGTGAAGGAATTCAATACCTGTAAGTAACTGTGCCCGAAGCTGCAGAGCCACTGATAAAACACTTTGACACCACGTGTGTCCACAACAAATTACTGCTAGCACCCTCAGCAAAAAGAAAAACATATTCCTCCTCTTCAAATAAACCGTTTTCCACCCAAGACCAAGACATGGAATGCGCATTAAACAATGCTAATGACCAAGAACTAAAGTGTCCAACAGATGGAAGGACAGGTTTTCAAGTCATGTTGTCATCAACATCCTTTGGTATGGAAGATAATTGAAATTTTTCGCATCAAATGTAAACAAGTGACAACTATCATCCAACAAGATGAATGTGGAATATAACCAAAGAAACACGTATAGAGGGCATATAGATTTGTGAAAGAAGGTTACAAAACCTCAGCCAGTAACAGGTATCTGGAGAGAACGCCATCCTAAGGTTCCTGATGGAAGTGGGCCAAAATATCAAAACAACTGCATTATTTGTTTCAGCTACAGTATTCATGTTTTTAAAATCTTTTGTTATACTCAATGATATCATCATTATCAACAACAAAATATTAAATAAAAACAGTTTTTCACAACATTTTAAAGGTGTAGCAAAAAAAATTAGGAAACATGATAAATTTTTGCAATTGATATAATTGTATAGTTCACATTTTGAAACTTACAACTTAAAAAAACAAAACGTGAAACCAAGCATTCTTTGGCCTAACTGTCATACGTTCTCCAGAGCCCCCAGCAATAATCTGCCACTCTACATTCCGAAAATAGCTCCCAACTTACTTGTCAAAGTTTTCTGGGGAGACATCCAAGAAAGGCTCCGGGATGGCAATTCCAGCATTGTTGACGAGCAGGTCCACGGGTCCTATCTGCTCGACCGCTTGTCGCGTAGCTGACCAGTCACTGAGGTCCACTTGCACAGTGTGAATGTCCGGTGCCTGTGGGGAGGGAGGGAGTCCAGTCACAGAAAAATAATGCATTACACAGCAATTTCTACACAAAATATACCTCACTCTTTCTTTGTTCCTGCGAGCAGAGTGAAAACAAGGTAAAACAACAACTTTCCTTCACATTAGAAAATCTGTACTTGCCTCATCGTTAAGATTTTCAATGCTTTCTTTGCATTTACTCAAGCCATAGGTTTTAGCTCCACATTTCACCAATGTTTCAGCTATTCCTCTGCCAATTCCTGCACCACGTGATAAACACAGGTATTTAATAATAATAATAATAATAATAATAATAATAATAATAATAATAAATGCATCATGAAAAAGTATTGCGAAATGTGCCAAATGCAGCATTATTCTCTCGTCAGTGCGCGAAGAAGCCAATGTAACCCATTTCCTACCAGATACCTCTTTCGGCCTCCTAAGAGAACGCGGCAGTCGGCACGTGCAAACTGACGACAAAGAGAGGCAGGGAGAAATCGAGACAGTTACCGCCCCTGTGACCACCAGAGTTGTCTACCCTTACCTTGGAGCCCGGAGGACGAGCTGTTGTCGTCAGGCATGGAAATAAGATTTGACGGGAAAGTTGCTCTGGTGACAGGTGCTGGAAGAGGTAGTAACGTAGGCACTCTTAGGGTTCAGATTGGCGGAAATACTTCCTGTTCTATCTTATCCTTTTGTTTATCGTAGCCGATTGATGAAGCGACATCTTTGTCGTGTATTAATACAAGCCTGATGACTTATTGTCAGGGTTACCAACTTCTGTATCTAACCCCAACCTCAGGAATGGTGAGGATCCGGTTAGGGACGAACTGCTGCTACACCAGCCACGGGCCAATGGGCCTAAGGTCCCCCCCCCCCCCCCATGTACAGAACTAACATCCCAGTAGGTCCCCTACTGACCCTAACATCTCCCCAGGGCCTAAGGTCCCCCCTCCCCCATGTACAGAACTAACATCCCAGTAGGTCCCCTACTGACCCTAACATCTCCCCAGGGCTAAGGTCCCCCCTCCCCATGTACAGAACTAACATCCCAGTAGGTCCCCTACTGACCCTAACATCTCCCCAGGGCCTAAGGTCCCCCCTCCCCCATGTACAGAACTAACATCCCAGTAGGTCCCCCACTGACCCTAACATCTCCCCAGCCTAAGGTCCCCCTCCCCCATGTACAGAACTAACATCCCAGTAGGTCCCCTACTGACCCTAACATCTCCCCAGGGCCTAAGGTCCCCCCTCCCCCATGTACAGAACTAACATCCCAGTAGGTCCCCTACTGACCCTAACATCTCCCCAGGGCCTAAGGTCCCCCTCCCCCATGTACAGAACTAACATCCCAGTAGGTCCCCTGCTGACCCTAACATCTCCCCAGGGCCTAAGTTCCCCCCCCCCCCATGTACAGAACTAATATCCCAGTAGGTCCCCTACTGACCCTAACATCTCCCCAGGATTCTGGTCCTATGTGCTTCCCTGGTATGTTAGTGACATCCCGATAGACCTTCCCTGACCCCATCAGAGATATATATCTGTGTCCTCGGTAGATATCGTCCAGATGGTGATGATGTGTGCACAGTAACTCGAGCTGCTGAATGTTTGGCTGTGTCAGGTATGAACGTGTAAGCATTAGATTACTACGGTTCTTTGCTGAGTTACACTAGAGAATAGTTTTGTTCAAGAAATACAAATACTGTTTAAAGAAACTGTAAGTCAGCTAAGTGGTGCACAGTTAAGTGCCACCATCGGATGTTAGCACAGCCGGCGTAGGTGAGTGAGTCTAAAGGATTGCTTAGTAAACAGTTCTTATCCTGGAATTAGGGACTAGGCCATAAATTCCTGTCTCCTGGTATAAACTAAACCAGTTGGGATGGGAATAATGCTGCATTTGGCACATTTCGCAATACTTTTTCATGATGCATTTTGTCATTATTATTATTATTATTATTATTATTATTATTATTATTATTATTATTATTAATAATAATACCTGTGTTTATCACGTGGTGCAGGAATTGGCAGAGGAATAGCTGAAACATTGGTGAAATGTGGAGCTAAAACCTATGGCTTGAGTAAATGCAAAGAAAGCATTGAAAATCTTAACGATGAGGCAAGTACAGATTTTCTAATGTGAAGGAAAGTTGTTGTTTTACCTTGTTTTCACTCTGCTCGCAGGAACAAAGAAAGAGTGAGGTATATTTTGTGTAGAAATTGCTGTGTAATGCATTATTTTTCTGTGACTGGACTCCCTCCCTCCCCACAGGCACCGGACATTCACACTGTGCAAGTGGACCTCAGTGACTGGTCAGCTACGCGACAAGCGGTCGAGCAGATAGGACCCGTGGACCTGCTCGTCAACAATGCTGGAATTGCCATCCCGGAGCCTTTCTTGGATGTCTCCCCAGAAAACTTTGACAAGTAAGTTGGGAGCTATTTTCGGAATGTAGAGTGGCAGATTATTGCTGGGGGCTCTGGAGAACGTATGACAGTTAGGCCAAAGAATGCTTGGTTTCACGTTTTGTTTTTAAGTTGTAAGTTTCAAAAATGTGAACTATACAATTATATCAATTGCAAAAATTTATCATGTTTCCTAATTTTTTTGCTACACCTTTAAAATGTTGTGGAAAAACTGTTTTTATTTAATATTTTGTTGTTGATAATGATGATATCATTGAGTATAACAAAAGATTTTAAAAACATGAATACTGTAGCTGAAACAAATAATGCAGTTGTTTTGATATTTTGGCCCACTTCCATCAGGAACCTTAGGATGGCGTTCTCTCCAGATACCTGTTACTGGCTGAGGTTTTGTAACCCTCTTTCACAAATCTATATGCCCTCTATAGGTGTTTCTTTGGTTATATTCCACATTCATCTTGTTGGATGATAGTTGTCACTTGTTTACATTTGATGCGAAAAATTTCAATTATCTTCCATACCAAAGGATGTTGATGACAACATGACTTGAAAACCTGTCCTTCCATCTGTTGGACACTTTAGTTCTTGGTCATTAGCATTGTTTAATGCGCATTCCATGTCTTGGTCTTGGGTGGGTGGAAAACGGTTTATTTGAAGAGGAGGAATATGTTTTTCTTTTTGCTGAGGGTGCTAGCAGTAATTTGTTGTGGACACACGTGGTGTCAAAGTGTTTTATCAGTGGCTCTGCAGCTTCGGGCACAGTTACTTACAGGTATTGAATTCCTTCACGTACTTCCCCCCTCTTGGATGGAGGATGAGTATTAAGTCAGCCGCAGATGAGTCTAAATTCATCATTGACTTTGTACTTATTTGCTAGACCCAACCATTGGATATCGTTATGTTGTCTGTGTTAAATGACGAAAGCAGTACCGAACTCAAACGTGTTCACCAAAAATGCCCTACAGTGGTAAATGATCAGGTCTTTCAAAATCTGTCTTCCAGTGCTGACACATTTTTTCATAACTAGCTTGGTTCTTTCTCTGTAGGAAAACATACACCTTGGGACAAACATTCCTGTTGTTTCATTGTGAATTAGTTATTTGAAGATGCACGGTTTATCAGTAACTCAGTTTTCAAAATGCTGCTCTGTGTCATGGAGGAGGAGTCTTGCACATTATTTCTTGCTGTCATCAGAGAGTATCCACTATTGATATCTGGTTCCTGAAGTGACAGGATCTTTAGACATCGTGTACATAGTGAAGGATGCATTTTGATGGATCAAGCACTTGGCAATGCTTCTTTGCCTTCATCTGGAATGCTCACAGTTGTGTATGTGAAAATATCTGGTTTAGCTTATCCATTGTATCCTGGGCTGGTCTTTGTTCTGTGGATGTTTACGTTTACCTACAAGTTTTGGATGCTGCTTTTGTGCTTCTGGTCTGAGTGGAGCACTGCATCTTGTGACTGGATTTTTGCATTTGTTTTTTTTTTTTTTTTTGTTTACAAAACACCAAGTAATAATGTCAGCTTTCTTTGGTGCAGTCTTCTTGGTCTACAGAAATCTATCCATGGTAATGATAATCTCCGTCTTGATTATAAACTATAAATGAACAGCAGCTTTTTATGTCCGTATTTGTCAGGAAGTATGGATTGGTCACACGAGGTCAGGATGACTTGCAAGCAAAGTTTTCAGTAGATGCAGACATCTGGAGTCCTAACTTACCCTGATCTCACTACCAATATTATTAAAAACTATGATTATTTAAGCTACAAGTAATTTTATCTCTGATAATTAATTAATAATTCAATATACTTTGTGCCAATCTGACACTTTCTAGGCCAAACTTTCCAAACACCAACTCATGGACCCCAGTCAATTAAGGGTCCTTGAGAACCAACTAGTGTAACACTTGTATGACAGAAAACTTAAAGAAATATGTTTATCTAACATAATATGACAGATTAAAATTTTCAGATGTTTGTGAGAATATAATAAAGTTTTACTATTAATCTTCATTACCTCTTCAGAGAACAAATGTATAAATATTTGTAATCATTTGAATTCCAGACATACGCTGTCTACACTAAGTTGTGGTTGAAACTTTTACCACATAATGTGAAAGAAAACGTCTGCGGATATTTTATTTCAAGATGTATGAAGAAAGTGTCAGTCATAATTGAATGTAGACAGCTTATGTCTGGAATTTTCAATTAAACTTATACGCTTACACAACGTACAGCACAAATTCTAGAAAACCAGCTTCTTCTTTACTCGCAAATGCACAAAACAGTACTTTTAAGCAATATTTCCGGTGCACTGTTTTACAAGGATACATGTGGGTAAACAAGTGTAAAATAATTCAGGAGCTTGTTTTCAATAGTTTCTGTAATATTCCAGCGTAAAGATTTACTTAAAATACATTTGTGAATTTAGATGATCGACATCCTCCCGTGGTTAAATGGTCAGCTGGCTGAAATGATTGGCCTGTAGAACTAAAATCTGAATATACGAGGTCTGTCGAAAAAGTATCCGACCTTAGGCTGGGAAAAAAATTACCTACTCATTGGGGTTCAAATGCTAATCCCCTTCAAAGTAGGCCCTTTGCGCCTCCACACACTTAGCCCAGCGATCCTTCCACTGTTCGAAGCACATCGGAATGCTTCTTCCGGAATGGCTCTCAGCTCCGCCGTTGCATTGCACATGTCCTGTTGGCTCTCAAAGCGGAGCCTTTCAGTGGCATCTTCATTTTTGGGAACAACCAGAAGTCAGAAGGAGCCATGTCTGGAGAATAGGGAGCACGGCAAATGAGCGAAATGCTTTTCTTTGCCAAGAAACCTTGGATCAGCTGCAATGAATGACTGGGACGTTGTCATGATGCAGCTGCCAGTTTTGTGAGGCCCACAGATCCGGTCTTTTGCACCGAACTGCATCACGAAGATGTCAGAGGACTTCCTGATAGTACTCCTTTGTAACTGTTTGTCCTTCTGGTGTGTATTTGTGATGCACAATGCCTCGGTAGTCGAAGAAAACAGTCAGCATCACCTTGATTTTTCTCCGGACCTTGGCGATGTTGGGTGCTTCCACTGTGATGACTGAGCTTTGGTTACCAGGTCGTACCCGTACACCCACGTCTCATCTCCGGTTATCACGGTATTCTGGAACTCAGGATCCCTGTTGGCAGTATCCAGCAGGTGCTGCACAACCTCAAGACGAAATTGTTGTTCCTGAGAAAGCAGCTTAGGCAAAAATTTCACTGCCATTCAGCTCAAGCCCAAATCCTCCTTTAAAATTGCATGTGCAGAATCTTTACTGATCCCAAACTCATCACCAATTTCCCGCACCGTCAAACGACGATCCTCCATTATCAAGGTCCGCACTTTCTCGATAACAACTGCATTGCGGCTTGTTGACGGCCTCCTGGAACGCTGGTCACTCTCCACTGATGTGCGGCCATCTTTGAACCTGTTGTACCATTCTTTTATTTGGGTAACACCCAAGGCATTGTCACCAAAAGCCTATTGAATTTTGCCAAATGTTTCCGCTTGGGTATCTCCAAGCTTTTGGCAAAACTTGATGCAAGATCGTTGCTCCACATGTTCCGTCATCACGGGCGAAATGAAAATGTGACGAGTAAGTAGTACAGCACCTCACACGCTGGCTGCCTGACAGTGACTGACGCATCCAGCGATCCCGCCAAAAACCACGCATGCGCATGAAGGCATGCGGCTCCACTATCCACACTTTTGCCTCCCTAACGTCATTACTTCCCATGGGAAAAAATAAAGGGAGATACTTTTTCGACAGACCTCGTAGTCTAGGTGAACGTTATTACAAGAAGGCAGGACAGAAAGAGACAAAAAAAAAAAAAACGAAAGTCTGATATGGAATAATCCTCCCAATATTTTAATTTATTCAAATTTTTTAGCTGAATTAAATTTAGCGTAGATAACAGGATATTTTTACATGAACAATTATACAATTTGTAGCTTCTTTCTATGGTTAAGTGGGTTTACCTACAATGTTTAATAATTGACTTTGCTCTTCCCATGACGATGTTGTTTCCTTTTGTGTAGAGAATGCTGAGTAAATTTTTATGCACATTCTTTTATTATATCAGGATCATGAACGTGAACTTGAAAGCCGTTTTCAATGTGTCTCAGGTAAGTAATGAGTAGACATTGTTCTGCATGTCTTTATTTCATCTATGTGATTGCAACACTGATCTGACTGACGCGCAGGCGTACTGAGTTTTATTAACAGCATCATTGATGTGATAACCTGCAAACGCTGGACCCTGTTAGAATTAAAGATTTTTCTTCTTGAATTGACAGATGTTTTTGAGGTTTCAATAACTGAATCAACAGCAAAATAAAATTATGAAAAAATGTTGTTGTTTTTTTTTTTCATTTAGGTGGTGATCCAGAGTCTGATAAAACGAAAGCAGTCAGGTGCCATCGTTAACATTTCCAGCCAGGGTTCAGTAATTGCTATGAAGGACCATGCTACATACAACTGCAGCAAAGCTGCGCTAGATGCTCTCACCAGAGTCATGGCCCTTGAGCTGGGACCTCATAGTGTGAGCGGTGTTGCCAGTGAACCTCGTGCTTTAATTAGTCCGACTCCCCTTATCGACATCTCGTACGATGCCGTTAATTTAATTATTAGTAAAACTTAGTGGAGAATGTTTGTTCAGGTTAGAAACTGTCGACACTGCTTACACCTGTTGTTCGTTAAATTAAATGGAATTGCGAGAAAAGCGGAAGCAGAACCTTTATTCTGAATGATTTGTTACGGTTCTGTTGTTGTCTTAGTTAAGGGAGAGATGACATTTTGTGACGGTTGCTGAGCACCAAAGTAGAAATCAGTTTATACGTAACTTTAGAAGGGCTGAAACCCGCAGTTTGCAGATTACACCTCAAGGTTTTATCGTGGAAACCGTACCATTAATGTTTAAATGTAAGTTTATTGGTAAAATATTAAATGTTTTTATCACAGCTTTTATGCTAATGAATATTAAAAAACAAAGTTCTGTACACTTAAATACTGTAGGCAACAAAATGCTCTTAGTTTCTAAATCTGTAAAACAGATAACTTTGACATTCGGTTTTATTTCCTGAAGATACGATGTGGAATTTGCTTTTACTTTGAATAATTTTTGCACATAAAGCTACTTACTGTATGCAATGTTTTCAACTGTAATTTACTGAAGTATGTGGAAAAACATTCATGTAATAACAGCAAGCTTATCAGAATTAACTATGTCAAGAATGAGACGAAGACCAATTATCGGAGTTATCTGCCCATTCCTTTGGTGAGGTTTTTTAATGGCAGAAACCATAACACGGGAAGAGAGAGACCTTACAAGTTGATTATGAAAGTGTTTGTGCTTTAACCGTAATTTTGTACACGACACAATCAGTTATCCCTATCAACTTTTTAAGTGTTCACGTTTTATTTTGAAGTTCTTAATTGTGAAAGATGTAACATGGAAATTGTGATGGTTACCTATGACATTTTACTGTGGTAATTATCTGTGTCGTATGCTGTAATTTAGTGGACAGTGATCAACATTGAAAGTGCATAGTTGGGCCCAAAGGTATACCTAGTACATCAGCATCAAGTTTGCCCCCTATTGTTGGCACATCTCTGTGGCAGCAGGTGTCTGCAACTCAGAGAGCAACATTGCAGAGCACGGCAGCCATGGTAACCCTGTGATAGTCGCTGCAACACCAACTAATAGAAAAATAAAAGTGTCTGCATCTGGATGACACATATATGTGAGATGTTTTTTCTTTAATCATGCAGATACGAGTGAACTGTGTGAACCCAACTGTGGTCATGACTGAAATGGGCATACAGAACTGGAGTGACCCTGCCAAAGTTGCACCTCTGCTCAAAAGGATTCCACTCAACAGATTTGCAAGTGAGTAATAAAGTATAGGTTAGAATTAGGATAATTATGATTATTTTGGCTGTTTCTTAGAAAGTAAAATTATTCTTATCAGAATATTTTCATGATGTATAGAATAGTTAAGATATTAAAATGCGAGTATTAGTGGATTACCATATTTTTAGCTTTCCCTCATCTTCCATGGTTGGACCTGTTTGCCACTGTATTCTAGGATAAATTCAAAAAATGCCGTACCAAATCAGGACTCGTGTGTTGTGTTAGAAGATAGTTAATTTCTCTTATAAAGAATTAGTTTACTTTGTTTTACCTGTAGGATTAGTGTTTTTGTCTATGCAATACTTCCTCAGACACAGTGGCTAGTATTATAAATAATAGGTGTGTTGCTAATATAGAGAAAATTTTGTTTGAACAAATTGATTAGCTTATCTAACACATTCTTCATCTTCAGATATCTAATGGTCTGCTACCTGCCACAGACACTTTACTGTACCAGTAGTAGATACCCCTGGTGCTGTTGTTGTTTGATTATTTTGTCAAAGAGAAATTACTTTATTTAGTTGTCTACATGTATAGGGTGATTGTTAATAAGATTTATTTAGTACTTCAAAGAAGATTTAATTCAAACAGCATGACATCAGTGTTTATATCAAAGTTAAAACAATGTATAAGCTGTGTTTCTCGGATCTGACCTTCACTGTATATGAATAAAATTTGTTTGTTATAATCAAAGCATCTAAAGATCAACTTATTACTTTCATAATAGAGCCACCATTATTCTAACAGCGACAGTTTCAAGAAAGATTTGTATGAAGAGATAATTGTTGTTTTTTAGGAGGTTACCCTTCCTTAATTTCTATCTGTAGTCTTAATATTACTTTCGGATTAAATAGACGGTAAACTCAGTAAAAGTGCGGGGGCTGGACTTTCTCATGCGTCTGGTGATGTTAAAGAGAAAACCTAAACCAGGCTGATTAATTATGTGTTGTTAACATTAATGTGGGATGGAACAGGAAAGGACTATGTGCTCAGTAGAAAACTCGCCACAGGAGTATTGGTAGCATGTGACAAGTTGGTACCAGAAGTGATGCAGTGTAGTGGTGGTTAAATCCTAGACCTTGACTCAGATTTGGCTGATGAGCATCATTCATCCCCTGGTCTCACCTGTTGCTGGCTTCCCATTTTGATCCTTTCATAACCTTCTGACTTCAGAATAGAAATTCATACTTCTCCTAATCTAATTTATGCCAACCACTCTGATTTTTTATGGTGTTGCATTTATTTATGGTTTTAATTTTTTGTGAATATATTCCCTAATTTTTTTTTTTTCAGGAATTTAGGAAAATCAGTTGTTTTTTTTTAAAAGAGTAAACTTGAAAATCTCCAGTTTCTCTCTAAAGTTTCTGCACACTATCTGGTTCCAGGTAGGGTTTAAAGGGATTTCAGTGGTGTTGAACTTCTGAGAGAGGGTTGTACAAATGTACAGGCACAAACCTATTGGTTTACCTCTAATGCAATTTTTTTCAACTGCTCTTGTCATTCATTACTAATCATTACGTTCAGTTTTAGCAACGTTCAAAGCAGTTGATTTGCAAATGCAAAATAATCGTGAAAATAGATTTGTTTGCACAAAAGAAAAGAATTTTGGGCAATTTAAGAATGTTCTTAAATAATCACCTGTCAGAACAAGGCAGCCACGTGTATGTTTTCAGCATATTGAGGATAAGGGCTTCATAGAACACTGACTGAGCAAGCAGTTCACATTAAAACAGTTGTGATGATATTATACATCGCTTACTTGGTAAAGCTGTAACTTTTCTTTTAACATTTGCAGAGGTGGAGGAGGTGGTGAATGCAGTTATTTTTTTGCTCAGTGACAAAGCTGCCATGACAACAGGTAGCATCCTTCCAGTTGATGGTGGTGCACTCTGTTGTTGATACGTCTTCCCAGAAAAGTCTGACAAATGTGATTTTACAGTAGGTTTTTAGAAACTCCATGGAATAGTCGCTGATGTATCACACAAATTTATATGGAATTTTTGTAAAAAACACAAAATAAAGTTATGAATACTACAGCAGCAGTGTTTCTGGTCTATTGCAAAAGTTGCAGCTTTATTCTTACAGATTGATTGTCTCCAGCTATAAATTGTGATGTGTCATAGAGATTAGCTAATTTCTCATAACCACTTTAATGATGTTTGATAATAACAAGGCAATCAGGGGTCTTGAAAAATAAGATGATGAACACCTACTCGTCATTTTAAAAAAAAACACCAAAATTGTAGCAGAATGATCCTAACTTGAAGTATCTGAGTTTACAATCTGAATCTGGCTTATAGAGAACTTTCCCATAAACCAGTGCTATGAAATTTAGTGATTACCTACCAGCTGAAGTTGGTCAAATGTCTGCCAATCTTCCAATGTCAAACTCAGGGTAACTTGAGTTTGTCTAATTCTCTTGCATCAGAATTTCCTTTTGGCAATATTTCTATTTTCTTGGTGAATTTAATTTAATTGTATGTTAATCTGGTAACTATGTTAGGAAGCCATTGGTGGTGATGAGAGCCTAATAAGGAGTATTTAAGCTTTGAAGGAACATTTTCTAAATTATTTTTAGATCAAAGCTGTTGTATGCTAGAGATCAAGCAAACTGAGGATGAAGCCATTATGCCAACAACTCTGCCTAGACCGATAATTCTAATTAACAGTAATTTATTCCTTGAAGAGTGGTTCCCTCTTGTCCATCTGAAATGTGTATTGGTGAAGATACTTTACTGATTTTAGAACCAGCTGCCAATAAGGGAATGGTGCTCTCTTACTGATTCCAGCAATGCTGAGTTGATTGGGCTTCATGAATATCTATTAATAACAGCAGTAAAGTTGGTGGAACAATTGTACAGGGCAGCAGTGTCTGCTAGTGAGTGGGTTACTGGGAAGGTTTGAGGCCAGTGGTAGACAGATGTTTAGCTGTTCTATTTCATTTCCTATTTAGTTCTCTCAGTACATTTGGTTTTAAAATGCAAGTGATATTGACACTTTCTTTAAAGTTGAAATGAATGATAGGGAGAAAGTTTGTGAAATCTTTTGTTTAAACAGAAATCTAAACAAATTGAAAATGTTCACAGATTTGTGGTCATTAACGAAGCTGTGTAATGGGAATGGGGTAGATTTAGCTAACAAGTAAATCTTTTCATAACTCACGTGACAAATTTGATTTCTTTAAACTGTTTAAAATGAACGAATTTGGCTTTCACCATTGTATGTATCTGTAAACATCGCAGGGCATTCTTTCCAGTTTTACTCGAAGAATATGTCAATCATTTAGCATGCACCAGCGAACATGGCTATGAAAAAGTTACTTTTTTTTTTTACAGTATTTACAACTGGACATCAAACTTTGATAGATTTGACTGTTTTATAAATCACAAAATGTCCACTTTTGAAATAATGTTGCCTTCTGAAAGTTTACCTTGAAAAGCCATGCACTCCAACTGATTACCCTAAATATGCTGATCTTTCCCCAATGCTACTCTCTTTTTGGTTTTCTCTATTACACACTGCAAAATAGTGACATTTTATTGGATGCATCAAGACATTCAGCAATTTCTCTCAGTCAGTTCATTATGCTGATTGCATATAGCATTTACTTTTATAAGATTGAGTTGCTTTGCTCCTGTGACATTTGATACCTCTCGCAGGCAGGCATTGATTAGAAATACAGTTTCTAACAGGTGACATGGCTTTTATACCATCAGCACGTTTTTGGAGTTACCAAGCTGGTCAGTTTCTGCTCTCATCAGGTGATAGCAGACATGATCACTAAAGAATCTGGTTTGCAAATATGCCTTCCAAGCTTTTGAATGGTAGTATACTAGTCTTGATTTGTTAAAAAAGGAGAGGTAGAAGGGTTTGCCTTTCAGATGCACGGAACATTTATAGCTGGTAAATCAGACAGATTGAGTAACTCTTACTTTGGTTTGTTTGAGACTCTAACCTGCTTACTGCCATTTGAGTGAATTACAAAATCTGCCTAATTTAGTCCTGTGTGTGGCTCCCATTCTTGGGTGTAATAATGGCTGATTTGATAGCACTACACTCTGCTATGTGGAAAAAAAAGTAATTTCTAGTATTTGGTTTGGTAGGTGGAATGGTTTACAACGGTTCAATGTTCGCTTTAGCTTAGTGAAAACATGGAAACCGATCGCTCATTAGTTTGACAAATTAATCTTTGACATTCATCGACTGCACAGTTACTCGGCTCAGCTATCAGCGAGATTAACTCTGGAATGTAAATAGCCTGGTACCCCCACGTGTGATTCTGAGTGGCTTTAGGAATATATTTAATGGAAAATAAGTTTTAAAAAGAACATCATCATCATTAGCAATACAAGTAAACATTAATGCACACATTTGAACAAAATTGTAGAGTTTAACAAAGAAGGGAGCGATAAATTGGACCAATTATTTGCACACATTACCATGTGCCAAGTGTTCATCGGAAACCTCCCAGTTTTTTAAACCCAGAAGTGTCTGAACATGGCACCCATTGGTGTGTTTGTTATTTTTAGTGGTCATCACCTATTACTGTTTTACTGATCCATCATCGACATGCTGAATGCTTGACTGTGTTTACTTGAACCGATGGTGCTACCAATACTGGTAGCAGATCTCTTTGCTAATTAGTAGCCTGTTGCTCATCAGCGAGTTTATGAGATCAGTGTGTATATATTGTAATTATACCACTGATGATTTTTTGTTGGTTTTCAATTCTTCAGTCTCTACCCATTTCATGGGAATAAATAAAGTCCATGATTGATAAGGAAAATTAGTTAATATTTGTACGCACACAGCAGTCATCAGTATTCAGATTTTAAAATATGTCAATGGTGCTATCATAAAAAAATAGAACTATTATGTTTATTTAATGATTGTTGACTGAATCTAAAACCTATTAAACAGAACATACATATATAATTATGACCAGTAAAAGTTTTAGAAATAAAATCAAAATGAATAAATGGTAATTGTAATTTAAACAAGTACCTATAATACTTATCGTATGGGGTTACACAAAAGTCTTGTATCACTGGGGTTCTAATGGTGTTGGCAGCAATATGGAGAAATTGGTTAATTGGTCTTTACCACTTTGTATCATTTGGAGAACATGAGAGAGATTTTAGGATTTTACTGACTGACCATGAGATTTTGAAGCAGATATAAAGACGCTACAACAATGGCCAACTTTCTTAAGCCACTACAGTAGTCACCCAGATGTGGAGAAACTCAGGAAAGTAAAATCCATCTTTGCACATTTTGTCATTCTAGAGACAAAGCTGTACTTTTCAGTCAGATACAGTCAAAATCATTCTCATAGAGATGAGGAAGTTTTTAGGATCATTCGTTCCACTTTATGTTATCGAGCAACATGCACTAACAGAAGTATCTTATGTATCTGAGTAATGCTAGTTTTCAAACCATCTGTTTGCTGTTGGTATGGCTGCCAAAACTTGACCGATGAGGAAGAGAGCCTGGTATGCTTTTACTAACTTCTAGCCTGGCAGGCATTTTTATTGTGCAGCGGGAGACAGGATGCGATCTAAATTTCCATTTGACAATGGAGTTTTGAAGAATGTTTGGTTACTTCCTGAGGATTAAAAGAAAGATTCAGTATCTATCAGTATACTGTGTGTATACTGAAGCTTAAGATTGGATGCCAGTAAACTTCATAAGGAAGTCACAAGACGTAAATGAGAGAACAGTGGACAATTATTGGATTGAGGTTGGCAGAATGATCTATGTTATTAGTAATAAACATTTTCCACTTCTTTCTTTAGTCACAAAAACTATTTTCTTATGTTTCCCCATTTGGTCTCGCAGTTTGGAAGAGACAGATATCTATGATGGCCAACTGCAGAAATGGTCTAGCTACATACCATACACTTCCACATGCATCAACAGGTGGAGTTACCATACCAAATAAAAACAGTTTACAGTACCTTCACCTGGAATATGAAGCTTCACTAATACTTCTAAAAGAGCTGGCTAAACAGAATATTGATATTTGACTTCATTAAGAATTTTTATAAAATTCCACATCTTCGTCAATACGAAATCTAGACTTAGATTCAATTGGTGCATTAGTTTTATATCATCCATTGGTGTGTTATTACACAGCTAACTTCTAAGATCACTCTTGTTGTTGATTTATTTAAATAAAAACTATCATGTATTACATACGACCGAATGCGAGGGATGATAGTAACGAGGCAGAGGTCAACAGAGAAGCCTAAAAGTGGATTGGATTTGTCAGTCAAACGTTTAGCGCTAATACGGTAGGAAATAGACCACACTAAATCGTAAACAGATTTTGTTTTTTATATCTCGGATATTCTCAGTAAGAATGGAATCTTCATTCCTGTGTAAGAGCTTTAATTGCATCGTACTGACGGGACACGGGTTGATGCTGCCATCTGACGATCGGATTTATGTCATGGGATCGGGATACCTAGATAAGAGGTTAGATGTCTCGATTCATTTTCCAGAGTGGTCACGCAAGAAGTTGCCACATTGGCGCCATCCTTCAAAGGAATGTAGGCACCGTTGGGACATTTGTAAGTCAACATGAGAATCGGGAATACCACCATCATTCTCTTCCATACTCCACCGTGTGGGATGAAGGCATGCCTGTTGCCTCGAACACCATTGGAGACAACCCTGCTGGGATAGCGTAGTGCAGCGGTTATCCGCTAGGGAGCGTTGCTTATCCCGCGTCGTCAGGAGGGGCGATGTACTTCGGACTTCAGCAGAAAAATCCCTATTAGAAATCTTTTACATATGTGAGATGGCCTAGAGAAGCTCACGCTACCGGCTGATGACCAATTTCTGAGAAGAAATCATGCTAGGAAGCAACGTATGGCAAACCGAGCCCACCATACCCATACTACCATTAGGTCTTCTCCAAACTGTGGTGTGAGCTCCGGACATGGATTTCCAAAATCTGGACTCCACGGAGAAGAGTTCTGCGGACTCTGGTCGGTTAGGTCCCCTGACTAGACTTTCCCAATCGTTCTGTTCTCTCTTGACTCAGTGGTTTCTTTGGTGCTTCTTGTAATAATTGTATGATCCTTCACATTTTAAAATTTACTGCTTGCATATAGATATTATATAATGTTTGTTTTATAATTTTTACAGAGCTTTAGCCACGTTAACAAACATTTTAAATTATTATTAAACAGCAAATATATAGATAGATAGATAGCAAGATCAGATAAGTGTAACGAAATGGATGATGTAGGAAATAGTTAAAGAAAACAGGAATGAATGACACTGCACATTTTCATCTGATGCTTGTACACCGGTTTGATGGAAAAACTGAATTAAACATATCAGAACACTGGATGCAAGAACAAAGAGAAATTTCTCCCACCAAGAGCTGCTTCGATGAATGCAAACGAAGCTGAGTTGGTAGACAACGTAGAAGATAACGGGAGCTGCTGAAGACATCGGATCCATCAGTGAGTTTTCCTTTGTGTACAGCCATAGGCGAGAAGTTTTGATCATCCTCGAAATTTAGTGTTGAGGCTTAAATGCCAACCAAAATTACATTAACAGAATATAGTTTTCTTATTTACCAGTATTTAATCCGAGGGATATCTCACTCGTCACATTTCTCGACCATGGTCGATAGACAGGTGGAAAGCTGCGAATTCGGCATGTTAACGTAACAGTACTGCACGAATTTACGTTTAATTTTACTTCAAACAAAATGTGTAGAATTCTAGGTCTGTAGGAAACTATTGCTCTTGGCTGCAGTAATTCACCGAGAGTACGTAACGTAGTAGTGCAGCCGCCGTTTGTGAGAGACCACCTGCTACAGACTCGTCTCGGACCTAAGATAACGAATCTTCTCTACCGCAGAGCGCCTTATATACGCACACGCATTCCGGATATAGGCGCACAGTCACTTATGCAGCAGAACAGTTTAAACTTGACATTCATTTCGACATCACCCCTACAAAGGTGATTGTGGAGCGATTCGGCCGTTATCGAAACCGCGAGGTGCACGTCTGAACAGCAGCCCCTTCTTCGAAGTCAGGACCGTCTGATGCCTGGATCGGCATCGTGTTTGAGTCAGATCCCGTAGAGAAACAAGACACCGAGCTCTCTGCAGCTGATCAGTAGCTTGCGAGCATCTTAATAAATATAAAAAATATGGATAATGCGGCTTCAACCGAGACAGAGACAGTGAACGGAGACAAACTAAATTATATGACCTCGATGTGTGAAAGCCTGGATGAGCGGACATACAAGAATTTCTCCCGAAAGGATGGTAACTCCAGAAAATGGCTGGTCACCGGCAGGTATAATAACATCTGTATTTTTAAACTTTCTTGTTGAAAATATCGATGATTGTGTACAGTGTTTCGAGTAAAAGTACAGTAAATTATTGAAGGTTTTAATTAAAAATTCTATCGGTTAGTATGATAAGAAAAACGTTCTCTAACAATGAATAGGATGTTAAAGTAATTTAATAACTAATGGAATGTAGAGAGACGACAGGTATAGAGAGACATCTTTTACCTTCATTAAATTCTGCTAATTCATTTCGATGTTACTTTGCATTTTAAACATATTTCTTACCATTTTAAAACAAAATATAACAAACATTCATATGCAACTTTAGTTATAATTAATTTAAAGTGTTTACTAACTAACAGCTACGGCTTTTTCCAAGAGAAAGACAAATGATAAAGCTTTCATAAAGCCGTCATCACTTTCATTTTTGTGTTCCCATTAATAGATTATTTTTACCTGCTGTTCATTTATATTTTACGTAGACAGACACGAGACGAAATCACACGTTTATTCTAACCGTATCCGCCAACCGAAACTCGCCGTAAGGTAGATGGTAAGGAAACAAAAGAGCTGCCGTATTCCGCCATTCTTCAGTTGCTGATAGCTGCTATTTGAACAGATAGCAGAGAAACTGCCAGTTAACTGTAGGGGACTCTCCGATTACCAACAAGACTTCTTACCGAATGCCACAATCAACCGAAAGTTTACAAATTCTTTCCGGGAATTTAGGGGTACATAATCGAGCAGAGCCGTCCCGCCACTGCCCTCAGATCTTGAGGAACAAAAGCACGTGATGTCACTAATAGGTTTGCCCTGTCCGGTTTCCATGGGTTAGAACCAGTGCACACGCTGGCAGTTCACCTTCTTTTCTCTAGCACTTGCTGGCCGATATTGGGAGGCACGTGAAGAAATCGTTGTGGTTATCTTTATATCGTTTGCCCGGCTACAGAATTTAAATTTCTCTACGAAAGACAATCAGCCCATCCCCAGGAGCGATCAGCCGGTGTGCATTGTATTTACCTGGCGTTTCTCAATTAAAATACATCGGAGAGGGCGACCAAAGGAGGCTGGTCTAAACAGCAGCGATGTCAAGTTAAAGGCGCGAGAAGACATTTTATAAAGATCAGCTAAATGGCCGAGTCAAAATTTACCTGGTGATCAGACCAATCTCGTCCAAACTGCTTCACTGGTCTATACCATTCGCAACCACTACTCGTCTTGGTTACCACTTGAAAACAGAGCAGTCGCGCTGTGGACCGCGCAACTGTTCCAGTTAGAACAGAGAATTCATCAATGGTTAAACTCCGAACCCTATTTAGATCCCTTTGCTAAATCACGAGATGGGTGCATTTGAGTGGTGAGTCTCTATAGACGAGGTGAAGGGTCATCGGTAGTTTTTGCTTATCTATAACATTCGATAAATGAACGATGGAAAAGGCTTTGAAGACAAGAGAAATACGGTCGAAATAAACAGGTCTAAGATGATCATTTCTGCAATGAAAAGATCAAATTCTCCAGAGCGAAAGATGGTTAAACCCGATGATTAATCAATCTCCTATTGTCCACAGTAAGACAGAACGATCTTCTGTGAGGATCCAGTAAAGAAGACTGGATTGGGTTAACGACAGTGAAGAAAATCGTGCTGACCTGAAACACAAAAGCAAACGTAAACTAAACAAACCAACTGAATAAAGAAAAGGGCCGGTGATCAGCGTTACCTGAAAAGGTGTGGTTGATTAACGTTACCTGAAATGGTCTGTTTGCTGATTGTTCTTAGAAATTGTGTAATTGGTGAATGTCACCTGAAATGGAGAGGCTGACTAACGTAACTTAAAATGGAGTAATTGACCAATGTTACTTGAAATTGTGCATTTAATTTATGTTACCTAAAATGATGTGGTTAATTAATGATACCTTAAATGGTAGTTGAATAATCTTGCCTGGCTATGGTTTACATAATGGAAGTTATCATAATTGTGTAGTTGTGTTGTTCAATAATGTTTACAAATTTGTTTGGTTGATCGATTTGTTACCTGAAATTCTATGTTTGGTGAATGTTATAAGAAATGTGTAGATTATAATGATACCTGGACTGGTGGTTGTCTGAAATGGGATGATTAATTAACGTTACCTAAAATCGTGTGATTGACCAGTGATATCTGAAATGGTGTGGCTGGTGAATTTTAACAGAAATTTTGCCGTTTGGTAATATTACACGAAATGATACGGTTGAATAATGTTTCTTGAAATGGTGGGGTTGACCAGTATTAGTCGAAATTGTATGACTGATTATCTGTAAAGGTGTGGTTGATTAACTTTTACTGAAATGATGCTGTCTAGCTGCGCTTGCTTATAGGAAGTAGAGGTTAGTTTTCATAGAGTTTACGTAAAACGATGTATAGACTAAGTTTTTCAGAAAATATGTAGAGAAAAGATTTGGATGATATTTTCTACTTAAATTAGTTTGGAACAAAACTACATAAAGTGCGGGATCTTCGGTGTCAACTCATTAAACGCAGCCGAAAATTTAAGAGTTTCTTTCAATTTCTATATTTCTAAGCTCATTTCTCTGGTAGAAAACAATGTTCGAGCACGTGGTTTACGTTCATAAACTAAACAATAAAAAGGTCTGAGAGTTACTACAGCCAAATTGAAATGGAATACTGAAAGAAGTACAGCGTCCTGAGTCCTGTAAAAACTCTTTACTGAACCTCGGCACCAGAACAAAAGATACCCGTAATTGTCTTAGGATGGTTGTTTCTGATATTTGGTTATTTTGTCCGTGAAGTATAGAATGTTTCTCTCCCGGATAAAATATTTGTTGCCAAAATGCATTCACCAATACTAAGTAAATAAGATGTAAATTCCCTGATCTCGTTTTGAACCTACTTCTTATCTGAAAAAGTAAATAATTGGCTGACATCCGCCCCGGTTCGCACTGGTTTTTCTTGCAATCCGAGTACCCACGAGTTGTCACCTACTGCTATCTTATCTGATGCGAGATCAGCTGCTATGAAGAGTTCTTGGATCGAAAATGTATTGGTCTTTTAATAATGAAATACAAGAACAGATTGGTTTTGATGGCCTGTTATCGATAGCAATAAAGGAATATCTCTGGATTCTCCGAATAAACTGTATAGTAAACGTTTCGGTATCCATTTTGTCTTCCTCACTAGTATTAGTAAAGTTAATGGTAATAGCCAAACAGAATATTAGTGGTGTTAACGTAATAATTGAGGCCTGACATCGTGTATGAGACCGACAATTAATGATGATAAATGGAAGTGTTTTGAATTTCTATTGTCCTTCTGAAATTTGATCATCCTTCATATTGCCCTCAATCTTTTCGTACATCTTTGATGATATTTCTCTTGGTTCTTTTAAAAATTTGATCATGACGAGAGCCGTCGCCAGCAGGAAGACAATGACCCCACCTTGTATCATTGATATCTTTAAAACTCGATTGATTTCGTTTCCTGGAAATAAAGAAATAATGATAAATACCAGAGTTGTGTAAGAATATATGACAAGTCTGATAAGAGATAAAATTATAAATGCTTCAGTTGGTGCACTGAGTTTCTTAGCGGATTCCAGAAGCTACACACGATATAGAAAAACAAATTTAAATGCCTTTTATATTGAAATTTAGCACGTTAATTTAAATAAAGGATTTTTTTTTAATTTCCCGAATGTTCTTTTTCTGTCCTCAAACCCACTAATCTAATAGCATGGCCAGCTGTTATTTGATGGAATATGACCGCTTAAGGCAAAGAAAAGTAAAAAGAACAATTAGATAGGGAATAGTTTCATCGAATTTGAAAGATGTGTCAGGAATGAATTCAGAAATCATCAGCCATACAGATCACAGATCAATCAACAGTTTATCTATTTATAGAACCAGGACGAACTATGCCTTTGCTCTATTCTGCTATGCATATCTTGAAGGTTTTGATCCCTGCTTCCAAAATTGCGTTGTGAAATAGAACCTTGAAACTACGAGTGGAAAAAATGTGAATATACAAATATATATATATATATGACTCTAGATTGAATATCAAGGTTTCATTGAGAAAAACCAGTAGTCTTGTTAAATTTGTTTGCACTGAAGATGACAGCTTTTAAAGTCAACGTAATAGATCTATAAAATCGTTAACACCTCGCTTGTAATTTGTACTTTATACAGCTTTTGTTTTTCATTAACCCTTTCTTTACCGCTCAGTTAACTTTTTAACTTTTCAACTCACCAAAGGGTAGACAACTAATCCGCTAATTTTATCCAGAATTTTCTTGAGATCAGCCAAAATCCCATCAGAAGCGGTGTCGTACAGTACAACTAGAATATGCTTAGAACAAACTTTGGTGAAAACGAAAAGGCAGAATTCAAGAGGAAAAATATTTGGAACGAAGAAATTGGTTGATTATTATTGAAGCATTTTGCTTCTGAATTCTTTAAAATTTTGGAGGTACATGGATGGATATGTGCACCTCCCTTAAATAAAATTGGATGATCAAAACCTTTTGAGAGTGACACATTTGTGACGTAAGAAGTCGAACTCGGAGTAATAAGATAATGATGAATTCTTTGTTTGATATTTCCATTAAATAAGGTGAATTAAAATATAACAAAATTTTTTTCTTATACTGAAACTCCTAATAGAACAGATTTTAAAACTACGCCATTTACAGGATGATGAAATTAAAATTAAATTTTAAGATCAAACAGTAATATAAGATTTGACTGGAGGATGCAGCCCACTGAATAAAATCATTCATATTACTTTTAAAGTTACCCCTCTGTTCACTGACGAAGTACTTCAGGTTGTCGTAGTCGTATCCCTTGCTTATGGAACTCTGGAAGTAATGGTAGTTTTTTATCACGGGGAAGAATCCTACCAGAGATGATAACCTGTTGTGGCCTGGCTTAGCTTCATACAAAGGTATCTGTGCAAACAAAAGACAATGAAGATTTTAAAATAATAATCCACAACAATTAGTTCCACAATGAAGAAGAGAAAAGGCTGAGCATCGGGTTAATGTATTCATGTAGCTGATCATTCTTTTAAGATAAAGTTATTAGGTGCAGGACATAGATAATGGTTATTGGTTCAACTAAGAATATAAAAGTCAATGCTAAAAACATATTCAATTTTTATATTCCATTGATGTGCACACTACAGTCAGTCTTAGGTGAATTACTAATTATTTAGTATTTAACTTTACAAGTATTAAGATTTCAATGCCAGGTTTAGAAAATTAATTACGTACGTCTATTGCAAGATTCCACTCATCAAGAAGTAGAGGACTTACCAAGTTCATAGCTGGTCTGTGCTTTCTAAACCAAATCTCAAAAAGCTTGTCTAAAAATGTATGGTGCATAAGGAATATAGGATCATTTGCCGATACTGTTGTGACAGAGAAGGAACCGTTCATAAAATTATGTACCTACAAAAACAAAAAAAGATTATATCTATCATGCTGATTAATAAGAAATTATTCCAACACTGTAGCTCTATGAAAGACGATCGACGAGAATAGAATTTTCACATTGGTGCTAATGACTGAAAATTTTGAAAGGTCTGAAAAATCATAGTTGAAATATTAATATCAAATGTAAACTCAAAGCAAAACAGAATCGGTTAATATATTTTTTGGTTGTTCAGATCGTAGATTCACCATTTTTATTAATTATTCAGAATATTAATATAATATCTATTTAATTAGGGTCTTTGAATTTAGTTTTTGCGCAGCAGCAAGAAGATTCGGAAAAGATGCTGACTGAGGAAAACAATTAAAATGATACGTGATAAGCCGGGTCTGATTTCATGAGTGGACATTTTCCTCAGGGAAACAAATGTAATGATACTCTAGTAAGACTCGCTACTAGACTTTATTTAAAACAAACATAGAGCTTTTGTTTATTGTAAGAGTTATGACAATAGTAAGCCATACCATAGCACTCATCTAATGACCGACACATTTCAGAGGTTTTTTTGGCTGAGCGCAATATCCTGGCTTTGTTTTTGGTATTCTGCATTCCTACTTTTTCCACTAATGTATTTTCATTCTTTGCTAATTTTTATCGACAGTTTTAAGGCTTTCTGTACTACTCCAAACCGTACCTGCATAAATGATACCAATCTGTGTAACACGGGAATAAGGATCAGCGATAAATGCCCTAAAGGGAGCTAGAGAAGTCGGTGGGCGATGGCTATTCTGCCACAGGCTGAATCCCTACAATGCACGGGGAAGGCCTTATGAAAACGACAAGAGACCTAAAATGGCGCAGAAAGATAACAATGGTGCTAAACTAATATATTTCTGTTTGAAGGCAAACAAAGAAACGCTTCACGTACCTTGTTGTGCGTGGTTTTCCGAAAGACCCCAAACCTGTCCACAAACCCCTCGAATGTATTCCGGAAACTTTGAGAACCAGACAAATGCGTATAATTTGGCGTGTCAAAAATATACCGAGACATCACAAACTCCATTGCATCGTAGGGGGGCAATTCCGGATACCGGGGATCGGCGCCGGGTTTTCTAAGAATGCTGTGGGTGTTAACGCTACTAGGGTCGCATTTTCCACACTCTGCTTCGTTGTGCATACAAAACAGTTTGAAATGAGCCAGAGGCGAGTGGCTTGACAGTCTGCCATCAGCGGCGGTCCAGTTGGTGGAACCGAGAAAATCGTCCGTGCAAACTTCACAGGAGGCGCCCTTGCCGATCCAGTCCCAGTAGGGAAGCCCAAACAACCCATCGCCTGTCACCTTCTGGATCTCCTTTTCCCACAGAAGCATGTACGCCCGGTGCCACGAGAAGAATCCGGGCCCTCCGTGGGCGAAATCGCTGATATAAGAGGTAAACCGTCTGCAGCGTTCCTCGTCAGGGAAGGTAGTTCGCCTTGTCGCGTAGTAATGGATGTACGTAAGGTAGTCGAATACAGAGGTGTTCGCAAATTTTGGACTGGTGCACGGATCGGCGCCGTGAAAGGTGTTCAGCACGACGTAGTCACTCGGCGTCTGCTTGAGTTTCACTATAGCTTGGATGAAATCCCTCTTTTGATCGACGGTCAGCGACTTTACGTCTCTTCGGATCCTGGTAAATTTTCTGGAGCAGTTCTTCCCAGTGTGGCCGGATGCACATTCCTGGCACATGTAACCTGAAAAATAGGTCTTGCACGCGCAGGCGTAGCTGTAGAAGCGACGCGGCCAGTACAGGCGGTCGTCCTCTTGGTACCCGAGCGGGACGGCGTCTGGGACACCAGTTTGGGGAATTCGCCGACAGGAACCTCGAACAGGACTGCCGCAGGGCGCTATGTGGCCTGCAAAACGCCAGTGAAAGCTGCCATTCAATACAAACATACGCGACGGGTACAAGAAGGAAACAAGAGGTCGGCAGTTGTTGGTTATTTCCATTTTTTCAGAAGACTACGAGAAAAAAATAGATATCCAAACCATAATGGCGACACGCTGCTAATGGACACCTTAACGAATCTGGTTCGTTATTATAGCAAATCTACTGGTCGCAGCCCGGTTTATTTAATTCACTAAATCTGTGTGACAGGTGAACTATTCCCCAAAAGCCAACCACTAAACACAGGCTGAAGGTTCGAATATTCGAATATCAGCCCATTTAAAAAATTAATAAGGAATACAGACGCTGGTCACTTCTTCCTGCGTTGCAATGTCGTCTGAACTGCAAATAAGCTCGTACTGATCTTTACTTAGAGTGCGAGGACACACTTCTGGGCAGTCGTCTCGTTTAATGTGTTTTTAACCCTTTGATTTTTTCTATTTATTAACCAAAAGTCGTCGTCTGTTTATCAGTTCCACCTTCACATCGTCGTATGACACTTTGCATTCACCGCTCTTGAACTTCCCCTTTGTTTTGTTTACTTATTTCAGATATTTTTCTTCATGTTTACATTAACGTTTTTCCATTCGCTCACCTCTAAGAAAGAACAATGAAGAAATAACAGATGACAGACAAGGATTTTTTGAAGGCGATATTTTTAGCTTAAGTGCAGTATAATTGTTGAGTTCAGTGTAGATGTGAGGCTCTTCTGTCTTTGGAACCTAGTGACAATAGATTGGGGGTCTAAACGCGGCTGAATAGCATTGTATGTAATGTGAGTCAACACCTTTGTAACAGAAGATAGTCCAAATATTACAAATCAATGAAATTATTGATTTGAGGTAAATCTTTAATTAAGCAATTTCTATGTATGCCAATGATCGACATAAAATAATGAATTAGACGGTCAATTATGTGAAATATCTTTCCTACTGACTACGCAGGAAGTGAGCGGCTGATTTCATTAGACGACCAATCGGCCAAAATCTGGTCTTTTAATTATCCATTGCAGCAGAAACTAGTTACCCATCTAACAATGAAATTGCAAACACAACAAAAATACAAACGGGTCCTATACCCCCTGTCAATTGCTAAGGATTTCTGTCAAGCGCTGAACGGCCAGAAAACTTAAGAGTTCTAGAGGCGGTGATAAAGCAACAGGCCAAAATCGTCGTCGTGCTGCCGACAGGTCCGTGGCCATCGCTGACTGTACCCGACTAATACACATCCATTTGCCGATAAATATTTCTATATTTTATTCATCTCGTAATATCATAAAATTGATCAAATTAAATACGAAGCACCACTCTGCATTAAAAACCAAGAGAGCAGCAAACCCATCACGTAGAAGTACCATTTCAGTCGTCTAACCCGAGTACAGCTCGCACCTGGAGGTGTCGGATTATTCACGGAAAGCGAAAGAGCACCTACCTGGTGGCGTGGGACAGCAGACGGCGTCCTTCTTAGTAGCATTAGAGGCGCAGATGGCGGGGAATTGGGCAGCAGATCGGAGAAGCTGGAGAGCAACAACGACCAATGCAAATACTAAAGCTGAAGAAAGCATCTTTTTCAACGTAACTCACAAACTGTTTCACTCTTTCGCGTAATTGTCTTCAGTGGTCAAAAAGTCTTTTGTCTTTATCTGGAAGTATTACAAAAGGTGCATTACAGTAGCGGGTATCTGTTGCCAAAATTGAATATATCTCTTTCTGAATTTGTTTTAAAAGAAAATTTTATCGAAATATTTTAAAGCCAAAATCATTACAAATTTTACATGCGAGATCCAGAGATTAAAGGCGGCAGGATTAGGGTTAAGGTGGCCTCTGATTGTGCATCAAAGATGATCATACCTGTGCATAGACCAGTGTGGCCTCTGATTGTGCGTCAAAGATGATCATACCTGTGCATAGACAAGTGTGGCCTCTGATTGTGCGTCAAAGATAATGATACCTTGCATAGACCGGTGTGGCCTCTGATTGTGCGTCAAAGATGATGATGATACCTGTGCATAGATCAGTGTGGCCTCTGATTGAGCGTCAAAGATGGAAAATATGACCAACGTAATGGACTAAATCAATGGTTTTCGTTTGTGGGCTGTGACGTAACGCATTCTTTATATTGTAAAAAAATCTTCAAATCCAGAAGCTGTCGTTCGCCAATACTGATGTTAAAACTGAAATTATTTTTTAATGTTTTTAGTAACTCCTGCTTTGTAATTTTAGCAGGGAAACTGAATCAATCAAGGTATGTTATAGGTAGAAGTATTGATCTACTGTTTTCAATTATAGAATTTTAATACGTAAAATTACTTTTGTGCGGAAATCATGAAGCTATGCAAAAGTTGGCTACTCAGGGATGCTTTCTAGTGTTTTAAAATCTTCATCTTTTTCATGCTAAAAATCGAAGTAACTCTTGTTACATTATAATTATTGGTTATTTTTCTTCAAAGTATCCGACTAAAGAGGATAAGTTTACGTACATTAAAAACGCAGCTGGATGTAAAGTGCCGTAATCCGGTGTTCGTTTATTGTATTTCTATAGATAAAAGCATGAGATCGAATCCCTGTCCCTAACAGCTCGATTTGGTGCATGTCTTTACAATAGTTTTTACTCGCTTTTATAAACAATCCAGCGGCGTAGGTGTTTTTGCTTTCATCTAACAAATGAAAAGCACTCCTAGTGATTTTCTTGGCAGACCTGAGACAATTTTACCGCTTCTTTTCTGAAGACATCAAACGGTATTTTGGCGCAATCGATATGGTCCAAAATCAATAAGGAAAGATAACTGGTTGGCCTCCTTTTTTTCTGACGGGTTGACACGTCCTCTTTTCTAACTCTGTTCAGGTCAGGTCACCGTGGAAGGATTCTGAATTGTATTCCTCCCTGATTTCGCCTTATAAAGGAGGCTTTTCTTCGGCAGCCGACACTTGCTGGTTAGTGGTAATAATAAGGAATCTCCACTTAATAATAACATTGACTGTAAGTGGTTCCTTTAATTCCAACATGAAAACTTTTATTTTCCTCTTAATGGTACTTTTCTAAAACTAATTTTGTTTGACTGACCATAGATTAAAGAAAACCAATTTAAATTAAGAAAAAAAATTACTTTTAGAAAATTAGATACGATTAAATATGTGGTAGCTTAGTATGGATGTTGGTTAGTAAACCCATTTATTATATCTGCTGCATGTTTTGTTTGTGTCCGCCACAGAGCCGAGGTGGGCGTGGTCCATGTTCCTTAGAACCGCCAGCCTTTGATTAAAGGATGGCGTGTAACCTGGGCGGTAGTGAACTTCACGCGGCCCTGAAGTGCCCAGTGTTGAGGGCGAGGAATAGCGAGAGCAAGCTTAGTGTCACGTGCTCGTATTTCAACATTACGTTTGTGATTGAAAAGAACCTTAACAGAAAATGTTTGCGCATCGAGTACAACAGGAAAACGTCGTTTTAATATGAAAAGCAGACCTGGAAAGCTACTTGAGCGCGAGGAGCACTGGTTTTCAACTTGGATTAAACAACATTCAGGTCACAGATAGAAAAAAGAAATGGGGAATAGAGGGTACCTTGGTGCGTTCATACCTAGTGATGCTTTTCTTTCTAGAAAACATTAACAAAGATTTAACGAAATTTGTTTTAAAATTATTTTTGCTATTTGTGAATTAAAATGTTTATATTATGAAAACGCTTTAAAAAGCTAACTAATATTATTGTATCCAGTCTTTGATAAAAAACAAAAACCAAACGTTTACAATACAATAGGTTTTGTACAACTAGAATTTGCTGACAGACGCCATTTTTTAAAATGGAAGTACATCGCCTTAAATTCCATCTCCTAGGAACTGTTGATAGTGTGTAACTGTGAGTCGAATGGAGTGGTTCTCACTCGTTCTGAAGACTTCTGGTTGTGGAACTCAGTTCTTCAGATGCAATATTTGAACTTATTTAACATATAACAGAAAATGAAGAATCCGCCGGTTCACTGTTTTAGCTCTAAATATAAAGTTGAATTAAGTGTAAGGAATAGTTCAAAGTATCTGCTGTTGATTTTAAACTCTAGTGGTTTATCTTTTGATGACGACGAACTCGGTAATCCCTTGATTGTTCATCGGCTAATTTTATCCTTGCGCATTCGGGCTTAGTAAAAGGATAATATATTAATGCAGGGGTTCTCAAACTTTGCAGTACCGCGACCCCCTAAAATGACAAATGAAAATTTTCGACCTCCAACCATGAATAAAACTGATGATTTCACTAGGGTCAGAGTTTGGCAAGAAATAGATACACAGACAGAAGTAGTGATTAATAATAATATGTATTTTTTTTAACTAATCCAGTTACATTTCATGAACATCGTTAAATATTTTTCTTTGTTGTTGTAATAACAGCACAGAAAACAAACTGAACTCAAATTTATTTACGAAGGCTTACTTATTAAGCTGTTCTCTATCGTAACGCCGGAATATTTTTCCAACAAATCTCTCAGCCCGAAAAATCGGCCATGTCTGAATATACCACTAACTCTTTAAATGGAGAGGATGAGCTTGCATACTTTTGCATAATTCCCGAAATCTGGGTGTTATTTTCGAGACGGCCGCTCTCATTTATCGTCCCAGGTTTAATTTTGATCGGTATTTGTTTTCTTATTGCAGCAACTGTAGAAAACCTTGACTCGCGCAAATAAGATGTTGCAGATGGAATCACTATTCTCAGAGCCTTCTCTTTTCAAACATGCGTTGTTGACACACCAGTTGCTTTTTCAAGACTTTTATCTTTTTGTGTTCCATTCTCACCTTGTAGATCGCTAAGTTTTTGGTGTTTTGTTTTGTAATGTCTTCATAAATTATATTCTTTTGTCACTGCTACACATTTCAAACACACTAGGCATGTGAAAGTGCCAGGACTTGATTTGAAAAAAAGTACTTGGGTGTCCATTCTGGATTAAATTTCCTGTGCTTATGATCAACCTTTCTTGTTTTATTCACACTTGGTTTTGACAAAGACATGTTAGCACATGGAGAAATAACGTTTGCCTATTCAGGTTGTTGGCACCTAGCTTATCTAGGGAGCGGAGCTGAACTGGTGTGTGTCCAGTGCTCGGGTTGCTGTCTCCACAAGTACCTTTTGCTGACCGCCTGTCCATGAGGTGTGGCATGTGGCAGTTCCGCGTTTTCCCAGGCGGAACATCCCAGTGGTGTTAGCCAATGGCAACGCGACCTCTCAGCCGCACTGGCGATCAAGGTTTGACTGTCAGCCCCTGTCCGCGGCGGCAGTCGGTGGTCTGTGACGTAAGCGTGAGTCATCGTTGTGACAATACTACCCGACGGATAGCGAGTAAATGGCGCTTGGGGATGGGAAGTGCAGTTCCATACAATATTCAACTGCGGCTAGGTTCGTAACAGCGAGGTCTATTCCTGGCGATTATAGTGTTGGCCCACCGGAGGATTTCCTTGTGGGCCACGCCCCCCCCCCCAACAGGTGATGCCGGCAACGAATGCGAAACTCATCGCCGATGTCGCCGGTGCAGGGTCCAGCACCCAGCGCTGCCAGGCACGTGACCCGGTAGACAGCTGCCTCCGTCGAGGTCTGCAGGTTACACAACCATTTGAGATGACGAAGGGTGGCGATGTATCACATTTAACTAATTCATCTAACTGAATTAGACGTGGCTGCTATATTTATTTTAAGATGTTTCATTGGCGGGCCAGATGCTGTGCGCCCCTGCTGTGAAGACTACGGATATAGCACCACACGAATATTTCCTAGAGAAGTCGAACCCAACTATCGGAGTTCATTGTCAATCGGTCGCTAATTTCCGATAATTTTATTATTAAACAACACGAGTTTCTGCCGCATGCGTTTGGAAGCTGGAAGTTAGCCGTCGTTTTCTATTCATCAGTCTATCGGATAGCGCTGAGAGGCCAGCTCGATGTACTCTACAAATTTGTCGAAGAAGTTTTCAGGATCTCCACCAGAATTCGACCAGATATGAATTTATTAAGTCCTCTTGAGCTCCCTGCATGTTACGCACCATCCCTGTCTTTAGAGTTTTCCACGGCCTCCAGCTTCCAAACATGTGCGACGGAAACTCGTGTTGTTTAATAATAAAACATCCTTAACAAATTTTCCTAACATATGCTTGTTTAATAATAATTATTTTTTGTTTCAGATTTTCTTTGAAATATATGAAATATAAATATATTCCTTCGAGCTTTTCTTCAGATCAGTATCCCCAGAAATATGAATATATTACTTTCAGTTTGTTTCTTTAACCGTTTAATTAATTTCACTTTCCAACGTCACCGACGTCGTCTGGAAATGGGAGTGTAATAAAAGTTCATCTCAAAATGACGTTCTATAACATAGATAATAATGTAAAGAATACAGCATTGTTGGCGGTTTGTAGAACCCTTGTGCCTCTGCTAAGTAAAGGAAGCGGGTGGAAAATAGATTCATAAGCTCAAAAGTCCGAACTCGATTACGACCCTGAGGCGATATTTAAAAGAGATTTTTCGACCCCTCTCTAAGATGGTCGCGATCCCCCAGTTTGAGAACTTAGCTGTCAAATATTATACTTCCTTTTGCCAAAAGCTTCATCTGGGGAAAGTTGAAACCCCCCTCAAATGTAGTTCATTTCCAAATTGATAATTTTATTTCAAGATTAAAATCAAGATGGAAAATAACTCATTAAAAAGTGTGGTTATAACTTTAAGATTCTATTGGAAATAATTCTAATACTCTATTAAATAAAATGCTTGAAAGAAGATACGATTCTGGAAGTTAATTTTTGGACAATCTACAGAAGTACATTCAGCAAGAAGTAATTTATTATACAAAAACATTTTTTAAAAAGGTGAAATGGTGATAATATTTCTAAAAGATCTTTTGATAGTAACAAAGCTTATGGTCGTAGATAGAAACAAAAAGAAATTTACACACTTTCTTTCCTCAAAATATTTAAGAAAAATAACAAAAAATTTATATCGAAAGAACCCGGCAGAAGATTTTTTTTTAAAATTAGCATATTAGACTGGATGTACCGAGAGGGCTGAAGGGCGTGACTTTGAAGCAAATATGAGGTTCATCCGTAATATGCCCGGCGCAAACAAATTTAAATCACTCAGGTTTAGACATCGACACCCCTGTTCCTAGTCTAGATCTGATGTTGTTTTCCCTTACATCTGGATTAAACTTTAAAAGGAAAATACTACACTTTGGGCAGATTCTGATGATGTAAGTTCAACAAAGAACAAGATTTTGTATCTGTTTTGTCGGGTAGGATGTATACTTGATAGTGAACCAGGAAAGTGCACTATCAACCAGACGAAACAGCGACTGGGAAAGAATTAGAAACTTATCCGGATAATGTTGGTGAAGCTCAAATATTAAATCAATGACCGTATAACGACAAATCTGGCAGCTACAAACGATAATACAGGATGTAAAGTAAAACATGCCTATATAATAGAAAATAAAGGTCCTGAAAGTAATTTTTTTTTTGTTTTTATAATCCTGTTATATATATTTACGTTCCGTGAAAATTATAGAAAACTGAGTTCATAGAAGAAACACCGACTTGTCGTTAGTGTGCATTTGTTAGAGCGAACAGAGTTGATGTTGGAAAAGTCATTATAATGGAAACAACTCTCTATACGCCTTATGTAGAATTTTCTGATATAAAAAAAAAAAACAGGTTAATTTTAAAAAAAAATTGTCTGGAAATAAAATGACAAATAATATTAGTTTAGCAAAGGTGAGATTCAAGAGGAAATCCCATAACTATTAGTTTCAAATGAAGGCTAACTACAAAAGTAGGAGCGGAAAAAGCATAAATATGTCGTACTTTGATTTCAAATAATTAAAATTAGTAACCCCACAGAAAAGTCCTTCTCTATATAATAATTTAAAATCTATATATTTTGCTAAATAGATACTGGCGTCCTGTTCTTGATTTTAATTTGGATTTAGATAGAACTCATATAGGTAAATTTTTAAAGAAAGGATAAACTTAAGAAGTACATTCCATGTAATATGATATGGCCAAAACGGAATGTTTCAGCGAATAAACTATGACAATAGGAAAGCATCACACAAGCTACTGGTCACTGTTAACAACATGGAAAGACGTTTCGTTTGGTGTATAGAGCGAAGGACTGGAGAAAGGTGATGCTGTTTGGGGAGTCAGTCTTCAGCCTTAGAGAAAGTCACAAATTTATGTGGTCCCATCTCTCCCAGCTTCTAATGGTGGGGTCGCGGTGGTTCTTTTAGAAAGCAGAATGAATGCCAAGGGTTACTTACATATGCATCATTTCCGTTATTAAGTTCATCCAGAGATGCTTCATGTGTACTTTGATGGAGACTTATAATTCAAGATGGCTATCTTCCCATCCACTATGCACACATTGTTTCATTTATGGTTTGAAGAAAATGACAGAACACATTCCGCGGATTTCAGTTCAATGAAGCATATGTAGGCTGAACTTGAAAGACGCATTTATCAGCGAAAAATATCAATAGCTGAATGGGAGAGATGTCCGTATGACATTTTTCAACACTTTGTGAATTCTATGCCACTTGGCGCCATGACTGGTAATCGAGTAACGAGGACCCAAGCCGACATTAGCCAGAGATCATAAAGTGGCCAGCCAGGCCACACACCAACTAGAAATAAGGTGATCTAAAGTAAGAACATCGTACAGTGGTACATGTCATAATTATTAAGTAGCAAATAAACTATATCTTGACAGCTTAAAAGTAAAATAAACGGCTAACATCTTACGTTTGCATTATGTATGATACAGGTTATTTAAAACGTATACTGGAACAGATATGTAGCTGTTAGCCAGTATCTTCAAATAAACCTTTAAGAGAAAGTAAGTCATACTTACTGCATGGGTAAAGCCAGAGTGTTTTTGTTTGTGCTTTTCAAATTTGCAAGAAATTCTGGCTTCTAATAAGCAATAAAATTACTTTCGACTGTAAAATAAAAAAGCCGACCTGATTTCTATCTCTCTCTGTTATGCTCTATTAATCAAATTGAGATATTCATAAATTTGAAGAATAGACCGAATATATTTACTTGAATAGAAAAGATAGTTTGCTTGTACTTTTAATGTCAATTATAATTACTTTTGCAAACATTTTACGATTATTCGTTGAAATATAAAATGAAACAATTTAGTAAATGATCTTTTTACATTAATCACTTTTCACAAACTTTGACATCAGTAGTTTAAAGGGAACACAACCAGTATTGTTTCACAAAATTTTTTTTTTTTATTAAAAAATTTAATTTTAAACCGAGATTTTGTTATATGCAGAAACAATAAATATAGCCTGACGGCCATATGTGTGGGATCACCTCTGAAATGTTGCCAAGTACTGCAGTTATGAGTACACAAGACATATTCATCAAAATACTCACACCGGATGTTTCTCTGGTCAATCTACAAATGCGGCCATTAAATAGAAGGACGTCGCTAAATGGAGTCACTGGAGCATATCGGGGTCTGAAATGCTGTTTGGTTCAGTATCCTGCTGTCAAGTAGGGAACGATAACTTATGGTTTTCAATAAGTCAACATAATATTGTTAGGCAACTTTAGCAGTTATAATTTGGATTTATCGAGCAAAATTAGAAAATTGTAGAGTGTTGCAAATCTCTTGCATTTAGAAAATCATCTTTTGAGATGGACAGCTGCTCACAAAATTGCTTTACTATTTCTTTCCATCCTGATTTTGTCAGTTTTCTTTATTTCTCCAATGTACTATTTTTCACAGTCAGAAGTGAATAGGTTATGTTTTTAGCTGCCATCTGCTCTTTCTTGAGAACTTTTATGTATCGAGTCTTTACTAGAATGGGGAACTCTGATGCTATAATATTTACAAGTACCAGATTAAGTTAGCAAGAGAAGCTAACCTTGACATTTCTAATGAAATCAATTCTCACAATAGTACACCTGTAGAACTACAGCTGAAGATGCTTCTAAACAGCAAAAATGCCAGTAAGATCGTAGCTAACACCAATATTACAATTCCGCATGAACAAATCAACCATCGTTTCCAAAGGAATTAATTTTTTGCAAACGATGTTACAGTTTAGGATTTCTCAGTAAGAATAATCCAATCTTGCAGAAGAGCTACCTCCAAGGATGTACAGAACTTAGGAAACTAGTATGTTCAAACAGAAGGCGCCATCTTTTTTTTTTTTTTTTTTGGTGTTGTGCGGTGTTTAGGGGAGTGTTTGTAAGGTTGCGTGTGTATGTGGGTGTAGCTGGATCGGTTCCACGACCGGCCGTCTCAGCTGTTTACAAGTGAGGCCTTATTTCGACCTGTGTTTTGTTTAGAATGTACCTCAGCCTAGCGAGAGCAGCGGGCTACCCAACTCCTTCGTATTGCACGCAGGAGGGGTAGGTTTGTCCTGGCTGGACTCTCTAGAACAGAGTTTTCTCTCTGTATGTCCTTGTCCTGTAAGGGAAGTTTGGGCCACTGTTTATTTTTCAGTTTCCAAAAATGGAAGGATGGAGAGAGTTCTATTTTTATTTTTGCGGGATGATGGATGGAGTCACGTTCTCCCTCCGTTTTCTTCTTCATTTTAGTCCTCCCTCGTGGGAGAATCGGAGATTCTCTTGGTGGTGTATAGCGTGAAGTCTATGACTTTTGCTATTTTAATATCCAGCTTGGGAGAACCAGAGGTTCCCGTGCAGGTGGTTTTTTCGGGAAGTAGCAGAGTCTGTTGTGTTGATTGTCATCACAGCATCCTCTGCCCCATTCCACACCACATAGATATTTCATATCTTTGATCTTCTTGTTTAGGACTGTGTATATGGTTGTTGAAACGAAGAAAGAATCATGGTTAGTCCATGTGCATAATATAGGGGTGGGGTGACTTTATAAATAAATAGAGGCTTACACTGTAAAAGAGGGGAGGGGGTGGGAGTTTGGTTGAAAAAAAATAAAGTTCCACTTTGTTTTAATATTTATGTTTTAAAATGATCAGAGATCATTTAAGAAAGGAAGAGTTGATCTGAATATTAAAGATTAATTATTTCAGCATGTTATCTTAACAATCACGATGAATGTAAAAAGAAAAGATAAAGAAGAAGAAGAAAGAAAAGAGAAGAGAGGAAAGAAGAGAGAATGAATTAAAAAGTCTTCTTTTCCAGCATCCTATATCAATTTAAAATAGAGAGAATATTTAAATTATACATAGGGGTGGAAAGGGGGTGACTCAGGGTGGTCGATCTAAACTAGGTGTTGAAGTTAGGGGATTGTCAAGGTGTATGTGTAATGTTTTGTTTGTGTTGATTTGTCCTAATGCGTTATTAATTAGCCAGGTGGAAGAAAAAATTTGTCTGTCATTTATGCTGGATTTCATGACCGCATATTTTTGATGTAACCAACCAGTTACGTAGTTTTGGAATAGTAATTTCGTTGAGGTAGGCTGGCCGCCTTCTAAAGCCTTCCTCCGGCCACCCCAAGCGATCCGCTGGGCGGTGAAGACCAGGAAGTTAGATAGGCAGTCCTTCTTAGTTCTGTTGTTGGAGCCAATGATGCGCCAGAACGACGTAAGTTTGTTCAGGGGACTCTTAATTTTGAAGATCAAATCTCGGACTAGGCACCATAGTTCTATGTTCTGCGGACAGGAGAATAGACAATGGATTGCCGTTTCGTCCACCTCGTGACAGGCGAGGCATTTGGGTGAATTTATTAATTTCCATTTATGTTTGTTTTCCCTTGTGGGGAGAACATTCCTGGTTAATTTCCAGTGTATGTCAGATGTTTGTCCATCCACGAGACGATTAATGGAGCTAGCCCATGTCCTGTCCCACGGAAGTGTTTCTGAATTTAGGGTATCTTCCCACCTCTTCCTGTAATTCGATTCCTCTGTGGGTCGTGATGACAGGAAGAGGTAGATGTCTCGCTGGGATAATTTGTCTAGTTCTATTTTAGTATCTCCTAGGCTTACGATGTTATCTGTTCCTATAGAGATGTTGCTAGTGATCCATTGCTGGAGTGCGGTTATGTGGTAGTCTGTTAGTAAGTTTCTTTGTGCTCTATATAGTTTTAGTTTGTTAGTGAGAACATCGACCCCGTCGAGGGTGTCAAATGCTTTCGCTAAACGGGAGATGAAGAGGTTTTGCCATCTTGGTCTCTCGTTTACGTTCCTTATGATATCTATTATGTTTAGTATTTGTTGAGCACCTATTTTGCTCTCTTAGCCTGACTTACTAAACCAAGACACCGTGGTTAACCTTAGTGAACATAACTATCTGTTCTGAACTTTTCACTGGTTCCTTGAAAACTCTCCGGCATAAAAGTTGCAACAGTAATAAAACTTAGCAAGGAATCTAGTGATAAATTGAAAGTAAGATCTAAGTTGATTCTCCAAAGAACAAAATCACCTCTATCCAGTATTACCAAGAATGAACAAAGATTACTAATAAAAATATGACCGATGTAACCATTCTCTTTGATAAGGATGATGCTAGAGGAATATTAATGATGAAAACAGAATGCATAATAAAAATACCAATTTGACTGTAGGGAGTAGAGAAACTTGCATGAGATTGGACATCGTTGGTTGAGAAAGGTTGAAGAATAAATTGCTTTCTACATCAAAATTTTAATTTTCCCAAATCCATCCATGTCAATCAGTTATGGCTCAGGTGGGTACATCTTTGATCAGTTTTATTCCTCATAATGTTGAGGATTTAAATTTGGATACAAGTTTGATCTTTATCAGATTGAGTATGACTTAATTAGTATGATTCACTGCATGCATCATATTAAATGTAACATCTTAAGTTTCAGAAATGACTTGTATACAAGTAGTTGAAATATAATATCTTGCCACTGATAGTAAAGATGTCGACAGTCTAAGCAGACTTGAGTATTGTGTCATGTTTCGGTAGCTGATGAAAAATTAACCAAGCTAGACAGAAAAGAAATAAAGCTTTTTGTTAAACTTAAATTTGAGTGTCTGTTAATGTACAATCAGTGGTTGCTCCAGATAGAGTAATTATATATATATATAGCTAGGGAACTGTTTTGCACTTAGTAGTGACCATGGAAAATGAAACAAGAAGCTGTTCATTTCCCACTGTAGGAATTTTAGATATCCACTCTTTTTTGGAAACAAAAAACTTACTTCATGGTTTCTTTTGCTTGTATTATTTGATTAAAGTATTTTTTTTCTCCTTTAGGTAACCGTCACTTTGAATATCAAGCTGAGGAAGGGCTGGAACCCTACTTCTAATGCAAGGAAAATTTTACTTTTTTTTAGAGAACATTAAGGAAGCTTTATGGAGAAGCCTGAAAAAAACATCTCTAAAAGAGAGAAAACGTTTCAAAACAAACTAGTTCATTCTGAAGAAGAATATCTACATTCTTATATTTTATCTCAAGCATTTGGACCAAGAGACAGGATTCAGGCAGATAGACATAATGATCATGCTTAGTAGCAAGGTATATATTTGGTGATCATAAAAGTCACTTCTTGCAGTGGGTTGCTTTTAACTCCCAAACCATAAGCACATGCTTACTGAGGTATGTGTACACACACAGGGGTAATGGAAAATGCATTCCCAAAGTTTGCAGGTTTTTCCAAGGGTGATCTCACCTCTGCTGTCAGAAGTATCAGCAGTGACACCTATAAACATTTTTCTCTCTAACATCACATAGCATTTGTGAAGTTTTTCTATTTCAATTAATGTAACAAAATACAAGATTGTTTGTCAAGGTCTGCGTTGAGGGCTGCGCATAATCTCATCCGTAAATTTGAAGAGACCGGATCTATGGCCAACATACCACGATCAGGACACCCTCCTATAACAATAGAAATTACTGCAGAAATTCAGCAAGAATCTTCAAAAATCAGACAAGGCTGTCAACCATGGAGAATGCTGCATCCATAAAATTACCAGATCTACTAGCTTATCCTAGCAAACTGTGATGCTGGTGAACAAAAATGTAAACCTGTTTCTATGCAAGATGTGAAGACTGCAGAAGCTGCTTCTTGCTGAACCACAGAAGTGGTTGAATTTACTGTAATGACTATAAAAAAAGTTAATACAATTTTGTTTCAATAAATTGGCATTGTAAGTATTTTTTACTGTTTTCTGTTGTAGTTCCACTTCAATTTTAGAAGAAAATTATTTTTAAAATTGACAAGGTCATTTTAGTATAACATCACTATCAAAAAACATAACTAGTGCCCCACAATAGCAAATCTGCAAACTCAGGAATTGCAGTCCCATGATTTCTTTTGTATGCACATTTCCTTTAATATATGTGTTATGGTTTGGAAATTATAAGCAGCTGACTGCCGAAGACTGGACCATGTTCATTGTGTATCAACATCAGTGAAAGCATTTGAATGTTTTGTATTTAACATTTTATAAGAATAGCGTATTATGTTTAAAAAATTTTTAATAGCATAATAGATTGGTCATATTAATTATAAAATTAATTAATGACAGTATTTAGCGATGTTCACCAAACTAGTGAACTAAACTATATTAATTAAAAGTTTATGGAACTATACTCATTATGTTGGCTGAGAGGGTCAACCATTTTGAAAACAAAAACATTTCTGATACCTTTGTAATCGTTTCCTTACTGACACTAAAAGTCAGACTGTACAAACAGTATGTATTGAAATAATTGATTGTTACAGCAGTGTATGTTTTCTTTATGGCAATTCAGGAATGGTGAACATGATTTAGTTTTGTTCTTGGATTATTAGGATTTCAATACCATAAACCTCTGATTTATGTACATCATTTGAACAAGACAATCCTGATGACAGAGCACAATGCCTGCTTCATTTGTTTGCTAAGAAGTGTTGTCAAGCCTGTGCCATGACAGTTCCACCATTTCTGCTTGGCAGGGAAAACCTTACCGGAGATCTTCATATTTTAGATGTGAGACGAAAACACAGTACTTCGTGGAAACCCACATTGTTGTTTGGTGAAGAAGAACAAGGAAAACTATACTGGAGTGATATGTAAAACCAAGCTGTTCTCAACTGAGATTCTGATGATCAAACTCAGGCTCTCAACAGCAGCTGTCCAAGAGTCTGCCATTGGACCACTATGACACAACATAGGAACCATAGGATGATCATAAATTTGGAATAATAAAATATAGCTATTTTTTTTTATATGTTAAAGTTGAAGAAATTTTCCCTCGAAATAGTCTAAGTAGCTTGCCTCATCTTATCTGCGAGAGGTCAAATCTCTGGCTTGCTACACCTCCAAGTTTAAACAGTGCACTGGATGTTCCACTGTTCATATACATCCTGGATTTCCAAGCTAATAGAATGGCAGAAACTTTGTGCTGAGAAAAACAAAAGAAGAAAAAAGGTGTGGAAACTGAACCATGACAATTGACTGCAAATGTAGATGTGGTAGAACATGTGTGGGTATTCACAAGAACCATCAAATCTTATCTCTGGAACATGGGGTACAATGAAAGAGCAGTGAGACAAAAACCTCCTCTCCTCACTCCCACACAGTCAGGCAATGACAGCAGTAGGCTGTGCAGATGGTGCCAAGCCTGAAAATGTCTTTTTCCCCCCCAACGACTGCATGCTCTCAGATAGCGGTTGTGCATGAGTGTGGTGCCATGAAACTCAGGAATTTATATTGCATCCTTTGTAAGCCTAGGCAAAATATATCGGCCTATCTGTCATGGTATGGGTGTTACAGCTTATGTTCTGCCAAGATGGACTTATATCCAGTGGTAATCTGTTCATAGAGGACAGTATTTTTATGGAAGGTTTCCCATCTTACACAGCACCATAACATTGCCGTTTCCTGTGAAAGTGTCTCTTTAAACCCATTTCCTTGGACCCCCCCATTACAGGTTGTGTCAGAAATGGAAAAAGGGAATCCATCCATGACTGCCTTGCTTAAACAAAGGGCTACACCACAAAGAATTAACCTGACTTATTCTGCTAGTGTTATGTATGGTTCCAGAGCAAACTGGTATCAAACTTAAAATTAAAGACATTTTCATTCTGTTATATAAATCCTTGTTTATTCAAAAAAGTATATTGATTTAAAGCATGTAAGTATGGATTTCCTGGAATATTTCTATTTCTATTTTAAATTATTTTTGTTTTTTTAATCAATGAAATTACCAAAGAATTTTGTGCTGGTTCTCCTGTTTCTTTTCTGATGTGTAATAACGTTCAGCCTGTTTACCTGTTTTGCAGTCAGTAATGTAAAATGTAAAGAAAATCTGGGTTGAACAAAATGATTACCAAGCTAACGAACCAAAACAGCCATTTATAATATTAATTATCAGATGAACAGCACACATGTAACCATACTAGCCAGGATATACTGTACTATTATTATCACACTGAATATTATAATATAGACTGGGCAAAAATGTATTCTTACATAATTTTTAATGGCTGCTAAAAAGGAAACAAAAGTTGTCTTTACAGGATAATTACTTGGCATTACACATAAAAAAAACAGCAATTATCAAGTAAATACCAAGTAAAGATGGCCTTCTAGTTATTTATGATAGCCATTAAAGATGAATATTTGTCTAATGATATCTGATACATATTAGGCAAATATGCCGAAAGTTGAATGCAATATTTATGCATAAATTACTGTATTACCTTCTGTAGTAGTATAATTCATATTAGGGAAGACATTGGTAAGTATAATACAGAATTCTGCGGATCTGAAGATGAGTGGAGCAAATGTAGAAATAAAGACAAGTAGGAAATGGTTGGCATACAAAACACTGCTTAATGAAAAATTAAACAGAGGCACACAAGAATTCATGGCTAGACAAATTTGTTGTTAAAAGCAAGGGAAGGGAAGAAGGGATATATCACAATGAATGGGAGAGAAGAATATAACAACAAAAGTGGTAGCAACAATGAAACAAGATGAAATGATGGGACGGGAGAGTGTAGTGGTCAGACATATTTAAAATGGAACCAGCAGGAATGTGGTTCTTAATTGATTAAGTTATACCTGGAGTATGCTGCAGTGTAGGATTCCCATCATGGATGGGGGGGGACCAAAAAAAAGTTCTTACTTAAAGTTAAAGGGCCTTGAAAGCCAAAGTATGAAAAAATGGGGCTGCAGGGTTCTGTTTCACATAACCTTATCAATGGTGAGCAGTGTAGTGAGTTATGTAAACAAAAAGGTTGACTTGCTTGTGTCTCTGAAATCTATGAACAGATCTAACTACCGGTTAAAACCGTCTGGTGAGTGGTGAATTAAAGAAAGGTAATAAAGCAATTTGCATATCAAAGAGGCTAGAGTAGACCTATGGTTTTCTCCAATCTGCAGATCTTGATTGAGGCCAGATCCAGATCCAGCTCTTATAATATCTACAGTTTCAGCTATGACTCTGTGCTACCCTCGTGTTCAGTTTATTTTTCAAAAACTATCTGTGATGTTTTACTACATCACAACCTGAGTTTACGGCTTCCTACATACAATCTAAGGCTGAAGGGGGGGGGGGTAATAACGTAGGATGTAGCAATAAGGCACTGAGTTGGCCGAGCTTGGATTAAAGATGAATGTAGAGAAAAGGCGGATTTAGAGAGAGAGAGAGAGGGAATAAGCAAAAGAAAAAGAGCCATTTTTTCTTGGAACCCATTTCTATTTTTTTTCTTTGCGTCATGCATTTTGTCACCTTTCCCCATAACTGATTACTGAATCGTGTATGATATTATTATTATTATTATTATTATTATTATTATTATTATATTATTATCATCATATTTCAGTCAACTTCTAAAGCTTGAATCAGAGTTAAAAGTATGAAAGTGACAATGAAATCTAAAAAAGACCAAGTCTGCATCATGAAGCAGGTGAAAGCGACAATTACCTAGAGACATTCTTAATCCCTATTGTGTGCTTTCAGGGGAGGGGTTGATGCATTGTTATTGGTACTCACTGTATGACTTGTTTATTTGAACTAACCTGCAAAACAGATTGGCAACATTATTAAAAAACCAAAGCTCTATTTAATATCCAGTAAATCCCATCAACTCTTAAATGTACTACCTTACTTCATCAGTAGGGTAACAGAAAAATGCTGAATTTTTGTTTTGTAGTTTATCTGGTCTTTTAAGAAAACTACGTTAATGGATGTACACCATGGCTGCATGAAGACTTGTCTTAGTATGTAAGCAGACAATATCATGGGAGAATTAACTCATAGGATTTATTCGTGGATAGTTCAAAAGGATCTCAATGCAATATTTAATCTGTACATCTGCAAACAAATACATGCAGTATATTTTTCTCCAGAAAATTCATTATAATCTTACATTTAGGAACTTAAATAGTGTATAAAACATCAATATTTTAAAAAAATCCTGTTTGACTGCTTGTTTCATTCCTAAATATTAGAAACTTTTGAATTCACTGTACTTTGTTTACGATATAAAGCTTTACATAATTTCTTTTTTATGAAAATAAAAGGATTTGAACAGGTGCTTAATGCAATGACAGCCTACGTCTAAATTTGTATATAAAATTTAAGTAGTGCAATTTATTATGGAAAAATTGCTGTGGTGCACAGCAAGAGAAATCTAGAATTTACCATCTCTTTTACAATTTTTGACATGTGGGAAATGCGTTACGCATATTCCAAGGGAGACAAATGAAATTATTGCACCAGTGGACATTTCCATTTCTGTTTTTTTTGTACAAATAATTAGATTTTATGAATTGTTCAACTGTAAGAGATTTTTGCTCTTTGATTTCTTTGGAAATAACTGTTTAACTTAGTAGGTCAAGGGTTGAAATGCATCTATTTGTTCTTTGTTGCTTCTTCTGTATCTTCTATTCCAGCCAGCCTCCACCTCTTTAGAAGACAGCTCTCCAGCCACACTGGGGAACACACACGCACATGTTATACCTGACCACTCTGAAACTGTTCAGCAGCCGGAAAGAGGAAGACATGAACTCTGAATCACTGAACTCAAATTCTACTTTTCAGTCTGGTGTATAATGCAACAATTGATTTTAAAAAATTTTTAATGCATTCCAGCTACAGAAAGCAGCTGTGTTCATAGTTAAAGAGACATAACTTTATTAGCAGTTCCGCTGAAAGGGGCTCTGAGTTGAAATAAGACCCCAGTGAACAGACAACACTAGATCAAGGTAGATAATTAATGCGCAATGCTTGTCTTTTACAATAAGAATTTTAGCTAGATGTAATACTTATTAAAATAAATCACCTGGCATATTTAGTGACTGCAGAGATGTTTGATTTGAAATATTTTATTCCCTTTTTATTGTTTAAAACTGTCAAATGAGCCAGACATTCTTAGTGATGCATACATCATTGCATAATGGAATTAGGAACCAGGGTCAGTGTTTGTTGTCTAGTTTACTTCGGTAGTCACAAAGAGATGGGATATCTTCATGGAAAAGAAATATTTACCAATGCAATTGCTAAGTTAGTTAACACTATCACAACCACCTGTGTTTATTAGTGGTCTAATTGGTGATCACCTGTAAATTAATCTGGCTTTTTGATTTATTTTTGTTTTAGGCCTGTGTACTACACCATGCAAAGTTGATACGCAGGCAAAATATAGAAATGTTGTTTGTTATTGTGTTTTCATGTATTGATCATGAATCCATTCTTTGATAGTGATTTAGATCTGCTTGTGAAATACTAAAATAAAGCTGGTAAATGGAACCTATCGCAACATTTGAAGGGGCACAACTTTGAAGAATGAAAAAAAAAGTGTAATATGTATAACTAGTTTAAAATCAAATATATAGACATTTCTTTTCTCTGGGGCCTTATAACCCTTCTTGAATAACTATAAGGCTTCTTTTAATTATTGCCAAACTTACAGGGTACAGCCGCCATTTTTATAGTCTAAATGCACAGAGGAAAAAATTCCATGTTTTTTTTTTAAACAAATCTGTCATGTTTCAAACACTGAAGCTTAGCATCAGTTTACTTATTCAGTAAGCCATTTGTTTGGAATGACTTTTAAATTATTTACAAAGAGAGAAAAAGAAGAAGTAAGAAGGCCGACAAGCCTGTAACGCTGTCATATGATCTGCCAGATATGAGCAGCAGCAGCGACTCTGGTAAAATTCAGGCGCATTCACACAGAATAACTTCAAAAGTGTACGGAGAAATTCTCTGAAACAGGCAGCACCAATGATGGAGTTTTAGCATCAGTGGAAACACCAGAGGACATCACCATCAACTTCAAAACAGTCAGCATGGGTCTGAGTTCTTAACTCTTTGAGGACCATGGCCACATATTTAATGGGTGTGGGTATTGATTTTGGCAGGATGGTACTATAAATATAGGTTTCCAAAGTTCCATGGGCCGTAGGGAGTTTGAAGCCAAATAAACCTCGGAAACGTAGAGTTATGGGATCACCCTCGAGATCAGTACCCACTCCCGGTAAATATGGGGGCACACTGCTCAGAGGGTGTTCGTGTTAAAACCCACCCAAAGGATTAAATTCCACATCAGCTGAGTGCTAGTTTTTAATGAACCCATCCACCTACCTTTACCTCCAGAGATAATAACAAAGAAATGAAGATATGCTCTCAATAAATGAGGTAAATCTCCCCACACAAGGAATTATCTGTAACAGATCAGGGGAAAGCCACGACAACTTAACGTGACAGAGGAAACACAAAATTATATTTACTTATAGTTTAGAAAAGGTGAAAGGCACACAGGTATTTTTTTTTTTTTGACAATGAAGATCCAGTGAATGACAGGATTGAATCATCAGGTGATGAATTGCAGCGAAAAAGGCGAGATTAAAATCTTGGCTGGTTTGCTTAGCGAGACAAACACACCTGGCAGTACCGCATGCAGAACTACACTATACAGGCTGACATACTGCGCAGCCATTAGCAGGAATAAATCAGTAGATTCTGCACAAACTGTGTTCTTCTGAACACCACACCCGTGTGCATTAACACAGGGTGCTACTTTAGACAATATTAAATTTTAGCATCTGCTTCTGGTATAAGCATATCGTTCAACTGTGGACACCAAATAACTGGTGAATGTTGTTATGTTCCAGTGTTTACATGTGAATGGTAGCTTACTTATAACAGAATTTAAAAACCATTCTGTTTGTTGGTTTCATTACCAGGTACTTGAAACAATCGTTGACATTTGAGATACAAGGCAATGATGGTTATCTCCCTTAGTCCACTAATCCTCTGTTTATGATGTTTATTTTTTTGCGCTTAACAGTTTATTGACACTAAAAAGTACTAACTGGTTTGTATTTGTGTTACCTGGTGTGGGGTGTAGCCAGATCGGTTCCTCGTCCGGTCGTCGTAGGTGCTTGTGGGTGACTGCTTATTATATATGCTTGCCCTCCTGGCATCACTGTTAGCTGACAAAGGGTTTCTCTTCATCTCTCTGCGGGCTCCGAACCGCGGTTTTACAATTGAATATCCGGCC
>JACATO010000585.1:772500-1032500 GCA_018389105.1 Nautilus pompilius
AGATGAGACACCTGGTTTATGTTGCTTAATTGACAGAGTGAAATCGACTCCTCTGCAAGAACTCCCAGACCCATTGAAATCTCGCTTAAATTAAAATGACCCTAAATCAAAGAATCGGTTCAAAAGTAAAATTAGTGTTTTCAGATGAATTCGTTTGGAGCTTCAACAAATGCAAATCCAACTGGCTTCATGTCTACATTTAATATCCGAGGCCAGGTACATCACCAAATGGAGTTATTAGAAAAATGAAGAGGCTGCATTTGCTCAGATATTTCTCATGAGTAATATGGCAGAACAATGTAATCTGGCGACGCAGTATCATTTCTGCAGTGAGGAATGGAATAGTTAAGAAGCTTCGAGACATGCTGCATTAAAAGAATAATTTTTAACATTTTTAAGTGTGAGTTCGAGCACAAGCCTTCAACAGATCACATAATAGTGATTTATGACGATAAGAGACCTTCTGGAGAGAACATTCTCTGCGATTAAATGCTCAAATTACCGACGATGTTACTGTCCTGTTGGTTAACCAGCATCATGTCAAGAAGGGTTTTCTACTTACGCTGAGGGACAACAATCTGAAAAAGATTCCAGAGACACATGGATCGAAAGTTTTTTTAGCAATATCCTTTGATGTTTGGGAAAGATGAAGATGGTTACCATTTCCAAATTCAATAAATAAATATAGCCATTGGTGCACTAAATACACCAAAGAAAGAGAGCCAATGATTTCTATGCTTACCGTTTAATGGTCCGAAATTGTAGCACTAATCACTTAAGTTTATCAACTATATGCAGCAATTCATGGTAGATAAATATTTAAAAACTGAAGCAAAGCGTTTCCGTTACTTGAGGCTACACCAGATATAAATGAAAGCCATATATTATCTTCACCTCACAGATGCAATGATGAATGATGAAAATGTTGGAAATATTGGTCAGATTGTTATTCTAACTTCAAGCTTCGCGGGTGATCCATGAAACATTCACGAACAGGTATAAGATGCAATGAGATATGTTAGATACTACAGAAGACTTAAACTTTTCATCATATTTACTTGCAATCCTAAATTCGCGGTCAGCAGCTTTATAATCGTCATGATATCACTGCCAAAGTTTTCAAGCAAACGTTAGACAAATTGATGGACCTCTTGAAAAAGAATGAGGTTTTTGAAGCTCTACGGTGTCGATTGTACGCGGTATAATAGAAAAAGGGGCCTTACTCATGTTCATATCCTTATATGACTTAAAGAAAAAATTCATGCCAAACCAGTGATTTAATAAGTTCTTAACTACCTGATCCTGATTCTGATCCAGCAATGTTTGACAATATCAAATGTAAAATGATTTACGGGCCTTCCGGTAATTTAAATTGTAATTCCCCTTGCATGAAAGATGGCTTTTGTACTAAAAAGTACGCAACACGTTTCTTTCAGGAAAAACAAACAACACGTGATGAATATCTTTAGGTCAAGCTACATTATAAAGGCACGCGATGCAGAATAAAAAAGACAACAGATGGGTTGTCCCATACTGTACACTCCTCTCAAAGATTTTTCAGGCTCATATAAAGGTAGAATTTTTCAATACAATAAAGTCAATCAAGTACATTTACAAATATGTACACAAAGGATCTGAAATGGATGTATTTGTAGATAAGTCAACCCCATTGACGAAAAATAAAACTATCGAATGAGAAGATACATTAGCACAGATGAAGTAGGTTGGCAGATCTTCAAATTTCTTATATATGAGAGACATCCAATGGTTGTTGTCCAGCTTGCAGTGTACTTAAAGAATGGTCAAAGGGTGTACTTCACTGAAGAAACAGCAAATCAACGAACCCTTGTTCCAAGAGAGACTACTCTAACAGCATTCTTCAAATTAAATCAAGGGCATTCATTTGCAAGGATTCTGTTATATCATGAAGTGTCCCAGTTTAACACCTGGAAGTTCCAATTATACCATCTGATCTTCCTTTTTAATTGAATAGAATCCAGTTCACTATAAAACTCAGCTAAAGATCATCAATAAAGCACAGGGCAAATCATTGAAAGTTGTTGGCTTCAATTTGTTTTCCCATGGCAACTGTTTGTTGGATGATCAAGATGGCCAAAACAAAAATCTGTTTTTCTTTTCATCAAAAGGAAAAATAAAAGCATTGTCTATGAAGAATCTCTTCTGGAACAAGGTTAAATTTATGTGTACAGTTTATGGAATGTTAAGAAATGTATTCGGTTTTTCAATTTGATATAAAACCTTTTTTATGAAAACAATTTTTTCCCGTGAAGCGCCAGGTATTCTAGATAGTAACGCAATAAATACAGTCTGCTCACCATTAATGAATAATTTATTAAATCACCAAAATGTTCATGATGTAAATTTTCAAAATGGGAAATTATTAAAAATAATAGCACTTTAATAAATAAAGTTTCGTTCTTTGTTATAATTTCTATTTTCACGTATCTTTTCACATAACTTTCTAGTATATAACGTTTTCCAAAAAGTTATTTCCTAACTAATTAAATAAAACTTCATACAAAATGCAGTCTGCAAAACTTAATATTTAACACAACTAAGAAAAACAAAAATATTTTTTTTCTACAGACGTAATTTTGAAAATTAATTGATCAGTAAACTTAAATTTCTTAAAAGATATGATAAACAGTATAACTTAAAAGTGGAATTATAACAAAACAAAAAGAATGAAATCAGTAAATGTATATCGACTAGGATTTGTGTGCAATAATTTTGCTTCTCTTTATTGTTTAGAAGCTTACTCTTTATCATTATGAAAAATGTAAAACAAAATATAAGAAACTTGTTTTAGTGTTGATGATAAACAGATTTAAATAATGTAAAATTTCTTAGATTTAATTAATTTTTTGTTTACGCCTGATCCTACTGTATTCTGATCGGTTACATACACAGAAGCGAAAAAATAAAATTACGATGGCATTCATGTAAAGATAAGACTTTTGTAGCTAATAGCTAAGATTTTTAAAATTTAATTGCCTTAAAAGTTGTTTTAAAATAACTAATTTTAAAATTTTAATTTAGTAAAACGCTGTGCACAACAAAGTTAAATATTTTACGGTATCCTGAGGCTTTTTCCTATAACAGTCACTGAAGGAGATGCAAAAAAAAGCTTCTAAGAAAATTGATGTCTTCCATTTATAAGAGAACGCCTATAGACAGCAAACAAATCTTGTGGTGTGTAATTATCCTAACGATTATACTTATAATTTCGGTAAGAGTAAAATAAATCGCTATTTGTTTAAGAGAAACAAATATTGGTCAAAGTAAAAACTTATGCGATATCACCAAATTCTCATTTCTTATACTTTATAATCCACTTAAGCATTACTTTGCATGAGTGTGGCCAACCTACAAATCTTGTGAATTATAACAATCGTTACTCTTAGAATAAAAAACATTGTCGAACTTTAAGTTCTTCCATGACACAATTAATGTTTTAGTTTTAATTGTCTTATCTGTTTGAATTTTTTATTTTTTTTAAAGTTTAAGCAAAAAACAAAAAGATGCAATAAATATGTAAGAATAAGAATATATATATTATAACTGTTAAATTCTTATTATTTATTGAGACTGCATTTGCTTTAATTTAAATATGTAAGAAAGTTTTATTAAGTTATTATTCAGCAAAACAAATATTAGTATTGATGTCCTTGTTTTTGGTCGAATCGTTATAAACGAAATAGTAAATTAATTCTAGTTCCGTATCAATGGTAAATATTTTAATATTAAAAAGGCAAAATACCCAGGGTTTTAAAAAAGAATTAAATTAGTCCAAAACGGTATTACCATCTTTTTTCAGAATTATAAATTACAATAAATCAAAGAAAGTTATGGCAGTATATAAAATTCATCTGAGTCCACTCAATCAATAGAAATTAAATAATAAAGCAAAAAATGTCTATATCACTGATGTTTATGTTGTCAACCATTACTATTTTTTGCTTAGTTGCGAACAAATGTTTACGTTAGCTGTCTATGCAGTTGCAATTTTCTTCATACTACAATCCACTTGGTCTGGCACGAGTCCTGCGAGTCCAGGCCTTCATTTAGCATAAACCCTAACAGAACTTAAAAGGCTTTTGGCGTTTTCCAGTAACCAAACATCAGTAGAGTTTCACAATCTTTTGTGAAATATCCATGAAGCCATCTCCATGTTGATTATGTTCGACTTCACTTTTGTTAATAGAATTCATAAAAATGTGATAGCCCCATTGATTTCCCGGCCGATAAACAATGGGACTGTGATCTTTAAGAATCCCAAGTTTAAATCTCCATTGCGATTAGGTCAGGGTAGCGTACCTCCAAATATGGCGCCCCCTTTTCACCAATCCGCCATGTGGATTTCTTCCTATATCTAAAAATATAAAATTGTACTGGAAATTTTAACTAAGTTTTTTTCGGTTTCAAATAAATTCTGATTTTACCTTCCAAATCACAATTTCGGAAGAACAAGACCCACAAAGGACGTGCTAAAAGCTGACGTCATTCACATTTTTAGTTGTCTGCGACGGTTCATAGCAAGCTACACAACTTACAGAAAGAAAATTAATGCAATTCCATTAACAGTGATTAAAAAAAAATAACTTTACCCGTGCATGCTTTAAAAATTTAACATCAAAGACGGTGTAAATATAATGTGCTAATTTTCTTTAAAAGGTAAATTGTCAAAATGCTAATTAGCTTATTAAAAACTTTTAACAGAATTTTCATTCGTTTATTTTATATATAAAAGATTTTTAAAGACTTTTTTCAATAACTTATTTGCACCAAAAATGTAGATTTAGTATGTTTACTGTTTATTTATTTTATTTTTGTCTTTATAAAAGTAAAGCTTAAAGAAAAAATTTTAATGTTTCTTTTTTCTAAAAATTCCTTTTAATAATTAGCACTTACAAAAAATATAGTAATGCTTCAAAATGTTTAATGTCAAGTGACTTGCGTAAATCGATGAAAAATTGTGATTCTTACGCAGCTCCAGTCATACATCTTTATTTCTAAACGTAATGCACCTCAAATGTTACCAAATTTATGACTTAGGTTTTCCGTAGAATTTCTTCTCTGTTAGTAAAATCACTCTAAATAATGCTATCATTGGGTAACAGATCAATCAGAGACCGGAAAACATTCCAATTTAGAGAGCAAACTTGTCGTGTATCATCCTTACTAATGTAAATAAATCAATGCTGTGGATAAAATTAACAGAACTATAGTCTGAATAAATTAAGCGAAACTAATTTTTTATCCAGCCATATCAGAAAGACAAATTACAATTGTCTAGCATCGGAAAAATAAGTCAATAGATAAAAACTTTCAGTTCTGCTTGAAGCCAAAGTGAACCTTTTTTTTAAATATTATTATTTCTTTTAAGATTTACAGGCTGACGTATAATCGCCTAAATTAATCTTGACAGTAAAATGTGAAAATCATTACAAAAAACCATAAAATTTAATGTGTTAGTAAACTTGCACGTTTTCTTCAAATTATCTAACGGTTTGTTTTCATTTTCTTCTGGAATAAAAGATATCATAGACATATTATCAGGTGATGAAATAAATCTATAATTTAGAAATTTATAAAGATTAAAACATTTATCGTCTATTATCTTGGATAATAATTAACACAAAAGGGCTAAAAACATGTAATGAAATCTTTCCAAATACAAAAATGATTAAAATATATTTATTAGCTAAAGCAGAAACAATATTACTTTTTAATAATATATAGTAAAAAAAATTTTAATCAGTAGAAAAATCAAAACCATAAAAAGTAAATTTGTTTGAATAATACTGTATTCATTTACGTTCTTATCATATGGGATTTTCGGATAACGGTACATTCATTAGAAATCGTAACGTATATTTTTAAATACAGCTGAGATAATTACCATTTTAACAAATAAAGAATTTTTGAATAACACTGCCTCCATTTGTTTTAACATAATTTTGTAATATCTCTGTATTGACTGATCATTGTCAAAATATAGTACTTTGAATAACTTTGTATTCATTATCTTTCTTTAAATATAACATTTTCGAATAACGCTGTAATTATTACTATTCTTGACGTAATATTTTCGAATAACATTGTATTTATTACTAATTTTATCGTATTGCATTTTAGAATATTATTTTAACAGTTACCATTCTTAACCTATGCATTTTTACTGTATCCATTATCAGCTAAATTGATGCAAACTTGGAAAACGAGAGAGGAAATTCCACAACTAAGTATTTTTTCATGCATATATAATCAAAATGGTAATGAAAGAAATAAAAACTATCTATTAGTAAAGGATTATAATTGTAATCATCTAATTCCTACTTTAAATAGTTTGTATAAATAGAAATTCCATGAATTTTGTTCTGGCGCCAGCAAGAAGGTTTATAAATCCAGAGGCAGAAACCTGATGAACTAATCTACACAAATTCACTTCTGGACTAATGGAGAAAATATTTCAATTTACCATCCTGTATAAACCAAAGTTGCAGCAAAATTTGAAAACAAGAGCTTTGGTTGCTTTAATAAGCCTTTTTATATTTTTATGCAATTTTAAATTCTTGAAAAGAGAAACCGTCGTTACTGCCTGACCAAACGTTGAAATAAATCTAACTATAAATTACAAATCCATGGAATTCCAGGTGTTAACTGAGATAAGCTTATAGTAGATTTTGCTTAATATTTATTTCTAGTTGATAATCTACATGTTTTTTAGAACAGTTAGAAATCACGAATGTTATAAATAGTTGAAAACACACAATTGATATAAAAATTAGATAGAAATGAATATCTAAAATGTTTTTCTGATTTAGGGTTGTTAATTAGATTTTTTAAAAATTTCTTAATAATATTATGAAATCTAACTTAATTACACTGGTCAACAAAATTAAATGTATTATACTCATTATGAATGCAAACCAACTTTTTTTAGACTAATTTTTCATGCTGATTTCAGCACGTATCAGTTTTTCAGTAGATACATGCGAATATTTACATATTTGTATATATGAAATCATTAACGTAATAAATAAGGACATATTATTTTTAGAAAGTAAATGAGTTTATTAAGTTAAAAATCATCACTATCATTCTACAAAGAGTGAATACACAAAAAATGGGTCAGACAAAACAGACAAAGTTAGAACAACAGAGTTAGAAACATTGTGATTTGGATTTCCTGTGGTGTTCCTGATCTGGTTGATCACGGTAAAGTGTCCAGCAGTAGTCAGCCAGCATACTGTCATTCTAGAAGCCTTGGTACCGTTTCTCCATAGCACTAATGTCCGGTGAAATCTTTCACCATGTTCATCAGACACTGCACCAAGGTTATCTGCGAATAAATCCAGATGGGAGTCCAAGAAGTGAACTTTCAGTGACATGCGACAACCCATTGCTGAGTAACATTTCAGAAGATCCTTGATGCCATCCTTGTAGTCCATTGCCTTCTTGTTACCCAAGAAATTCTCACAGATCTAATTGAAAGCATTCCAGGCAGGCAGTTCCAGTTCGTCCAGTGTTATCTTTGAGTACTTCTCTAATTTGGGGTCCGACAAAGATACCCTCTTTCAACTTCGCCTGTGTGATTTTGGGAAACTTTTCTATAATATACTCAAACCCTCTGGCATTTCTCTTCACTAGTGTCTTTACAAACTGTTTCATCAGTCCAAGCTTTATGTGCAAAGGAGGCAATAGGACATTACATGGATCTACAAGAGGTGTATTCTTGACGCTAGACAGTCCTGGCTGGTATGATGTTCTTGTCTGTCAGTTTGATTCCGAATAATGTCTGTCAGTTGCTCGACTATCCCACAGACACAAGAAACAACAGTATTTTGTGAAACCTGACTGCATTCCCATTAACATTCCAATGACTTTTAAATCTCCACATATTTTCCATGAGTATCTTTCATAGGCAATGGCATGAAGTAAAAGTTCCATATTCTCGTGGTCTTTCGGCTCCCTCCATATCACTGGAATGGCAAAAGGCATTGACTTCTTCCTCTTATTGAACCAGTCACGTAAGCCATTTGAGCAAGCTGAGCAGATAAATGTGGTGCCCATAACTTGTCCTGATCTCCAAGAGGACAGTCAAAGTATAGCTTATAAATCTTCTTGATCTCTGGTGTTATTGTACGTTTTTGAGCTTTCACAATAAATTGTCCACAGACATAACAAAACACATCAGGAGGATTTCTACACTGTCTTGACATTGTTGACACTGTAAAACAAGTAAGGAAATAGATACAAACGGTTATACTTATATTGAATTTGAGATGATTAAATATTTCGTCAGACCAATTATGACTGGACAATTTGAGATGTTGAAATACCTATTTTATCAGACAAAACTTGATCGGTTAATTTAAGATGATGAAATATTGCATCTGAGCTATGCAGCAATGAATAATGTAATTTATTTTAAAGGTATGTTTCCACGATGTAAATGAAATACATGCATACACGTCATTAATTGGAATTTCTATATAATGCATGAGCTAAAACCAAAAAACTTTCTCATCTTGAAAACTGTACGTGATGTCAAAAAAGTAATTGTATATTTGAAATCAGCATTAAAAACTACACTAAGTACACCTTGACATATGCTTGATGGAAAATACTTGTTGACCAGTGTTATTGGAATACTGAATACTACCTTCCGAAGATGGATATAATTTTTCACATGCAGGTAGCTGACATTCTATACAAAAAAATAACTTCATAATTTTAAAAGTTTGCGCACATTCGTTTCAGGGATTATTCTCATATATAATTATATTTCAATTTGGCTGCTGTTTGAATAGATATAGGAAAACATTTGGACATTTTGTACTCCAAAGTTTGCGGTTAACCTGCCGCATATTCCAGATCAACGGATCTTATTCTCTTCTTTCTCTGTTACTGGTAGCAGTTATTTTGGTCGGGAAAAAAGAGAAATTTTGAATTTTTTCCTAATGAAAGCATTTTTTCAGACTTTTTAATCGTTTAATCTTCAAAAAGTCCTTGAACATCTCCATCAGTAGTCAAGGCTGCTAAGCAGGATTTAATTTTAAAACCGGTTCAGTCTTGTGATGCATGTTCGTTTGTATTATGAATTAAAATAGTTGGCCCTTTTAAACGTCACGAGTAATAACTGACCGTTCTCAGAGCTAATAGAGTTGGTCCTAGGTGCGTTAAAACATACTATTTTAATAGTAAAATCGTATCGGTTATAGTTCTAAGCACATCTCTCTGGTTTGACTTCCTTTCTGATAGCCCCCAAACGATGCACTTATAGTGGAAAAACATGTAATTATTTACTAGTAATATTAATAATATACATCAATTTGGCAAAAATACAAGTCTAGTTAGACGTTTTTACGCTGCCTCATACTTTATTTCTCATTTGAGAGAAGCAATTAGTTTTTTTCTCTACTCAGCAGTCGAGACTCTAGTTAGCTTATTACATCAGCAGCTTTACTTAATCGATTTTGTGCTTAAAACTGAAAACACCAAAATCAAATTTATGGAATAGCTGTAAACAGCATTCAGAAAACCTGCCCTACAATATGATTTATCTGGAGCAGGATCTGAATACTCATAAACCAGAAGATACTTTACAGTTGTTTGTTTTAATAAATACCGTAAAAATGCAGGTTTTCATTTACACAGTGCAACGTTTGCTTGCTGAACTCCAACAGTGTGCAGCGATGGTTAATTGTCCTTCCAGCCGCGACGGTCTGACCAGCAGGGAGACGGATAAACTACGCGGGTGCCCGGCTGGTGGTTTGATGATAAATAAATTAAGCATATAAAGGCACGGTAAAATATTCTTTTTTTTTAGAAATAGTTGGAAATCCGTAAGATTTTTTTTGTTTTTTTTTAAAGTACTTGAAAATGGCATTTGGATATTGCTTATTTCAAGTACTTAGAATCCAGTTGCCTTAAAAAGACGCTTTTTTAGACTGAAACGTCAATGGCACGCACTCATAACAAATGACGAAAAGCTTCTTATAGAAAGTCTGAAACTCATTTGCTAAAATACTCCTCCAAAATATAGATATTTTCAAAAATATGCGTTAAAACTACTTATATGATTTAATACAAAATCTGCAAAGATCTATGCTACCCCTTATAGATATTTTGTTTTAATTAATTGCCGTTTGCTATTTTCTTGATTTAATTAAAGTTTTTGAAAAGTACATTTAAAAACATTGAAAAAGGGTTTTGTTTTGCTACTCTTTATTATCTGCGCACAGACTTTCTCTTTCTCTTTTCCATTGTTTTCTTCTTTTTAACTCTTAATCTTCGGCGATCGTAATCCCTGACACTCACGTATACGCACAAAATTAAATTAAAAAAAGAAAATTATTTTAATGGATGGGAAAATATGCTTCGGTCGACCACCTGACTCCAAATGACGCTCCACTCGCCGGAAACTCAAATAATGGAAAAATGAATTCGGTGTGTATTTAAAAACGTTTTACACGCACTGCCTGTCAAAATAAGACCAAGAATCCTTGGTGGCTACAACGACCAGATGAAGCCATCTTCAAAAAGTTATTTACCATAAAGCGAATGATGAAGAATTCCGGACTTTTTTGAAGTTATCGTAAAACTCATTGCATAAATATCACTAATAAAATAATTGATAACGTTTTTTTTTTCTTTTAATAAAAGCAATTTTGTCAAAATCATTAATTTAAGCCGTTAGATGAATTATATTGTTGTCTTATTAACCAGGACGTAACTTTAAGTCAGAGGTGAAAAAAGGATAACTGTTAGATGATTGTACGGTAGATTTTAGTCTTAATCTACGAACGTTTTTGTGAAGACATTGAATACATGAAATGTTAGGAATAATTAATAATGAAAATTTTAAATATAAAGATCAGTTTATTTTAGCAGTTAATAAATATAAGATGCTACGGGTCATTAATCTGACTATAAAATAAGACTGATATAATTTGGCTATGTCCGTCCACAATTAAATTACGCGCACAGGTGTGGAATCCTTATTGATGAGGAACAGTGAGTTGCTAGAGGGAGTTCAGCATCGATTCTAAAGAATGTTTTCAGGATTTTTTATATGTAGAATACTGGCGATGATTAAGATATCAGTTTTTTAAGACCTTTAGGCAGGAAATCTTCTCTTTAAATTATTGAGGGTTTCGAACATAGCAGACGTTTTTATACTTATCAACAATGCTTTAAAATACTAGAGGACATACTTATAAATTAGTTGATCGTCTACAAGGCATGACAGAATTATACATTAAGTTGAATAATTTGTCAGTGGCGTGTGATTCATTTAAAACCTCATCGATGCTAAGTAGCATACACTGGAAGTCTATATAACATGAAGTATGGCCTGTATCGTGTTTAATTAAAATGCATTAATAAAACATGAAAAGTTTATAGAAACAAGCAAAAAAAAAATGTTCCCTATTCAGCAGGAAAGACTGAGCTGCAAACAAATAATATAGAGATTAATATGACTGTACTACGATAATCCAGCAATACAAAGTTGGCTAGCACTCAGAAAAATGTGGAAAGGGGAGAATTTTTTAATTACCCTGCATAAATTACCCGTACTTAACGATGGTTGCGGGATTATAAAAAAAATTTTAAAGAAAAATATAAAACATAATTTAGTTTTATTTAAACATTACCATGCTCGCAAAATTTCCTCAAAAGAAAAAGACCAAGAAAAGTTGAGATTTGGCAATACCGAAAGCTCGTTTACTTAGGTAAAAAAGACATTATTATCTAGCAGCCATTTTATACAAACCGATCATTCACCTCGTCTCTCCATCTTTTTTCTTTGACGTCTCTGGCTGCGATATCCGATTCGTAGTTTACACCCTTTCAGCACTACGTATAGGTTTTCATTTCTTTTTATTGAGTTCAGCCAAGCTCCATTCTCTTTCCTTCATAGATTTCAGTACATTCTTGAGTTTAGTTCTTTCCTGCTATCTATTTAATAGCCATTTCTGCTCTCTGTATCTTCTAATCGTTCAATCATGATTTTTTTCCCTCTACTCTGCGCACTGTTTTCCTCGCTGTCTGTAGCGGTAACAGCGCGGATACCACGCTTTGGTCAAACACATTCTTTTTAAAGTAGATTGATAGGATCACTCTCGTGCATATTATTTCTTTCTGCCTGTCGCAGCTGCATTCTTCGTTTCATTCCACTCTTTTAGTTGTTTTCAGTAAGGCTCAATACTTGTCCCATTGTTTCACCATTTCTATGTTCTGACGCAGAGTTATTGTTGTTTTTTTTTCATGTATTTTGTCCAATTTTATTGCATGATAACTATTTCATCTGCAGATTTCAAGTGGCTCAACTATTCTCCATTGACGTTCAGTCCTCGGAAATCTAAATCAACTATTCGAATTAAGCTACAACTGGTTTCTGTGATATTGTATCACTCTAACACATTCCAATCATGATCCGTCTTATGTATTTATCTGTATAGGTAGATAGTTGTGATGCTTTCTTTGTACATTGCTAATATTCGGAAGTCTTCGTCTTCGATTTATTACTCTTTGCTTATAAAACTGCCTTTCCATTGAACGAGTCTAACTATTCCTCGCATTTTTCTTTTACTTGGGTTATTGCGTGGATATGGTTCATGGCGGAAACGCCTTTCCTAAATCTAGTTTATTCTACAGTTAATTACAATTTAGAGTCGTTTCCATTTTGTTGCTGAGTCTTTTGGAATATCTCATATACTTTAACAGTAGACTTATTTCGGCCATAATTCTTCAGGTATCGCTTATATACCTTATTGAATATTAGTATTATGTGTGCCTTTTTAAAATCATTGTATGTGCTGGTTGGTTTCCTTCTGTGGTGCTGCACCGGTTTGGGGGCTTGATTTAAAATCCATCTTTACCCTCGTCCAAGGTTTCCTGGTTGAACTTTCTGACTAGTTTAACAAATTCTTAGTACTCATATATTTTACATCTGCGTGATATTCAGAAACGGCATAAGACGGAAATCTAGTAAATATTTACGATGCCAGGTGCTCAGCCCAGTGTTTAATTTTTCGCACTGACATGAACTTCCAGAATACTCGCTTTTTACCACAAGGAACTAGTCATTCCTTGGATGGCTGTAGGAAACAGGTGTCAGTCCAGAACATGGCGATTTCTTCGTGTCGTCAGGATTTATTCGATACTCGACCTTTGATGCTATTTCATCTTGTTAGTTTTGTTGTTTAGTGCATATTGTACTTATTCTAATTATATCTATCCATGCTTCATTAATTTTTAGACAAGTATAGAGCTAAATTTATGAAGCTATTATTGTATAAGTTCCAGAATAGTGGTGAAAAACAACGTGTTTACTTAAATAATTATTATAAACAACACAGGGTATTCGAATGATTAGCACTGAAGAGTGAGAATATTAGAATTCGACAAATTTAAGTTTACTAGCAAAGAAACTCGCAATAAAATCATAAGTTATATAAAGTATTATATTTCCTTGCTGAATTAAATGTTAATGTACTGAATTGAAGAATCGTCCTCCCTGGCTAAGGCCTTGCTTGCGGTACAGGGTTTGTGAATGAGGAGAGTCTTGATTCTTACGTGTCTACCAAGAACTTGTGTTATCTCTGTATAGTCAGAAAAAATATTTTGGTGCTAATCTTTGACAAAGGAAAAAAGACTATTAGTCACAAAATATTTTTTATCTAGGTAGCTCTTAACAAGGGAGTCGATCTCCAAGAATGATCACCTGGGTTCTGCAAGCCACGGTGTCTTTTTACGCCATTGCATCTGACCCACTATAGTGATCTGGGTGAACAACATTGGAAGCGGCCAGCACTCTCTTCGACGTCACCATCGCAGAACCAGCTTTTATAAAAAAAAAACAACATCATTTGATGCTATTGGACCCGTGTCCATTGACGTTTGTACCTGACCCATGACAATTGAGTAACGGACTTCTTTATAATAGAATTGGTTTCTGGTAAATTTTTCTACGAAACCGAATAACCCTGACTTTCATCATCTTAGATCTGAGAAGCAGTGACTATCTCGTTTTACAGCACCATTCCTAGATTCATTCACTCATAATGTGTCTATACAACGGAAACGATCGTGTAGGACTCCGGGCGTCGTCACCAACCGATCTGGAGAGAGCGTTTTGGCAGTTGGCTGAAGACTGACTGTGAAATACTGAAACTTCAGGAGATTTCAGCTCCGTGTGATTTTTTTTTACATTGCGAGGATGATCTCATGCGATCCGCGCATTTTCCTCACGTGTTTCGCCGCGAGGATGATCTCATGTGATCCGCGCATTTTCCTCACGTGTTTCGCTCATTAGATTTTGGACCTACAGCAGCGAGTCGTTACATGTAAACCTTTAATAAAAATCTTCCTTAAACTCTAATATTCGTAAATTTTCTGTACTCAGTATATTCACCTACCTATTTTTATCGATGTTTTGTAGATTTTAAATGGCTAAAACGTTAAGAGTTAATTTTTTACGAAGAACGTAATTTTCTAAACATTAATGAGGTTTTCGTATTCCGATGTGAACTGGAATTTCATTATACAGAGAAACAGAAGCGCAGGGTTATATTAGAAGTCAGTAGGTAAGCTCTACAAAGGCGTCTTATCTGGTCGGCTATCCTTGGATATAAGCTCCCCAAGTGCACAAACCCTTGTCGAAGGCACTCTAAGACTGACGTGGCTTCGAATGCTTCTCACAGTTCGCCGAAAAAAAATCGTTACTTTTTAGCAGGGGAGAAACTTAAGCAACGATAAAACAAAGCAAATATAATTATTATAATAAATAAATAAATAAAAACGGTGAGACTATCGTCTATATGCATCAAGATAATTTGTTTTATTCCGAAATCATTAATATTATGCATAAGCCAAATAAAGATTATTTATTACTACATAGAAAGAAGAAATAACATTAGAATGAACGCTGCTGGTTAAGAAGGGGGACTGGACGCTCGGTTATAACCTTATGCGTTCATCCATTGTTAAATCCTCACACCAAATCAGAATGGTTTCACTACTGACGAAGGCCAGGAAATTAAGGCTGGTAAAAAAAAAATAGACTTTACGATCGAAATACTTGTGTTGTCTTTTCCATGCGCTGCAAAATGTTTATTAAAATAATTGGCGCTACCCCGTGGGGTCCACTTGAGGGGAGATAACTGTCTAACAAGGAATAGGTTTCATGTGTTTTAAAGATGTCATTTATTACGAATTTCATCACGTAGATTTTGCTATATGAACTAATCTATTTATAGCTTAATTTATGAGAAAATCGCTGTTTCGGATCAAGTAGATGTTTTTACATTCTTCTGGTTTTTACAGAGTAATCTCCAGTAAATATACCTTTCTACGGTTTTGTCGGTTGTGAGAATATGTACATGTACCGGCTTTTTGCAGCCAAGGAAATCTTGGAAATATATTTACCGAATTAATTTATCAGAATCAGTACCCAGATTTACTTGTCAAAATGGTTAAATATATGAAATATTATACCTTGATGGAAGAGCCGTTTACCGAAGATCACTACCAGCCAGTCTTTTAGACGATACGTAGGAAGTCTTTACTTATTGAGCCTTGGTAGTATACAGAACAATCACTTCTCCTTGGCCTGGATTAGAACAATACCTCAAGGTGAACATTTTACCTGGTTACCACACAAACGACGATAATTTGCAACCTCGTATGTCAAAATGGTGCTGCTATGATTTTTTCTTAAACGTTCAACAATTTTTATAATTTTTTTTAAATCTTTATTCTGATGTTATCTCTTGTTCCAATACAACCAAAATAGCATTTTATTTTTTATCTCAGCCCATTATTTTTCACGATAGTGAATATTAAATTCTTAGAAATCAGTTTCGAAAATTCCACATTTTGCACTCGGGAAGCGAGAGATTGGATTTAAACAAAATCTCGTGGCATCGCATTCTCAGTGATATAAAAATATAAACTGCCTTGCTTTCGAACTAACTTGCATTAAAATTAAATCCGCTTTAGCTGCCAAAAGAGGGGAACACCATAAAATGTTTACTTAAAAAAATCATTTGTTGGTGTAATTTAGAAATAATTTTTAAAGAAGAAACATTGTGTAGTAATAGATAAATAAATGAAGTACATTTTTCAATAAAAAATAAGTGAAAGCCAATATTTGACCCCAAAATCCTTTTAATAACAATGTAAGACGTGAGCTTTACTGCACTAATATTAGAAGAATAAATTTGATTCAATCCCACGATATCTCCTTTACTTTCTAATTTTAAATTTTAAATTTTATGTCAAAATGTCTTACGCCTTTATCACCACTTTTAGATCATTTCGAGTTCTATGTATAGACGCTTTTATCTCGAACTATTCAAATTGTCTATTAAGAGTAAAGTTAAATTTATCTGTAAAACGTCTACGCATTCATTTACCTGATACCATATATCAAGACAAGATTTGATGTATAGATTCTAGAATTTAGAAAGAAATTTTGTAACTGCTATTTATCTCCGTTTGCTTCCAGACTCAATGTTCTGCCACACTTGCTGTAGTACTGCAACATTCAGATTTTAAGCAGCATAAATTTCGTGCTTTTGATAGAATAAATACATTTTGAGAATTACATAAAATCAATTGATTTATTATTATTATTATTATTATTATTATTATTATTATTATTATTATTATTATTATTATTATTATTATTATTATTATTATTATTATTATTATTATTATTATATTATTATTATTATTATATTATTATTATTATTATTATTATTTGCATTCAATTTTACCATTGGCATTAACCAAATTCTATTTAGTTTGTCACCAATAGCATTTTAAATTTTCGTTACCTGCTTGTGTTAACCGCGAAGAATTAATGCACTTGTTGGGACGATAATAGACATCTGAAACCTTTGTAAATACTTATTTTTAATTGAAATTATGAACTACGTCTCACATGTCACTTTTTCTATAACCTTTCTTTTTTATTTGAATAAATAAAATTATTTTTAGAATTAAAATTACGGCTTTCATTTAGCATTCTGTCCTATAAGCAACGTTACCATTATATGAAACTCACTGCTCCCTTGTTTTCATTATTTATTCCAGCTTAAATTTTAGTACCTACCTAAAACCAGAAGCTCATTCCAGCGGATCCATACTGGAGGTATTTTGTTATCGATAGGATCCCCGGCACAAGCTATTTTATTAAAAATCATTTTCAATACAATTTTAAAATATCTTACTTTTCTCTCTCCCCCATTTTTTTCCATTCAATTTCCCAAAGAAAACATTCCGTTATAAGCGGTTTAATAGGATCTAAATTAATGTTTGCACCGTATTTCTAACCCGTCTTTGTACTTGCCGACGGCTCTCAAGGATTCTGAAAGAGTATGGAGAGAAGAGCTGGTTTTTTTCTACCTAGAGCCACGGTAGATTTTATTTCCCTGTTTAGTATGTATCGATATCTGTTTGTGGGTGTGACAAACAGAATCTCAAAATGGAAACTGAAAAGGATTTTAAAAATCATTGAGGATAATAAAAAAAAACACCCAAATAAGAAATAATGTTTAACAGTTTCTTTGGTAATCAGAAGTTCGTGGAGCTAAAACCTTGGCTTATTCCTCTTGAATTTATAGAGATTTTGATCCGCAACTAAAGCTGAATACCCCCATCATCTAATAACGCAAAATAGCAGAAAATAAGCGTGAATAAGGGCTCCGGTTAGATTTAACTTGCTCTTCTGTACCAATCCGTCTTTGTGAGTTTCCTTCGGGCGCTAGTTCGGTTTTCTCTCACAGTCAAAGATGGGAGTTCTAGAAAGGAGGGTAGGCTTTTGCTTTGTGCCTTCGCCTTCTACCCCTCCCGCGCGCCATCTGTGAGATGTTCTCAAACCCTAGGAGTCAGAATTTGCAGGGAAAGAAAAGATAACGTCGGTGCTCTATAACTTATTTTTAAAACTAAGTTTCAAAATGTTTCGTTCTTATTTCTGTAGCAGTTTCACTTTTTTCTGATAGTGTCGTTAGGGGTCGGTTTTAAATAAATGACAAACGAGAAATTATTAAATGTTTGTCTGTTGCAAGTTGACTGGGTGGCCGTTTAAGTAAAGAGAAAACATTTTAAGTGCCTTTGTAAACTTTATATACAGAAAAACAAAAAAAAACCCAGGCAGATAACTGTCTACACGTTTGGTTGTCGTTTGTTCTGTTTGGTTTTTCTTTCACATTTCGGAACTAATCATCGCAGATTTCATAGTCAGGGTTCATATAAGAAATGCAATGTTTATTAGGATGCAACTGCAACACAGTTTGTCTCACGGCTAAGAGAGTCTAAGTTCATGGCGTCTGAAGTATTGGTTTCCAACAATGGTTTCTGCATTTCCCTCGGAAATGGCCGACAAATACAATAGCGTGGACCGACATCGCTCGTGCAACCCCCTGGTAACTGGCTACCTCGGAATTAGGCTCTGATCCTCTACCGTGGTTGCGCGTTTTCCCTAACCTTGAAGCACGTACATCTTTTTGTTTGTTCGTTTGACTTTTCGTTTTTATCCGTTATCCTTTAGGTTTGGCATTTCTCCCTTTTCTGTTTGTCTCTTTTTCCATATTTATTTATTGTATAAATTAATTTTCATTTCTTTCCACTTGTTAAAGTTTCTCCCGGTTTTCCAACTAAATTACACGGTTAAGAATATGTAATTATCGGCTGTAAGGTGCTTGCTGTCTCTGTGATAATAGTAATGACTTCATGATTAATTTCTTCGTATCATCAATTCTACTTTGAGTCACGTCTCGTATTCTTCTTTACAACTAATTCTTATCCCTCAGCGGTTGGGAAAATAAATTCTAAGAAATTCGATCTCGCGCAGATTTCAAACAGAAAACCCTTGTTTGTTTAACATCAAATACAAGCACTAAGATTTGTAGTGCATAGTAAATTAATACCCTTGTAGTTTAAAGAAAACGTCATGGAAGTGTTTTTAAATGTTAAGCTAAATCTCCCCAAACATCTTGAAGAAAAACAACTAAAGTCTAGAAAAAAGTGAGGGTTATGGACACAAGAAGATAGAGAGACACGCCAGGCAGATGTGTTGTAATAGTATATGAGATTTATTGCACTATAACTTTTGAAATTTTACTTAAAAGCGAAATCACAGAAGGAAACAGTGACACGATGTAGTTTTCAGTGAGTTTAGCCACATCCATTAGGCATTTTAAAATTTAGAGAATTAAAGTTAAAGTAAACAAAACCCTAATTTACAATATATGGATATCTAAGTGTTCTTGAGAAGAACGAAAATTTGATAGAAATCAGACGATTCGTACCACCATTCCTTACCGTTTATTATCAGAAATAATCAAAGAACCTGTGTTTCGGCGATCTTGATTTTCCTTGTGGCCACCATGAAGGCGCTAATATAAAATGAGGCTGATTCATTGTTAAATAGTGTTAGGTTCTTGCTTTAATCCACGGAGTACAAGTGGTTTAAGTGCGTCTTAAACAAATACAAATAGCACAGAATGCCGTGCTCATTAGTAAGATCAATCCCAACATTTTTAGCCTCTGTATCCTGAAAAGAAACATATCTTAATGTCTGTAAATAATTTGTAAAGTCCAACCTTTTTAGTAAATGTCGGTAAATGTCATGCAGAAAAGGCATTTTCTTCTTTTTAAAACTCGGTAAGAGAAATAGTCAGTTCCTGAAGTTGACGGAAGTGAGTTTTGCACGTATGGTGCCATCTTGTAAATGACGTCATGGTTTAATCTGAAGTATTGTGGACTGTTGCGAATGCTACCAGCCAGTTGACGTGTCATTATAGGAAATGCACAGACATTACATGAATTACTGTTATTTCTTGGTGACAAGTGTATAAACGTAATATTGAAAATAGTACGGAAGCAAGATACAACAGATCTGCATCGTTATAAATCCAGGTGAATATGCATGTCCAAATATAAACCATCAACCAATAGCCATCCATTATTACCAGTTAAAGACAAAAATTCCGAAACAATACAGAATACATTGTGATGAAATTCATAGTACATGAAGATTATCAAGGAGACCCCTTGAAGAATGGCAGTTCAGCTCAATCTTTATCAAACAACATTAAAAGAGTGGAAAGTTATTGATGATGTGTAACCTATGGAGTTATCTTAGGAATTTGTCCACCACATTGTTATTATAACTAATTAAAGTACTATACGTCAGAGATCTCTTCCTCTCGCCTTCATCATGGAATAGTCTTGAAAAAAGCTATTTTCGCTGGTGCAGTTTCGTTAATTTGTAGTAGATATTCGCGTTAAGCGTTTCTGCTTTTGTGTTGTACAAATGGTTAGAACTGCTTCTCGATCTGGAACTTATTTGACCATAGGGAGAGATAATTAAAGCGTAGGGTCTCCAATTAGTTATACTAAAAGAGTTGTAAAAACTCATGAAATTATTATTTAGTTTCTATAGATAAGAATATGTTCAAAATTATCTGCGAATAAAAAGTAGTTTTCCTTAGAAAATTAATCCTTCGTCATTACCATCGAATTTTCGTTTCGATGTATCTTAATTTTTATTAATAGCTAAATATCATATTTAGAGAAGCAAATGTTTTGTTTAAAGGTACGTATCCCAGGGAGACGCCTTATAGTCAAACCCTACATTTTGTATGCTCACAGAGTTTTATTTGATGATAAGAAAGCTTCTTTCCATGAAAATAGTCTCAGAGGAATTGTTATTCTTTCTTGTTTAAAGCTTTGCCAGAAGGACTTTGCTGTTTTTGTTATCCAAGAATACAAGCCACAGAATGCAAAGATCGTCTCAATTGTACAGATAACATGAGTTATCTTTTGATAATCTAAAGCCCAACCTTTTTGGACTCGTGGGCCTTTTTCTAATACTCAAAAGACCTGCGACCATCTGCTACACTTCCATAATTGAAAAATAATCAAAGAATAAATTTAGCAAAAAAATCACATAAATAAGAGTTTTATTGGAATATATTGACAGTTTGGTGCCCAGATTTGCCTAAAATCGAGCTAGTTAGTGTGCGTCCGGACGAAGTCACAGTCCAGTCCTTGTAGCGTGCTCTCCCACAGGCGTTGTGGTTCGAGTCTTTTAGCTGCAGGCCCAAATGGCGTTAGCCAATGGGAGCGCGGCTCGATTGCGTCAGTCCTACTGTGGTAACAGTTCGAGTTCCGGCCTTTGTCGCCAGCGTGTATTGTCCATGTTTCTATGAGGATGACAGAGCGACAGGAAGCCGCGGGGGTCCGGTGATGCAAGTGTGTTACCGCAGAGGCCTATGATGCAACCGGGAGTGCCTGCCGTGGGAGACAAGCCTTACACCTTCGGCGATCGGCCTACCATCGATGATACCGGCGTATTGGACGTAGGGTAATTTTTGTATATTTTTTTCTGGAAAAAGTGCGTCTTATAAGCCGGCAGATACGGTACATATAAACAAAACAAATACGTACTCATGAACAGTTTCTTGACTCAGTCATACGACAAAAAATTGAAACTTCCAGGGTTCCAAGACCCTCTTAGGAGGTCGTGACCCACTGGTTGGAAACCACTGATCTACAGCAAAATAGAAAGGAAAATTATGGTTTATATTCCTTTATAAAAAACTTACATGATAAAGTTTCAGAGAAGACAAATGGACTACCATGATCAGTTTGTCAGGGGATTAAGACAAAAGCAAAATAAATAAACGTTTCTAAACAAGATAATTCCAAGGAAAGTAATCGTACAAGCTGTTGATTTTGTTTTTACGGCATTTGTAAGAGTTAAAGATCTTTTGAGACAGCATAACATTCCATATATAAATACGGCTTGTGTAATTAGACTGTTACAAAATCATCGGCGTTAAACAAGTTTATTCATCTCTCAAAAAAGAAAGCTTGGGAGTTTCACAAAATCAGCAATTAAATATAAGATATACAATTTTTTTTTAACTCTTACGCCCAACGATTCCAAAACCCGATTATAAAAAATGGTTATTAGAAGCAATAAAATTATTATTTATATAGTTTTAAAATTTTCAAGATTTTAATATAATGAAAAAATGCTGGAAACATATAACTTAATAGACATATAATGTTTTTTTAATTAATTGTATTACACTAAAAATGTTTACTTTCTTTTAGAAAAGATAATCTGATACTCTAAAAAAGGTATTTCTTCTTCTTCTTCTTCTTCTTCTTATTATTATTATTATTATTATTATTATTATATACTTGTCCTCACGCTCCACCGGGTTTATCCCATGGATTTAAAAAGGATGAATGCCGGAGTTTAATCGATGAAAAGCGTCTTAATGGCTGTAAGGGGTGTTTCAAACAGAACATTTTGCTGCAGCTCTGCAATGTCGATTTTACCAGAAATTTTGCTGATGTTCTTTGTCATCCTCGGTTAACTAGTCCATATGCTTCCCTATCACAACTGGCAGCATCGATATTTTAATCTCATACGGTAATTTCTGTCTCCAGATCGTTACCTTATGGCAGCTTCCTTTTTTTTCCTCAATGAATACGTTTCTTTCTGATGGCATTGACAGGTCCATTAGCAGGCATTTTTTTCTGTTTCTCGTCTTCGATGATGATGCCTGGTCTGGTCGCTGTGATTGCTTTTTCTGCAGGTACTTGTATGTACTTCTTTTTTAGGACTATTTGTTGTATATGCTCATACTATTTCCGTGTGACTGATAGATGGTAGTCTTGACAGACTTCTCAGTGGATACCACCCTGCTACTTTGGTCTGTTTATCAATGATTCCATTCATACCCAAAACAGGACATCATGAAATAAGCTAGTCTGATATCTCTTCATGTTCATTGCATATTCTACATTTTAGCTCTACCATTTTTCATAACCATAAGTTCTAAAATTCTAGTCAAAATGGTTAATAGTTATTAGTGCACTAAAGGAAAAACGAAGACGTTTATCTTTCCAGCGGCCAAGAGAAGACTTCCGTTGTGGTTTGCTTTATACTTTAATAGAAAGTGTTTCAAGGAAATTAGAAGACAAAGATAGCAAAAACTTTACGCTGCGAGAATTTCAATAGCGTCAGAATGCCATTTCTAATTTAAAACATCGATCGTGTTCTTTAAGCAGGCCTTCAGTTTAGTAGCGATCTTGTTTTATCAATCTCTTGATGCATAAGAACCTACATTCTGCCTGATATTTTTGTCGTTCCTTGTGCTTATTTTTTAGACTTGAGCAAAAAACAAGAAAGCGAAGGTGGCAGTCAACAACAGCAGGAAAGGAATGAACTAAACTAAAAGACTAATGACATGCAAACCTGAGATATTTAGAATATCACACATGTTCATTGTTTACCAACAAAATTTGTTCTGCTACATTTTCAGTTAGTTTATCTTTTATCTTTCAACTGAAATTTTAACTACCTTTTTCTTTTACCTACATCAAAATCCTAACGCTTCCCGAGTATCAGATTATCCTATTAACATACACACAGACCCAGAAGGTTTAGTTAAGAGGCTAGAACAGGCTACAGGGAACAGAATTCACAACGCATTACGGCCATATGACGTCTAACTAAATTCGAAATAAATAAAAGCCTAGAAATTCGAACACTTTGAAGTGTTATCTAACAGATTGTAAGAAAATTCCTCCTTTTCCACGAATCTTTCTTTTCTTTCTTATAAATAAAATGTGTTACAGGATTTTTTCGATAAAGATTATTTGGTGTTCATGCATATGAAAAAATAAATACATATATTTAATTGAGATATTTTTTATGATTAACTTTCGTAAATGACTCATAAAAATATGTCCTTGTATAAGTTATTTCCTTAATTTTTTTCTCTTGTATATACAGGTAGGGAGGGCTGAACATTTTTGCTTTACATAAACTAGTATTTCTTTAATATTAGTAATAATAGCAGCGTAACTAGCAATAGCAATAGTGGTTATTATAAATGGTAATCGTTACAATAGTAAAAGTTTAATAATAATGTTAACAGTCATAGTTATTTATGCTTTTAACACTACTATTTAATCGTAATTGCTTTGTGACATTAATATTCAATGGTAAATTCACGATATTACTTTTAAAATTTCTTATTTTTATTAAATTAAGGATTTAACTTCAAAAATATTAATAAAAGAAAATAAACTTAATATAAAATTGTTAATTTACAATTATTAGACTTGTTTTAAATTTTTAAACCTTTGCTGGTGTTCTTTGTGATTTACTTTAAATTATTGATTAATATTCCGAATTTGTACCAAAAAGTACTTTAATTTCAATTATTCAATTACATTTCAAACCATAACTTAAACTTAAAAACGGAAAAAAGTATTATTAATTCAGTTTGTTTAAAAACAAAAATTTGAATTAGTTTAATGATTAAAAAGGAAAAAATCGATAAACATTCTTTCAGTCCAGCAGATTCAAACAAGCGAACTGTTTGTTACTTTGATACACAGCCAAATTATCTTTAACTTTTATTTTAATTTTAAAAATTTTTGAAAATATTTTAAAAACTTGATCACTTTTATTTGGTTTTGTTGAATTTTAGCCGACAGAGTAAAGCCACTTTGTGTCAAGCACATTGATGAGTATAGAAATACAAAAAAATACTTAAACAGTCACCCTCTTACTAAAGGATTATTTAAAGAAGAGAAAGTGAAAAACAGGCTTATTTCACTACCCTAAATGAATCCTGAATAGAACTGTTGTGTTCAATAACTGCTGGACTTTTTTATTTACTTAAAGACACTACATACAAACTAGTGTTCGCGTGATTAGAACATTAAGTAAAGGCAAAGTTACAAAGTTACTTCGTATTTAGCGTAGCTTTCAAAACTATGTACTTAATAATTGCAGTATTTTAGGAAGAATTCTGAAATCTAAACTCTTATAACAATGTAGCTTGTAATTTTAATAATTTTAACTTCTCTAAATGATTGTGAAAATAAATTATAGCAGAGATTTTCTGGACAAAATTCCATGTTTACTCCATCTTTGATGATATAAAAAGAAGCAAAAAGCCACATTCATTTGACATTATCATGATATATACTTTTTTATAATGAATGACGGGTAAATACCGCATAAAAATTAAATGAACTATCTTCTAAATTTGCTAAATTAAGGCAAATAAATGGATAAATTGTTTTACATAATGATATTGAATGTACAATATTCCAAATTTTACAGATAATCAAAAGGTGTGATTGTAGTTACAGCATAAACGTACATGTTTTGTCCTGTACATATTTCCTAAATCATATGCTAAATTACTTGTATATGTATACCATCGTAAACTGATTTTGTATTATATATATATTAATAGTATATTTTTTGCTTAAATAATTATGGCCATCAGTGTATACTGACTACTATCATTTCCCGAAAAAAACAAAAACAAACAAGAAATTATCAAAACCAAGTCGTTTACTTAAATTTATCCAAAAGCTAGAACTTTCTTATACTTTAAGCGGTTTTCATAAAAGATTGATCTTCTCATTTGCAAAGGCTATAATGGATGAGCAGAAATTAGTTTATTAGATCTCTGACTCGCCATCTCTATTCTCCGGGATGGATTATATAATTTTTTTTTTTTTTACTGTATGTTTATGATTTTTTTAAAAAAATGTTAAAACCAACAATTAATCGGCTAGACAAGTAATTTGGCCAAGAACGTGCCTAATTAACAAAAACCACTGAAATAGAATGAAAATTGCCGCGTAGTATCGATGTGAAAGAAAAGATGAGCCCTCTGTTGTAACATTCCACAGAAACACTGGGCTGATACCAGGAGAAGCCCTGTTGGGGGGGGTACTCTCTGCACTTACTGCTTTATCTTGCCCCCCCTACTCGCATTTCTAATTTTCGACTTCATTGAGCAAGTCTCTATATTAGCAGCCGGTTCCGCTTGACCGTTCAGTCAGATTTTGGAGTTTTTATCAAATACAAAAGTATCGGGCAACCACAAAATGTAGGACAGGAGCATTGGAACGAGTCACTGGCTATGGAAAGATTAAATGGGTTCTGGAAACACGTAATTCGTAACATTATATTGTGCTCTTAAAAGAATAATAAAACACCCTAAATATACGAATCCAGATACTCTAATGAGTCAATTTTCAATGCGCAACGTCTACAAGTACCCTACTACAAAATGTTCCACTTCGGAAAGCTACTTCATTAGAAGACAGAGCAGCGAAGGTAGTATATTTCTTGCCAGTACTTAACACAGAATTTGATTTGCTTAAATGTTGATTAAAAATTATAAATATAAATCAATAAAATGACAAATAAGTAATTATTTTTTAAAGTTTGGATCTCAAGAAAGTGTGTTATAAAATACCTTAGTGCATTGAAGACAATAAAACAGGTTTGCTTTTCATTTAAACTAGAAAGGAATTAAATTTTAGAGCTGAGCTCAGTGGTTGGTAACCGGAGATTCCTGGTTCAAATCCAAGCGTCAGCTGTCTGCTGTATCAAATCAGAGATACTGAAAATAACGTTTATACATACTAAATACTAAACTATAAGATTTAACATTAAAAACTAAAAGGTTTTGGAAACTTATTTTGTCCAAAATTTTGTTGTTTCATTATACATATATAGCGTCGTTGAGTTGATATTACACGATAGACGTTTGGGGAGAAAAGAAAATTGAATTAAAATTAGCTATGAATTTTTTTAAATTCTGGTATTCATTTATATTTTAAGTGGGTTTTTCTGTTAAATTTTGTTTAGGTAAGGGAGATTTTTTAAAAATTAAACATTCTTTTATTATTTTTAACTATTTTTAAAAAAATTGTAGTGAAAAGTAAATCTAATGAATTTCAAATAAATGAAACAAAAAATAGTCTTACTGATTACAGTATTATCAATAATAATAATAACACTAACCAAGTCGTATGGCTTAGAATGGTATATGAACACGCAAAAAACATTTTGAAATATAGAAAAAATATTATATACAAAATTATTTATTTTAAATTGGAAAAGCAAAAAATAAAAAGATAGGATTTATAATTAATTAATATTTCTAAGAAAATATATTTATTTATATTTTTTTTGTCCTAAAATCAATTATTTCCATTTATTTATTTAGCATTTTAATTATCATTCTATTTTAGTTGCTTTACGTTACTGTTCACTTTACGATTACGATTTATGAAAAACAAAAAAAATCTATATATTTCAATTAAAATTTAGTTTAAATTCTCCCCCTCTGTTTTATTTCCTATTTTTCTTTTTTGTTTTTATTAGTTTTTTTTTCTTCTTTAAATTTCTTAAATATTTAAACTTAACATAAATCTACTTGACTGGAAAGAAAAGGAGGAAATAAACAAGAAAAACTTCAAAAATTTCCAGAAGAAAATTTTTGAGTAGCAATTAGGCTATTATATAAAAATTACAGTCAAAAGAATAAAATTTAAGAAAATATTGGTCTTGTAAATTATCATTTTGTCGATGTGTTAGACAACAGTTTGCCTGCAGCGGATATGGAATGTTCAAGTAATGGCGCCTGACAGCTGAAACAGTCGACTGTCTTCTTTCATTAACGTTAGGACAAAATAAACAATACAAATCGCACAGTTAGGACTAAGGTACTGAATAATTTTTTAGTTACTTTTAACAAAAATCAATTCGTACAAAGTAGTGACAGAAAAACGGAACGATAGGTGAAGCATACCTGTAACACGGAAAGACTCAACGATAATTCAAATGTTAAATAAGTGAAATTGTAATTTATTTTGCGCCTATTTATCTCTGTAATCTCTACTTGTATATTTAGCGTCAGTCTGAATTATAAACACAATATTTCTTTCGTTTTCCAGACGCTTAAAAAAGAAACCTTATTCCTGAAATACCAGAGTTTGATCATGTACGATGATTAAGTTGAGAGCTGTTCTGTTTGCCATTCTTGTTTGTTCTAAAATGTTCTGCCACGAGGTCACTTCTGCTTATGTCGTTGCAATATCCGCTGAGCAACCATAAAGAGAAACACGGGGCGTTAAGCTGAACTGCTAGCGGTTACAGCGACCTGACTGTCTAAGTGGCGCCTGATGCTCTCCGACTTCACACAAGGAACTGTGCCACAGGTTAGACGTCACACATACTCACCGACGGTGAACGGCGTCCAAATATCGAAAACACGAAACTATTAACCCGCTTCCTCTTTTAAAACTTTGTCTATAAAATCTCAAATCCTTTCCACCATTAAAATGGTTATTATCTTTGTTGGGGGTCGCTATATTAATTTTTCTGTCGATTTTAAATACAACTCTTTTATTCCCAGTATAAAATGTTCATTTTTCACGAAGCAGACATAATACATCTGTGTATTCACAATGAATATTTTAATAACTTTATTAAAATAATATTTTTAAAAATTTTTTAAATATTATTATTTTTCTCTTCTTTTGAAAAATTAACTTTCTACATTTGTTATAAATGCAAGAAAAAATTCTACTCAAGATTTAGTCATTAAAGTCAATGCAAAACTTTCTTCACATATGAGAATTGACAATAATTAGATACATTAAAAAATTAAAGATATTTTTGCATAATGCAAGAAGACTTGAGAGATGTAAGTTACCTGTAAGACAAGAATATACGACAGATGCAAATTACTTGTATATCTGTAAGAGAAATATACTAGAAGTGTAAATTACTTGTAACACAAGAATATACCAGAGATGTGAATTACTTGCAACACTACAAAACTATATGTATATGTCAGATCACAATTACAGCAAGATTATGCGACAGACGTAAATAGTAATGACACAGCATATTTCCAGTGATGCAACAAGAGTATGTGATAAGCGTAACATATCAATAATATAGCAAGGTTATATTTTAAATTTTAAATATAAACAATTACATCTTTTTTTGAACGAACAAATTTTCTTTTTAAATATCTGAAACTCTTTACTGTTTTGATCCATATGAAAAAATATTTTTTTAGAAAAGAACAGCTAAAACAAAAATTTTTTAATGTTTTGATGTTTTCTTAGTTCAAAAACGAAACTAGAACTTATAAGTCATTTTACGTCAGTTTTTTTTTTTTTTCCATTAAATACATCTATGAGAATGCGTTTGTATAAGTTAACAATTTTTAGGACATAAAATTAACAAAAATGTTTATTGAAAATTTTAGTTACATGCTTTGTAGATAAAGGAATAACTGATTAGTGTTGTAATGCTTAACAGTTCTCCTAATTAAATGTACCATAAATTTATTAAATATCATACAAATTTATTCTGATGAATCATTGGCAATACATTTTGTGCAAAATGCATTTTAGCAGTAAATGTTATTATACTTTACTTATTTTTACTGACTTCGCAAAAGACAAGAATTTGTTTACATTAAATTATTAATGTTTTAAAAATGGAAATTCACTAATTAACTTAATTCCATATCTAAAAGATTAATTTAAATCATAAAGCAAAGTAAAACTTTAAAAAGTTTTAAAAGTATTTAAAAAAGAAAATGAATTAGTAACGGAAATTATTTTAGTTTAGTAACTGCAATATGTAGAAAGTGCCAAGGCTCCCATGAAAGAGAAATAGCCATCCTGTCAGACCTAGGATGAACATTATTGTTCAACACTTTTAAAATTAAATTATGGTGATAAGAAGATTCAAAAATAATGTATTTTTTTATTAAAGATAGTTTTATACTTTCAAAATTTATGCTAAACAAATGGTTGGATTTTCAGAAATTAATGATTTTTGGCATTTTATTGCATATTCTAGAATTAAACTCAAGATTACGGTTAGAATATGCTGTCTTAGTCTCGTACACATGTGCACTTTTAATTCATAAACTGCTTAAATTCCTGTCTTCGTTGAACTAAATCTAATTAGATCTGCTTCAGCTAACTACAATCATTGTGTTAGTTGTAATTTAGTAAATAAATATAAAACAAACAATAACCAAACTTTAAAAAGTAATCTATATGAGTTTGTTTCTCAAGAAACTGGGAACAGATTATCTCCTTTCTAGTGTCTGTGTAATCCATTAGCAATTGTTTATGCACATCGCTTAACATACAACTCATATTTCCGAGTTCTTAATGGCTTTTATATCCATCAGAGACAAGACGCTTCCTGCATCTCAGTCTCTGGGCGGTGTTCGATATTAGAATTAAAAATTGAATTAAGGAATTGATTTCCAAGCCTGCTCACCATAGTATATTAATAAATGCGAACAGATAGAGATCGAAAAGATCTCGACACGAGTGATGTTTTCATTGAAAAATATTAGTTGACGAGGTCTGTAATTGGCAGAAGCAACTAAGCCAAACCATTATTATTCGATATGAGGGTAGAGCCGAGGTTAGTTACCTGCCATGATTTCTGAAATGTTCAATACGGGAGCAATTTATTCTCTTTCGCATTGAGTATCTCGTCTTCCCAGATTTATCTCTCAAACCCCGGTTTCTCAAGCTTTCAAATAAACATGCTTTTGTTTGTTCCTTTAGCACAGGACGTGGGCAGAGTTTCTGTTTTTTTAAATCACACCAGAACGAACTAAAGTGCAGCGATTCAAACAGGAGACTACAGGGTTCCTACCTCCACACGTACACCGATAGATTTCTCTTCATCTGCCACCCACATGCGGGTAAAGCCTACAACAGTAAAATACATCTATATTTCTTTTGGCGACATTTTTCGTAAATTTAAATAAGAATAAATACAGCTCAACATTTATAAGTTTATTTAAAAAAAAAACCGCAACTATCGATAAAAAGGTTTTGTTTTTGTTTTTTTGGTTTTTAGCCAGTCAGCCGCGCTGCGAGAAAGTTTTTTATTATTTTTTTTGGTGTCTATGAAATTTAAGTTAAGAATAGTTAGAGGTGGCTCTCTATCGCTGTGTGGGGGCGTTCCCGTGGAAGTCACTATTGCTGGGAGGCCACTATGACAGTCGTCGGATTAGGTATAAAACCTGCCACTGAACACAACGTTCGGCACTTCGACGTCGACTTGCTGACGGAAAGCGATACATACCCATAACTTGGCTGCGGATCGGCAGTGGAGAGATAGATATGGATACTGAACCAGTGTAGTACAGATTGTTGTCGTCCGACTTTGGCGTGGATAGGCCGGCTGGGTTCACGAATGATTCCCCAGAGGTCTCTACAGCGGTAAATCGTCATGGTTCACGGTGATCGTTATGTCGCATAACTACACCATCTTGGTACGTTCTATCCCGACTGACCCCGTAGGTCCAGTATCTCCGGCCAGACTGTACAAAATTAGCTACGCTCTGGTCGTCTACTCGCTATAAATCCGGTATTTCGCGCAGTCTTAACAACAGTACACCATGGGGCCATATTCTGTTAGGTTATAACGCATTTGCAATAAACCTTAGAACAGGTTCTCCCCCTTCTAACGAAACTAAATTCAACCTCCACTTTGCTGAGTTGCCTCTTTGATGAGAACCAAAATAAACACCATGTTAGCTGTAACGTGCTGTAGAGAGAGACCTCTTTAAGGGATGGTGTCGCTCTGGTCTTGGGTCTGTTGCCACGTGACCGCAATGGACCATTTTTTTTTCTTTCTGGACAGACTTGTCAGCGGTCAGCGCTACCAGGAATACACCATTGCAAGGACAGTAGAAAATTATCTTCAGCACCTTCCATTCATTATCTGCTCGTTTTCCCGCCCTGTGCCCAAGAAGACATGTCTCTGATGAATTTTCTAGGATCACTGGACACCGAAGGCGCGCCCCTGGAACCATTTTGGAAGCTGCATCATGTCTTGACAGAAGAGGGGAACGTACTGCGTCAGACCACCGGTCAGTGGTGTAGCAATCAGGCGCGGTGCCATAGAGCGAACCAGAGGAGACCACACCCGCTAATGAAAGCCAAGATAGCAAACTCCACATGTTAATACTCAATTTTCAATTGTGTACAAATGATTTATCCTCAATAATTTCCTAGAATTTATATCGCTATGTTGTTTCTGATCAGTTATTTACACTTACAAAGATTTTAAATAGCAATTTCACTAATTAGGAGATTTTGGCGGGCGTAAAATAGAACTTATATGGGATGTGCGGGTCTTTAATGTGAACTGACTCGAGTCTAACACAGCTCACGCGCAGAAAAGGAATTTACTAAACGAATTTCAGATGAAGGAAATAGACTTTCGGTGATTGCTGTTGATAACGTTAACGTGGAAAAGTTTTGAAAATGAATTGATACTCAAAACACGCCAGGTAATAGAATTATTCCGCTGGTCATTTTCAGGCTCCGCCTTTATCTGCCCTGATCGATCACACGTTTACATTCAAGACTTTTATTTTAAAAAAAATAAACTGGGAAAAAAAAGTGGGGGGTTGTTAATTTACAGTAGATGCTGGTGTTGATTTTCTTCTATAATTTAACACATATGAACTGAACGTCTGTACGGGCTGAAACGGCGCAGGATGAGAGAGAATTTCGTGCGTGGTCTGCGAATTGACGTCACACGTTGCTGAATTTCTCTTCTTGATTTATTCCGTCGTCCGCTCCTCCGCATTGGATGTCCGACAAGCAGAGTGGCTACTCTCACACCTCTCTGCCAGCTATTCCTTCCTGCGTGATTCTTTTTGTTCGTTTGCTTGTTTTATTCTTCCTACTGCTAGTTACTCGAGTTTTGACAGAATTTGTTTTTTTTTTTTGCACAGCAATCTGGACGGTATTTTGTCTGCTTGTGCGCAGGCGCGAAACGCATCAACAGGATCTTACGCTTTTTGTTGTTTTCTTTTTGAATTCATACAAAGTCCTTTACCGTTATTTAGCTGTGGGCGTGACGAGAAAAGATTAATGAACGCATTAGGTAACTTTATTGTTTGCTGTTTTCCCCGAATTAATGAATTACAGTACATTTTTATTGATAGTGCCCGTCACACAGTAAATCTTCTGATGATCTTTCACAACGGATTACATAAAGCACACATACAGTGCCGGACAAAAGAGTTTGGACACTTTCTGTGAAATTGATATTTGAGCTCTCTTGCTTTTACATTTGCTTATCGATAGCCATCCCATTGTCGATAAGTTGTATAAAACGTGCATTTACAATGTGTAAAAACAACGAATGTCATATGTATATCTATTCTCCGGAAAAAATATTTGAATTAGCATAGTCAAATTTGTACTGCGACAAAAGAGTCGAGACAGTGAACAGAATCTGTGCATATATTTATTCCCCTCAATATATCCATTTTAAAGGATCAAATGAATAGAATTACATCATTTAGGACCATTTAAGATCATTTTTGCAGCTTGGCTGGCAAGACATCGTCGTCTGAAATCAGAGACTTGATAGTTCAGCACCACCAAGAAATTCTATCTTCTCGGGAGATAGCCGATCGAGTCAATCGCCCGAAAAGCACCGTAAACCGCATTCTGAAGCGGTACATGGAGACCGGAAACACGAAACCAAAAATGCGAATCGGAAGACCGCGAAAATGTGATAACAAATGGATCGATTCATTTGTCGCAAATCCAGGGCCAATCGTTTCCTGACATCTACAGCCATTCGAGCCGCCCCGAGAGGAGTGAATGTCTCCAGTCGCACTATTCAACGTCGTCTATGCGAGGGGAATCTCTTTGGACGAATTGCCCAGAAAAATCCATTGATCAGCAACAAGAACAGGCGCATCAGCATAGCATGGGCTAAGGCGAACAAAAACTGGACCAAAGTTCAATGGGCTAGAGTTCTCTTTTCCGACGAAACGATGATCATGCGCATTCACAGTGCTGACCGAGTATATGTTCGACGTTACCATGGGGAAAAATACAATATAAAGTGCACCTGACCGACGGTACAGGACGGAGGAGGATCGTTGATGGTCTGTGGGTGTGTGAGCGCGGCGGGACCAGGCCCTCTCAAGTTGACCAGGGGCAGAGCGACCGCCCAGACCTACTGCAATTTACTGAGGGATGTCGTCGTCGACTACATCGACGAGAACATGTCAGTCATTGCCATCTTCCAGCACGACAATACCCCGATCCACAGTGCCAGAATCGTCACTACCCCCACCACCCAACTAGGAATGGATGTCATGTGCTGGCCGCCCCAAAGTCCGGATCTCAACCCAATCGAAAATGCCTGGAAGCAGCTGAAGGCGAAGGTGGCCAAACACAAGAATCTCAACCAAGACCAATTCTGGCAGGCTGTCGATAAAATCTGGCAGGAAATGGCCAATTCCGACTGCCTTCGTTTGGTCGAATCCATGCCCTGTCGTTGTCAAGAAGTGATGGAAATCACGGATACGCCACCCACTACTAGTCAATTGATCATTTCCATGTATTTATTCGATTGTAATTTGGAATTTTGAAAAATATTCATGGTTTTGCTCACTGTCCCAACTCTTTTGTCGCGGTACAAATCGGACATTGCCGATTCAAATATTTTTTCCAGAGAATATGTAAACATATAGCATGTGTTGCTTTTATACATTGTAAAGGCATGTTTTGTGCATATAATAAACAATGTGACGGGTATTTAAATGCGTTTGTTAAAACGAGAGAACTCAAATATTTATTTCACAGCAAGTGTCCCAACTCTTTTGTCCGGCACTGTACGTTGTATTAAATCACTATCCCCTGTAAAGACGGATTAGTTAATTTCATGATACGAAGTCTGGTAAATTAAAAAGTTAAGGTCTACGTTTCATTTTAATTTACAATTTTCGGATATTCTTGTGTCTGTGTATGATGTCGATGAAGTTCGCTCGGAATGTGAGGGTGATGCCTCGTGCAGTGCATCGGTGTGGTTAACTTCACCTATTGATTCTGTGCGCTCTAATAGAATGTAAAAGATTGGCCGCATAAGAGATAAAAATTAATATCACTTATTATTGTGACGTCCTGAATCATAATAGAGTCAGGCTTTGTGAAATAAATCAGGAAAAGATATAACTGTTGGTTTGTTATCATATAAAACCTATAGCTCTACATTTTATCTGAGTTTTTCTAGTATTGGTGAGATAGTATAGAATGCAGCCCAAATATTTGGAATTTAATTGTGCTGTCAGCGTATTGTTAAAAGAAGATTTTTACATGCATGAGATATATTAGTCATTATTGGTTGACAACCACTAAGTCCCATAACAAACTAAGAATCAGAATTTGCCTAAAATCGGAGATGTGGATTCCATAAATCAAAAACTAGCCAACACTATTTTGATAAATTTTAAAATTGTCAGTAGTTGAACTCTTTAAGTTTATCATTACCGATTCCTCTTTACAAATTAGAAATATCTCCTTCTATATTTTTTTCTGTTTGGAAATTATTTGGCCACCAGTTATGAAACAGCGAACGTTTTTCTACTATGTCATCATCCGATAAGATCGCGATACGATAGATTGTTCCTCAACTGTTTCCAGGAGATATTTTTGCACGTTTAAGATTAAATATAGCTAACAAATGTGATAATATCTACGGTTATGGTCATAAAATGTCATTTATGGAATGCATGATTAAAATTCGATTAAGGTTTTCTTTTTTTCCTGCACCAAGATATTTATTCTGTATTGTAGTATACAGTGCCGGACAAAAGAGTTGGGACACTTGCTGTGAAATAAATATTTGAGTTCTCTCGTTTTAACAAACGCATTTAAATACCCATCACATTGTTTATTATATACACAAAACATGCCTTGACAATGTATAAAAGCAACACATGCTATATGTTTACATATTCTCTGGAAAAAATATTTGAATCGGCAATGTCCGATTTGTATCGCGACAAAAGAGTTGGGACAGTGAGCAAAACCATAAATATTTTTCAACATTCCAAATTACAATAGAACAATTGCAAGGAAATGATCAATTGACTAGTAGTGGGTGGCGTATCCGTGATTTCCATCACTTCTTGACAACGACAGGACATGGATTCGACCAAATGAAGGCAGTCGGAATTGGCCATTTCCTGACAGATTTTCTCGACAGCCTGCCAGAATTGGTCTTGGTTGAGATTCTTGTGTTTGGCCACCTTCGCCTTCAGCTGCTTCCAGGCATTTTCGATTGGGTTGAGATCCGGACTTTGGGGCGGCCAGCACATGACATCCATTCCTAGTTGGGTGGTGGGGGTAGTGACGATTCTGGCACTGTGGATCGGGGTATTGTCGTGCTGGAAGATGGCAATGACTGACATGTTCTCGTCGATGTAGTCGACGACGACATCCCTCAGTAAATTGCAGTAGGTCTGGGCGGTCGCTCTGCCCCTGATCAACTTGAGAGGGCCTGGTCCCGCCGCGCTCACACACCCAAAGACCATCAACGATCCTCCTCTGTCCTGTACCGTCGGTCAGGTGCACTTTATATTGTGATTTTCGCCATGGTAACGTCGAACATATACTCGGCCAGCACCGTGAATGCGCATGATCATCGTTTCGTCGGAAAAGAGAACTCTAGCCCATTGAACTTTGGTCCAATTTTTGTTCGCCTTAGCCCATGCTATGCTGATGCGCCTGTTCTTATTGCTGATCAATGGATTTTTCTGGGCAATTCGTCCAAAGAGATTCCCCTCGCATAGATGACTTTGAATATTGCGACTAGAGATATTCACTTCACTCGGAGCGGCTCGAATGGCCGTCGATGTCAGGAAATGATTGGCCCTGGATTTTCGACAAATGAGTCGATCCATTTTGTTGTCACATTTTCGCGGTCTTCCGATTCGCATTTTTGGTTTCGTGTTTCCGGTCTCCTTGTACCGCTTCAGAATGCGGTTTACAATGCTTTTCGGGCGATTGACTCGATCGGCTATCTCCCGAGAAGATAGATTTTCTTGGTGATGCTCAGCTATCAAGTCTCTGATTTCAGACGACGTTGTCTTGCCAGGCATGGTGCAAATTTGATCTTAAATGGTCTTAGATGATGTGATTCTATTCATTTGATCCTTTAAAAATGGATATATTGAGGGGAATAAATGTATGCACAGATTCTGTTCACTGTCTCGACTCTTTTGTCGCAGTACAAATTTGACTATGTTAATTCAAATATTTTTCCGGAGAATAGATATACATGTTTTTACACATTGTAAATGCCTGTTTTATACAACTTATCGACAATGGGATGGCTATCGATAAGCAAATGTAAAAGCAAGAGAGCTCAAATATCAATTTCACAGCAAGTGTCCCATCTCTTTTTTCCGGCACTGTATAAGAAATCTAGCAAGTTTGTTTTTTTTCTAATGTTTCCAAAAATTAGTGTTCATATTGATTTACAATGACGGCCGTGACTAGTGCTTTCCTATTCCAGTTTAATTATATAACGAGCATTGCAGTGTTTACGTTGTTTTATTATTTAGTTTTAAAAATATTCCTTAATCAAAACAATATTGCTAAATCCAATTTAATGAAGTGTTCCACTTTTTACAGTACAGTAGTATATTCACAATAAATTGCTATAATAAGGGTGTTGAGTACGTTGGTGAAGACAGAAACGAACGTAAATCAAAATGCCAATAACTTCCGACGTATGTGTAGTATGTGCAACAGATTGCACTTTCGTGTGCATCTCAACGTCCTGAACAAGGAATTATAAATTTTATTGAGTTATCGCATGAATTAGAATAATTACGGCTACGTAACCGTGTTTACGTTCAGTCTAATCTATTTTAACAAACACAAAATTGAGCATTCAATATTCTACATTGTAATATACACAATAATTAACATATTGTTGTTTTTTTAATTTTTGATGCACACAATGAACACTCAATATTTTTTATTGTGACATGCACAATGAACATGAAGTTCTACTTCGGTTAGTTCAGCAACCCTGGCCTCAAATTCAGATGTTATCCAACCAAAATTTCGGAAACGAACTAAAATGTTCAGTTTTTAACGCCTTGTGACATTTTCTGGGTAAATCTCAATGTAAACTAATTTTGGCTAAAATCCTTTAAGACCATAAGGTTTCATCTTTAAAAAAATTATCAATTTTTGTTACTAATCGAAATTTAAATAAAATTTCTTTGAACTTAAAAAAAAAGATTACGCACTCGCGGTTAACCAATTATTTATTGTATTAAATTATCCTTACCATCTAACGGTTTTCCTGATATTTTTTACACGAAGAATCAGTACATAGCGACAGCCTCCGTTAGGCCAGGCTCAGTACGCGGAAAACCACAGAACCAGATGTTCTCGATCCGACCATACCAGGCACCCGACGGAATAGCAATTCGCTATAGGTCGTACATATCAAGCAGTTTTTATTTGTATACTAAATTCATCGTTATTATTGGAAGACTTCACGCTATCACAGAGAAGGCAGCTCATGGATTTCCGCATAATAATTTACGTAGAGCGTCTGATATTGCAGATGCTAACTTCTGGTTCTAAAACAACTAAAATTCCGTGCGTTCGTTTTACTTCAGTTTCTTTAAATGTTTTCGGTCTTGAATCTCCACTTTTTATTGCTGTTAATATGTATCCGCTTCTTGTCATCGATCGTGTGCGTTACAACTACCTCACTTCTTCGCTTCACTTGTCCCGTGACCCACAGGTCGTTGGGCCACCTCGAGAGATGTGTCTAGGGAATTTTACAACCTTGGAGAGTCCATCCCTCTCCAGTTTAAGAGAGAAAGCCCGAACTCTTCAACGGTAAGTACCTAATGGTTGGTTACCGGTGACCTAACTGCAAGTACTGGCGCTAACATTTCTTAATGAAGAGCAAGGTACGCATTAGCGCCAGGTAGTTTCTATAAATGTGTAGCTGTTTGAAAATCTTTACTGATGAAAAGCAGCCAAAAGGCAGGGCTGGAATTAGCAGAAGAAATGAAGCAGTTGGATAAGCAAAACTAGAGGATGAAAACGCAAAGCGATCACATACAGAATACTAATGCACCACTGTCCAACGTATTTATTTACCTTTTTAAAAATTATTTTCTGTAATAATGCATTGTGTATTAATTATATACGTCACTGATGTGCAATTACTCATTATTTGTGCATACCCGGCATGTGTTTTTATAGTTATTTTCAGTAATGTATGGTTAAAACCAAGGTGACAAAAATGTATGTACATTTATATAAACTATCATTTGCATGTAATGCTGCGCATGAATGGACAAAGTCAAATTAAAATCTGATAAAACACATTAAAGGCAACTCAAATGTTTAAAACAATTGTAAATATGTACTAATTTAAACCCTCGTCATTAAAAAAATCATAATAAAACAGTTGAAACTTTGTACAGGAGTAAATGAAAAAAGCGCAAAGGTAACGTTGATGAATATTGCATTTAGAAACAAACTCTGTACCTTGAATGTAACAAAATGTAAAATTCTATATTCTGTCGATATTTTGAAAGTCATTATTGGCTTGTTTTGTTGACACGGAAAGATATTTAAATGGTGCATCTTCGACATACACCTTGAATGAGATTTTTAAAACAGTAAGATGAAAACAGGTATTATCAACCAAATCAAACTGAGAACTAATCAAATCTACGATTAGAGATCTCACAATAGCATGAAAATCTTTTTATCAAATTAACGATCACAGTTATAGTTTACAAGATTTAGCCTTGTCTTGTGTGCACTGCTTTTACTAACAGGGTTCTTTTGATTAACATTTGTTTCTTCAAATTAACGTGGTAAACTGAGAGTCCAGAACATTTCAAAAAGAAGAATGTTCATGAAACATTATCAGTTAATCATTAATTGGTAAAATATTCAGTGGAGACGACAAAAGGTCTCCGAAACAAAACCAGCTTTCGTCGATACATCGATTAAAGATTTTAACCTTTGCTATTTGTTATTTTGTTAGTTTGTTTGGATTTGGATAATAAAAATGTAGGTCCTGAGTATACAGTCGTGAAGCAGCTTACCCATGAATAGATTATATAATGGATTTGACCTTGTGATCTCAGATCTAAATTATATAGAGTATGCATATTTTCCTTCTCAGAATGTTGTATTAACGAGATCTCTACAGTCAAAGGCTCTTATGTAACAACACCAAATCAGAGAAGCCTCAGACGTACAGAGAGTAGTTGTATACTAGAGAAGAAATCGCTTCGTTAGAATTTTGCATTTTATGCTTTAAAGTTGAAATTTCTTTTAGTAATTTATTTAGTGACAAACATTTTTCCAAGCTTCTTAATAGCTTTTGCCAATTCTCTTCTGTTTACTTGGAAACTGTTTGCAATATATTTTCTCTTCATTGCCCCTAATAAACTTACGAGATTCTTACATATTTTGACAGTATGCTTTTAACAGTATAGGCGATTCTAAATAATAGAATTTAATTAAAGTTACAAATAAATACGGAAATATGTTCAACTCCAGATATTCCAAGGATAGACGTATGTTTAGCTACTAAACATGGAGTCGGATTTATGATTATTTTTCGGAATTACGTCTTGAAAAATCTAAAACGATTGTTTATTTTTTTGTACAACTTTTTTACCATAATTTTCAAAAAAATATTAACATTAAAGTCATAAACCCCATCAACATAATTTACTTTGTACCTTATATTAATAAAATATTATGTTAATTTACTAACCTATGGTTTTCAGAAATGCACCAAACATTAAATATGCTAGAAAATTTTTCTTAAAAACAAATTGATGGAGAATTAATTTTTTATGCATATTTTACTGAAATTTCATTCTTAGCTTAAACAGATAATTATTAGGATAATGTAAAAAAACTTTAAATCCAATTTAATATTCAATAAAATCAGACACCGTGATAATGGATGAAATATATGCAATTACCTTTATAGTCTAAATGCCATCAGCAAGAAAATTACAAAATGAAACATAGTTTTTACTAGCAGCTTTTCTTTAATGGGATCTCTGTAACGGTTTATAGTTTTAATATAATGTTAATAAAAGTAAATTGATGTTCTAATTAAAAATAATCCTTGATTTAAAGTTTAATTGAAGAAAAAGTGAGTATCACTAAAAAGGATAAAAGGTATAGCGCAAAGTTACATTTAAGTCAATTTCGTGGGTTCATCTTTAAAGAAAAGTATTTTTGCCAGATAACCTCAGCCTCTAATGGGTGTTGCTTTTATTCTATTTGATTAAAAAAATCGACCCCCTCACCGTGTTTTGGGGAAGGACGAAGCAAGCAGATAGATTTAGGAATAAATGTTGAGGAAGCTTAGTTAAACGAACTTAGAGGGTTTTTCCTTTTGTTTTTACGCACACTAAGAAATGACCCCAACAGTGAGAGAAGAGGCTGTTTAAAAAGTCCATCCTACACCGCGGGCTTCTCTGGAGAAAACGCTTCACAGACACTCTTTTTATTGGATAGTCAAGAGAAACCGAAGTATCCGGGAAAAACCCGCACGCGGAGTGGCGCGATAAAGAAGAGCGGGATTGGCTAGAAATTAAGCACGGACAGAACCAGAAAGAAGACGCCATGTAGATGATGAGTGAGGTGCTGTGTCAACGAGACCGGGGACGGGATTGTTAACCTAGGACAAAACCGCTGTGGATGTGAGGAAAAAATAAAACAAAAACAGGCGGCTTGCGGAAAGACTGGGCTTGCAAGGAGTGAACAACCAGAAATTACAAGACATTAGGTACATTATGTTTATTTACCTTTCTTAGTGGTAGTAGTAGTTGTTTTTAAAGGGGGAAATGCGATACAGAACTTTTGACTTCCGGGCGGAATTTTTTTTAAAATATTTTGAGCACATTTATCTGTTTGTTCATTTGCTAGGCAATATTATATCACCACCTGAATGGTTTCGCGAACAATTCCTTAACCCTCCTACTACCACCACCATGCCATCTCGCTCTACTACAAACAAACAAGTCTTTCAAAATATCGCCCACATTAATGGCAAATATAATTTTTCAAAAAGTTTTTGTGGTCAGAGATGATCTAGTGGAAGCAACGTATCTTCAAACTTATTTACTTCCAGTTATCTATTTATTTAACATCTGACTGTAGAAGATGAAATCGTGAGATAGAACTGCTTATTATAAGAAGCAGATAGCTCAAATTCAAAGAGGAAGGACTGTTCTACACTTTAAGCTAATCAGCAGCCTAAGACACAACAACAAAAAATAGTCCTGTTTTTTTTTTTATTTTTTGGCAAAGTAGAAACTGCTGTATTTCTACAAGCAGAAAATTACCCACTTTCACGCTACACTCTCGGTTAACAAAATCCTGTAAATAAAAGTAAAATTATTGCACGAATAAAAGAATTTAGGGCAACTTATCTTTTACAAAAAAAAAATCAGTCAAAAATGCTACATTGGAACTTTTTATCTGTTATTAAGAGTTGTTCTGCAGGTTTACCTTTCAAAACTAAGACAAAAATATCAAGGTCGCATTTTTATTTAAATATTACTAAAACATAAAAAATTGCAAAGCTATATTTATTCTTTCTCGGAAGTCTTTTAATTATATAACATTCGTAAGTTAAAAAAATCTAGATTTGTTTTTATTTGTGTGATAGAACAGAGATAAGTCAATATGCACTCCGATAAATGTCTATCAATCCGCAGTTAGACTCGCACATGCGCAGAAGCCTATTCAATTCATTTATTTTTTTAATTAGCAGACAGCACTTCATTTTTACGGAGTGTTCATCTAAATAGAGTGCACGATGCCTAGCTCTAAAATTTTATAAGATATAAACGAAGCCGACTGAATAATAGCGAACAATTGCAAGGATTCGCTTTAAGGTTATTGGCAATTCCAAGTTTCTTCAAACGTTTTTAGAAATCTTTGTGCGTCTCCGCGGCCCGGTGCGATTAGAAAACCAACGGCTCAGTGTTCTCCAGAACCATGATATATCCATCGTACGGAAGATAGACATTTGCTGGACTTAATAAATTAACGACAGACCTCGAGCATTGTAGAATCATACAGAAGTCGGGTTCACTTTATTCTCGGATGAAAACGTATAAATTAGATGTGGAACCTTTTTTTCCCCGCCTTTCCGGGGTTAATGGTTCCCCCCGGATTACTTTAAGTTGCTTGGTTACGTTTGAAATCGATAGGTGGGTAGCGGAAAAGTTTGATCATAAATAGTTCGGGTAAGTAGACGTTGGTTCGTCTCAAGCAACGTATGGCATTTACATGATTAAATACGAAAAGGATTTATACTCAGACAATTTACACTGTTAAATGCACAAGTGCTTTAATTCCATATGTCTCTAATGTAAATAGGCTGCGCTAAATTGCATATTTTTTATATTTCAAAATGTTTTCAAAAAAGATTTTCAAAAATTTTAATGCTTAAAGTGAAAGTGCGCATGCACAGCACAAAATCGAAGCAAAGTTCTTTCAAATCATAATTAATAACCTTCTTCATACTAAGTAGAAGATAATCTCTCTCTCTCTCTCTCTCTCTCCTCTCTCTCTCTCTCTCTCTCTCTCTCTCTCTCTGATGACGTCATCTCTCTCGCTCTCTCTCTCTCTGTAATGATGTCATTCTCTCTCTATGATGACGTCATCTCTCTCGCTCTCTCTCTCTCTGAATCTTTTGTTTTGCTATAATTAGTACCATCTATGATCTGTCTCAAACCCCAGCGTCTTCTGCTGCCACAGTAAAATTCTAACCGAGATCTTAACCGTTTTCTTTGTTATTGACGGGTATAAAACTGTTTCAGATTATAATCGCTTCCCGTTTTATCCCGTTGGTAAATTAATGTCTTTCCTATATAAGCACCGTATTAAATTTATATAATAATAATAGTTCTTCTTGATGTACTTTCAATTATTTTATAACTTTTTAAATTGATAAAGTAGAAGTCGCTATAAAGTCTACCTAGAAATTATAGAAACATTCACTTAACTTTTCTGTATTAAAAACAAGTAGCATATAAACAAGTTTTGTTTGTACTATTCACTTCCTGTTTTTTTAAAATGCAATTTATAGTATAGAAGACAAAAAGTGGAATTCTCAAAATGTAGAGATTTATCATTTGACGCTCTTTATAGTGTATGGATATAATTGCTTAAGCAAAAATTTATAATTTAAAATTAAATAACAATACGCTTTTTACACATGCACACATCAACGGGGTTTGGAACATCCTCTTCAATTAAAAAAATATTTACAAGATCTCTCAGCGTGATGACGGTTTTGTCCAGTGGCAGACGAGTAGCACCATATACTATTTGTCGAAATTTCCATTTACGTTTTGGCGTATTTATTTTCTTTAAAATATTGAATTATAGGAAGACAGATAAATCTGTCAAGAGTTTAGAAACGTAGACAATTTACAAAGTTAGGCAATTTTGGCTTAATATGTTTGAATTTAAGACGCTACGTGAGATCTATTGTAGGTTTTGATATTTATCAGGGTCATTAAGCAGCTAAACTTCTACCAAGAGTTACTTATCATTAGATGCATAATTTTCGATAACCTAAACATTTTTCAAAGATTTTCAAAGTTCTGCAGCACTCTCTAGAAACGGCAGTTTTTTTATTATTTTCCCGTTAAGTACGTAGAGAAATACAAAGCGGCTCGCCTCTAATCAGTTAACGTAACATTATTATGAAAATTCAGCAAATTTGATTCGACTTTATCAAACAAATTTTTTTTCAATTCTAGAGTGGGGGGGGATTTTTTCCTATGGCTTCAGAATATTTGTCTCATATTCTTGGGTAGTTTTATAAATTTCCAAAGTGAGATGTTTGAAAATAATTGTCAGTCAGCTTTAGGGAAAAACATTAGTAATTATTTCTTTGGCCTTAAATCACTGTATGATACGTGATTTTCTGCCTCATAGTATTAGCGACACTAAACTGATTATGATCCGGAGAACGACGTATCTGTTGCTGTTTCAAATGGAGTTTCTCTCTTTTCTTTTTCTGGCTTTCTTTCTAACTGGCTGATGACTGACTTTAAAACGTTAACAACCCAATATCAGTCGCCAGCTTGTCTTCTTTGGAGTTAGGTAGTTGCTTGTGTAGAAAAGGCGGAGGAATAGTGGCTAGAGTGCGGTGATCTTTCACAGACAGCAGATCAAGGCAAAAGCGCCCAGTGATGCTTTCTTAAAGACTTGAATATGTCAGTTTTTGATGGAAACATCCAGACATTGATGCTTTTCATTAACAAACCAGGAAATCAGGCGATTCCAAACAGCATCTGTTCCTAATCACTATCAAACATTTGATATTTCTTTAAACTTTCGAAATATCTTCGTACTTTCACAAGGTATGTTTTCAAGAATATGCATACCTTTCAAAATGTAATACTCTAAATTCTTATAAATGACAGATATACTGAAATCAAATAACTTGTTTGGGACAAAAGAGGTCTGGTGTTCAATACGTGTTCATGCATTTTGTATATTACAGCTACATCCAGTCATTTTCACCCACTCGGTAATTTTAGATGTTTTATGCACTTTCACACGAAGGCTTAGAATGAGGTATTCGCTTTATCTTTATCAACTACGTATAAGCAAATAAAGAACAATTTTTTCTAAATTTGAAACTATAACAATTAAAATAGCTACAATGCAAAGTCTATTTTTAGCATATTTTAACCAGTGACCATTGTTTAAAATGACTGCTTACATTTTATCTAACATTGTTTCATCTAATCTCTGGCGTGATGAAACATTTTCCAAAGTATTTTAGTAAAATTTTCCAAAGTCTTTTAGTAAAATTTTCCAATTCTTTTCTGTTTACTTTGAATGAATGCATTTTTGCAACTTATTTCCAAATCAGTCATTTCCCATGTTCTCAATTTGGATTTAAATCAGAATAATTTCTAAGTCAGTCTTTAAACCGATAAAATTGTATTTTAATCTTGTTGTTTAAGACGGTGTCTTGTTTTAAACTCCTAAATGTATCATCAAGGTGGAGTTTCTTAGAAAATTCCAGAAAATATGTTTTAAAAAATTACAAATAGCAATTTGTATTCATCAATGTTTTTTTTTGTAAGAATAATAAATTGTTCTTGACATTAGCAGGAAAACAGGCCCAGTGTGAATATTTTAGATGCTTTCGATTTTGGTAAAATTGATTTAAATATTTACTGATTTTTTTCTTACGTTCACTGCGCCACGATTATTCATTAAACTTTTCAGCTGCAATTATTATCTTGCGCCAATCTTCCATTTGCCAACTTTGATATTTCTTACGTAAATGACATCTCCCGCCTGTTTAGGACAGAATGTCATTGTTTTTCACCTAAGATTTGTGATTTGAAGTTTATTCTTATCAAATATTTTGAAACATAGTTATCAGATAATCTTTATTGGCAATATTTTTTTTCTCAATTCTCTAGTTAATATTCTAGTTCAGGCAAACCTATGTTCTTGGAGCCTTTGCAAAATTCGTTCTTCTTTTTGGAGAAAATTCTCCGCTGTGTGTTTTTTTTTTAATTCCAATAAATCTTCCAACAGTTTCTATCGGAAAACCAAGCTTTTCAACAAATTTTGGACATGCTAACCCTGTTTCGATACATGCAGCAATCTGTTGTCTATTTCGATCACCTGCACACTTTACCATAGATATTTTAACAATTCAGGATAAATAATTTTAGGATGAAAAATTGCTTTAACTGAGTGAAGATGCTGATGCATACGTGATTATTTTTATGCATGAAAAAGTTACGAAGAAATTTCTATAAAACTCTAGAATTTTTTTTTAGAACGAAAGAAACGTCCTGACAATTTTTATTTCATAAGAGAAAGATGAACAACCATCTTTAACATATAAAAAAATTATAGATCTTGATTAGCGTAAATTTTTTTATTGCTGAAAATAACACCTGTTTACATTTTAAATACCATTTTCTTACAAAGAATGCTATCCTGGGAACGGGAAAAGCAGTGATTTCGTGTGTCTAACATAAAAGAAGGTATACTGAGCATTACTAAGATGACCAAATTGACAGGCTAAGGCTTTAATCATTCTGCTTACCTTTATTCTTAACATAAATTAATTAGAAAATTGAACTAAGGGCTGTTAGAAAATTAAAGCCTGTATGCGAAATTAATCTGTTTTATTTAAATTCTGAGTGTACTATTTTTTAAATTTTTATAGCTTAGTTTTGTTTGTTTCGAAGCCATTCTAAAAGTCTGCAAAAATCTAGCTGCACTTGCTACCAGTAACTAATAATTCTTTGTGACATTAGAGTTAACTTTGTGATTTTCAATCTAACAAGGTGTGCGTTCAGGTGCTTAACACGGCAAAAGGCAATTATCTGGTGTTAAAGGCAGAGAAACTAATCAAGAAAACGTAAGTACTTTCTGCATAATTTACGAGCTATTTTCAGGAAAAATTATCTAACTCCAACCTGCCAAAATGAAAATCACTTATTTACATTAAACCAACTACAGAATGTTTCTAGAAACATATAGAAGGAAATATCCCCATTTATTTAGTATTAAGGGTTTTTTCTTATTTTATCCCAATTGCTAGGTGGTAAATTCAAACCAAGGAGACTTCTTGCGATTACATGAGTTCTACATTTTAAAAAATTATTTTTCAAACGCAATATTTCTCGTGTAATTCTTTTTTAAAAAAATCATTACAGTTTACAACGGTTTGTAAATATATTATAGATTGCATAATCTATAAATTGCGTTATCTAAAATCAAACAATGTAGTAAAACAATAGAATTTGTAAGAGTAATTGATATTTTGTTGGCTGTTTCTTGCCTCTTCTACAACTTCATCTTAGTTTTTCCAGTATTTTCGCAATAGTTCTGGTAAGAATTTTTACATCAGTATATGAAAATAAATAGTGTTATTCTTTTACGGCTGCTAAATTCTGGGATAGTTTCCAGCATAAACACTATGAATTGTTTCGTAACGGGGTATGTAGTAACTAGTAACTTCTCCGAACTTTAATTTTTCACATTCTGGCCAGTGACCACCTAGTTTCATAATAGATCACGTGGTTCTGGAAGTATCTCTCATTGGTGGGAAAACTTTTCAAGGCTCAGTTTATATTTATTTCAGTAGTTTCGGCTTTAAGAGGCTATTTTCATGTGATGAAACTTCTGTATGATGTACATCTTATGACAGCAACGCCTTCGGGACGTAACGAAAATGCTTTGATCGCGTCAGTTTATAGAAGTAATACTTCACGGTATGGTGTGAGACATTTATAGCAAAGACTGTAGAAAGATAATCGAGCACATTTGGGAGTGTCATAGGTGCTTTAGCATCTCCCGGGAGAACAAAAATCTTCAAAGAATTTGGAGTATATTCTTACCTAATTCAATAGGTCTGCCTTTAGGCTTTAATTTTTCGTTTTTGTGAAATTTTAATTCCTCTTTCTTCGTCTGATGATGATGGTGATAATATTATTATTAATATTAAGTAATATTTTATTTTTTGGATATCTGACATGCATACATATTTATTAGCATATTAGCAAATTTTGTGCGGATGGTTAGGGTTTAAAGTTTCGACTGTTCTGAAATCGAGTCACCTGCTCTCTTCGGCCAGAAATTTTAATTTAAATGATGTACCTAGATCGAGAGCAGTCTAGTGATCAGTTCCCCAGCTAATCTACGATTGACTAAAAAATGTGTTTTTTTAAAAAGCGAGTGTAAAATCTTAAGTTTCTTTTCACCAATAATTAAGAAAACCTTCCTGAAATTCAATGCTGTGTAAGTTACAATGCCAGGTTTTTGGCACAGATTCCTGACACTGCATGTGTATTATATACATTTCGAAAAGTTGAAAGAGAGGATTATGCCTATAAGCATTCTGGGAAGATTCATTTTCCACAGCAGTGCATTGTGGTGATGACTGTACCCATGTGTAGTTTGGATGGAAAACAGGCTTCCGTAGCATTGCATTGTGGGAATAAATCTTTCTATAATTATCAATGAGAGAAACTTGTTTCACATTCTACGCATTTCCACGTCAACAAAATTAAGTTTAAACAACACATTTTTTAGAGTTAATAAACGTCATCCAAGAGTTAGTTAACCCTATTTATTTATTCTAAGCCATTTAAGGAAGGTAATATGGTACCATTCCAAAGTACCACATTATATGCTTTTGTTTGTTTTTCTTAACAGCTTTAGTATAACAAGGAAGTCATCGCTAACATTTAAACCGAGCGTAGCACTCTCTGTAGAATCTGCAAACAGGAAGATGTAGCGTACTGGCTGAACATGGTAAAACTTCTAGTGTACTTCAATCCTGAAGCTTTGGTAATCATCAACAGTAGGAAGCAGGACATTATTTTAAATGTTGTTATTGTATTAGTTATTACTTTGTTATTTACTTTTGACAGGCAGCTTTAAGGCCAACATCTGTAATAGCATATAAAGCTTAAATAAAATAATTATTTAGGGGAGGAAGGAATCAGTTTTCCAGGCTACCTAGCAGCTGGATAAAAAAAAAAACAAATTCGTCAACTAGGATGCCCTGTAATATTACAGCATTACTTACTATCCATAAATATGTGGAAAAACATAACAGAAATCATCACTTTCAGATGTGGGAGGAAAGCGAATGGCTGGTAAGGAAGAGCGAGAATAAATTATGCCAAGACTGTTCGCTGAACCGAGCCAACACCAAAAGTAAATCCAACTAGAGTATTTAGCCACGGAAGTCCAATATTAGTCCAAGCAGTGGACCTCCAGCCCCCGATATTAAAATCTGGAACATTAAATCATTTTGAATGATTCCCTAATTCCCTAACATTTTTTTTAAAAATTAATTAAGCATTTTTACATTCTGATTATGGAAATCATTATATTACTTGTAAAGATAATATTAGAACTTCCCCGCTACTTATCTCTGTAGTTTTACGATGATCTTTTATTATTCTGTACTAAGAAATCGAGGTTCCTATCTGAGAGAGTACTTTTGTAAACTTTTTAATCGCCTTGCGGACCGAGTTGGTATCGTTCGATAAACAGTATAAAGCAATCCAATCACTTCCCCTTATGGAATCTCGCAATGGCTGGTTGGAAAAATTGGTTTTAGGGGGGGGCCTGCTAGAAAATTTCTGCAATATTAAGACACAGAAGAGAAACAACTTTTAGTAGATTCCGAAAAAAGGCAAATCAACCATGGAATTTTCCCAGCGTTTGGAATATGCGGCTGGTTTGTCATCAGGGGAAATGAAACACGAAAGCCAGTCATTGCGAAACTGGCTCACCGGAGAACTTGTGACTCTGTTTTATTAACGTAATTGGCAACAGATATTGCTAAGCCCTGGCTCAAGAGCAGTAAATGTCTGCCAGTCCTTTTTAACTTCGAAAAGCAGAAGTCTCAGATCACCAACCCTGCGCTCTCGACGCTTCTCTTGCGTTTATTGGTAAAGCTTCCGTTATTAATAATATTGAGAAGTTCGTTTAGGGGGAGGGGAAAACAACGCTGTTACAAGTAAAGCCGACAACATAAAGATCGGTCTCTGTTGTGGCGTAGATTTTTTACACTTGTTAGAGAAAAAACATATCGCCAGTGACAGCCGCGAGCTGCCCGTATCCTTCGTCGATGGGCGTTGGTTCGTTCGTTTTGCATCTATCCACGTACTGAGGAAACTGCTGGAAAACCGTCTGTAGAAACTATGTTCTTCTGTTAAGTTGATGATACAACTTTTGTAATGTTTAGACTATTTGCTTTTTTTTTTTGTTAATATCCCTCTAATATTTCTTAATGTACCTGAAAGAATTATCTTAACACAGCAGATAAAACTGTGTCGTTACCGTCTTTAATCGCAGGCGTGAAGAGCCAAAGCATAATTTTTAACCCGATAAAATGTCATGTGAAGATGGTCTTCCAGTTTCTTTATGTCAGTATGAAAGTAAAAATGAAATATTGTCCAGTGTACCAAAGAGAGAGATCGACGCCACGAGTCGGGGCTCACTAACTTTTTCTTTCCGTCTTGTATACGAAATCGCGTGAGTATTGAATAACTCGTTGAGCATGTTTCTAAAATAAGGCATCGTTCAGCGAACTAATATAGTTGGTAACTGAATCCAACGGTTCCTGACTTCGTTGGAGCCTCGTACTGGCATCTGAGCAGCACTTCGTCAATCCACCCATTCCGGTTTATCCTTCAGCTTGGTTAGTCGAGAAACTGCATAATTTATCTTTGTTCTTGGTGCCCGTCAGAACGACCTGACAGCCGTCTTGGGTCGTCTAATATTCGAGCTCCCTCCCGCTCTTACTTTTACAAACTACACTTGTTTCTCTCCACTAGTCAGCCGCCGCCAAACCTAAGCTATCATGGTCAGTGTCCGTTTTTATCTGCCCGGTCGTTTAGACCCTTTGCTGCCGGAATAACGTAAAGGGATGTAATCCTGAAAAAAATAAAACGTTTAACTAACTTAGAGGCGCCTAGGAGGGCACAGGGCGCAGCTGACCCACCTACTAGCAGCTTTCTACCAACCAGCTGAAAAGCACTACTCAGACCAGCCAAGCTCTAATCAATCTTCTATTTTTTTTTCAATGTGTACAAGCTTCAAACCTCGCTCATCCATTCCTTTTCCGCTAATGCTGGAACTCTAATAGAAAGTTGAATTCATGGAAATGTTTATAGTACCTTTTAGGTCTAACCCTAAAACCTTCTGCATAATGTTCCGTAAAAATAAAGCCAAATGATAATAAATGACGAAATGAAGTAAAATTTAGAATGGTAGACGTGATTACCTTGGGATGGGAGTTTTACTCATTGTTTCAGCAATTATCACGAGGCTTTATCTTTATGTTTATATCGTTGATGTTCTTCTTTATCAACATCATCATCTTCTTAGTCCAGCTGATACAGACAGTCCTTTTACACCATTTTAAAACACAATCAGTCTACAGCACTGGCCAACCCCGACAAGAAATTTCGATTTAAGCTTTAACCCTGTCCCGAGCGATTTATGGAATTTTTTAACCGGTCAGCATGGTTTTTTTACTTGCTGATCGCCTGACCCACTCTGAAGCCACTAAAGGACAACACGGCCTGACTCTGGCAGGAAAGGACTACAGAAAGTGCTTTGCTGTATCCCTGACCAGCGAGTCTGCTGTCAACGTGAAGAAATAGAGAACATTAACAAAGTGGTTAACTATTCCTCAGGTTACAATCTTATTAACTTGGAAACAAATTAAAGGTGGAGGGAGAACAACAACAACAACAGAACCCCAATTAAATATTAATGATTTCCAGCGAACGAAGTTTCCGTAATTTCACGACTTTGTTTTGCGTTTTCCTCCCGCACTTGTGTCCGTAAATCATCCTCTCGCCCAGACAAACCTGATACAAGCCGCTATTCTCAATCACCTTCCACCAACCCGCTGCATCAAGGTTTCATGAGGTTTTTCCCCGCCGCCCTCCGATTGTTTTCCCAAGCCAATCTTCTTCCCCTGACAGTTCTTGCTACTCTCGCCGTTGATTCTTCCATTTATCTCCCGCGATCCTCGCTCGGTACCAATAAGCACCAGTTGGGGGGGATTCCCCGTGAAACATTTTGACGTGAGGTGATTCTGCTCTCCTCGTTCTTTTCGCTGTCGACGTTTGTTACAGGTGTTGTTTTTTTTTTAAGGTACAACTCAGCTAATTAAACTTTAAAATTATCAAAACGCTCGGACATCGTTAGAACATAACGATCGCGCCCGTGCCTGTGGATGCTAGAATAGAATCAATAAATTAAAAAGCTGCTGGTCTGATAACTAAGATGGGATTTCAACGGAGAGCAAAATGATAAATATTTAATTTAAAATAACCAGGTGACTGCTGCTCAATTTGAAGAGCAGAGCTAAACGGTTTAATTAGTTCCTACACGCTACAAGATGAAGTCTACATCCTTTGATTCCTCTGGCGTTGGCACGCTAAATAAATCTGTTTATGTCTGCTGAAATCTCATAAAAATTTCGGCATTAAAATGTCAGAAATTCTATAAAAGCAGTTATTCTTCACTGTCCCGTGATACAGCGGAAGAATATGGTAATCCGTGTTCTCTGTAGAAATATAGGAGTTTTTTACAGTTCCGGGTATTCCTATAAACTGGCTGGAATTATCACTTTCTCTTTATATAGTGCGCATCACACGAAAATTATAAACTTTACTCCTCTCACCTGTATTCATTTATTTTTTTATGCAATGCACTGAAAATTAACTATAATCTTTCCATGGTTGAGTAATTTGTAAAACATAAGCAAAATGAATGGGCATCACTCTTTAAAATATCGTCCGTTACCCAAACGATTACTGGGTTATCTTCACACGACTGTATCTCAAGCGTCATACATCCGGAAATGTTATTTCACCTTGCACCGTAAATCTATTACACGTGGAGATTCTCTAAACGAAGAATCGCTCAATAGATCTGAATGTTTGTTCAACGATTTTCCGAGGAAGGAGCTGATCTTGTCTCGTTTCGAATAAAATAAATTCATGTCTCTGTAGGAACTGATGAGCGGTCTGTGAATTAAATAATATAAAATGTCAAACAGAAGTATTGAAAAACACTGAGATTTTCTGTTTGGCACCGGAATAAAACACTGATATTAGTGAAAATATTTCCTGTCTTTCCGTTATTTCAAGATACTATGGTTCAGAAGCAGATGGAATAGGAAAATAGTCTGTTTGAAATCACTGCATAGAAAACCAAAAGCTGAAAGTTCAATCAGACATTTCTACTGTTTGTGCGCTTGCTACGGTGAGGAATAATAGGTTGGCTTTTCGCCGCTGCTCTGACAGTATATTGCCCATCCGATTGTCAAATTTTACTACATTGTTACCGAAAGAGACTGAGAGAAAATTTCAAATTCCCAACAATGATATTATGACTACTGTTAAGAAGACATAATTTTTTTGGTTTCCTGCGCAGATCTACCTCAGGAAGTTTAAACCCCTGCCAACATAAATGACTCTACTTATACCGACATTTATCCCCTCTCCGCAGTAACCGTCAGTGAGAGTCTGACCGCTTTGTAGAACGACTCGACCATGATGGCGAGTGGCTGGAGGAGCTTATATTTCTGACTGACATCGTATCTCACATAGATTTAACCCTTGCCTACGGATGTCAGAACTACTCGCTTCATCTCAAAAAGCTGTCACCTGCCAATATCAGTGAAATGAGCGCGTTCATGCAAAAAGACTTGAATTTGAATTTTCTGAGAGGTTTCATAAAATCCAACACCCTGGCCTGGCCATTCCTTATTAAGCCTGGCCGTTTGAACAAGAATAACCTGGACAAGGCTTGTGGCCATCAAGGTTTAGAAATCTGCGAAATAAGCTTCATATTAATAAACAAATAACGAGCCTCTGTTTCGAATCGCTGGCTTTATTTGCTGAAAATCAAACTGTTTGAAAAAGGTTGTATTTGTAATGTTTTTTAATGTTAGGATCCGCATGCTTTTGTAAGCAGATATTTTCACATTTAAAATTTGTTGTCCTCCCTTTATCCAGCAGACTGACAACTGACCACCCTGAAGTTCTTGTGTGGCTGAAAGTACCCAAGTACGCACCAAACACCTGGAGCCCAAATCGGAAAAAGTAGGGCCAGGGATGTGACTAACTAACTACGTACCAGGACTTTACAGTTTGAATTAAAATAAAGTATCGTGTTTCAGTTGCACCGCTTTACACGTGATGTGGATTCATCTAGTAAACTATTTGGAATCATCACATGCTTGAGACGAGTAAGCATTGTAATCCGAAGTCTACCAGGGCGATTAACCTTGCAATGTGGCCCCACCACTCTTGAAAATCTGCTGACTCCTTTACTAGAGAGTGCAAAAAAACCGAAATACACTTTTGCACAAATTTCCACGATGCCTGATAGAATTTTTTTTTAAATATTACAAGCAGGTTTATTATTCTACGTGTTCCTGTTGAAAGAGACAGATTCAAATAACTGTTTTCTTGCTCTGTCAGTCGTCTATGTGCAAATTACACCGTTTTGTCTTGTCAGCATCAGTAGAATCCAGCTTCTTGTTTTGCCATCAGCAGTACGAACTTTGTATTTTTCCATTGATAGAACAGCACGTTGTTGTTCCCTGACTACATTAACTAATTGCATGCGTTGAACAACTATTAGTTTTTACAATAAATAAAAAGCTTTTCGACTAAAGCGGAGTGATTCGGTTCCTTTATTATAACGTGTGGACTCTGGGTATCAATTATCAGAAACGCTTCTCGTTCAATGAACTTTCTTGGTAATTCACAGACTCTCCGTTCTTCTATTTTAAAATATCTTTGGGTATTTTATTCCTTGAAGAAGTCTGTTAATAAAAGCACATAATTTGCTTAATAAAACTCTAGCTATTAGCTTGTCAACATTAATAATTGCAAGAATATTTCATTTATTTTTAAACTAAAGATATCTATCAAATGTAGGGATGGCAACATGGTTTTCCTGTCGAGAACACAATCAACTGCATGCGTCATAATTGCGCATGATGCTGATGTATAGCGCTCAAATGAGATTTCATCTCATTGCATCTTCTACATTAAAAACTTCAAACACAAGAGATGGCAGTTTACGAAGTATTGGTTGCCTCCAGTAATTTGTATTATCTACGTTGCTTCTTCTAAAATAATAATTAGTAGCACATCTTAGTAAAAAAAAGGTATTACAGAGATCATACCAACAGCGAGAACAGGCTACTCGTTAGCGATAATGCCCTCACTACAGTTAGGTAGAGTGGGTGAAAATACGCACCTGCTGTTGGTCGGTAGAGGTCAGCCGAAGTAGCTTTCTGGAGATGAGGTTGTAGTGATGCTTATCAGTTGGATGAATGGGATTCCAGGTTTGCCTTGAGAACTATGGCGCTTAACTGCGTAAACCAGCCTAGTAATTGAAAAGTGGGAAATTATAGGAATCATGAAAGACCACATCGATGAGTTCTCGTGTACGTGCACACAGACAGGTGATTACAAATTTACGTGTTTTACTAAATGCAACAGTGAAAACATTAAGTTTGACAATTTTAATTACAATGTTTTGGAAAACGTGCATAGACGCTACTGTTTTCTTTTTAAGACAATTTTCAGTCGTCTCTAAGGCAGCTTTTTTGTATGCGTGGGTGCAGTACAAAAATAGGATGTTACAGTGTCTGTGTATATATTTGGAATCTGGTTGTTTTTTGTATAATTATAATTAAAAAAAAAACACATCCCATAATTCAACATTGTGAGATCTGACCGGTGCCTGAGCGAAAGTTGCTGAGGTGTTTTCCGATGTTCAAAAGCAGTTCAAAGACTGTTTGTTTTTTTTTGCTATTGTAGTTTTTGCTTGGTGACAACTTTTTTCGGCGAAGTTTTGTCTTTTATTTATTTATTTACTTATATTTATTTTCAACGACCTGCTTCGTCTTCCGTACATATGGATTTATAAGGCAACCGACAAAGATCATAACATAACTGTGTCTTCATAACATTGCATTCTGGGAAGATTTCCCGACTGGTCGGCAGGTGGAAAACAAATTCAGATTGCACACATAGCATTGACAAGTTCTTTGTAAATCCGTTTGCGAATGTTTATTGTAGTTCATTTAGCACTGCATTATGTCTTAGCTGAAATATGTACCTTTGGCTGTCTTCAATAATCACAGGATAATACTACATAACCTGGTAGTTACATACGTTCTATCGCTAAAGCAAACAAAATGAAAGCAAGTAGGTTTAGTATGACTCCGACATATTTTGCTGCATGAAACATAGAAAGAGAAACAAGAAGGAAAGCAGATGACAAAATATCCCATTAATTTAATGCATTTATAAATAAGTTGTCCTGTGTTTCTTGTAGATGGCGCTAAACAGTTATGCCATCTGATAAGACAGCCATTACAATACGTTCCTGGCTTTAATGAACTGGAAAAAATTAATTTATCTAAATTTTAATTATAATGTTTCATCAACAAGTTTCACTTATTGTAAAATCTATTCTTTGTTGACAAGTCTACATTAGATATTTAAAATTAATAGTCAAGTTTTTTTTAGTTTGTGGAAGTAGCATTAATTCAAACAGATGTAGTGGACATAGTTTTATATTACTTTACCCTTTCCTTATGTTTCCGCAGGTTTCATTTATGAAAGACATGTGAGATTGACTGGAAGAATGATAAGAATTACTAATTCTATATTAATATTTAATCCCTTTTACATGCCACTGGAGATGCTAGCGTGAAGCAGCTGAAACATTATAAGTATCAAACGTAAGAAATTAAAATGTGCACACAAAAGAAAAAAGAAACAGGTCTATAACATACACTTTAAGTAAAGTAAAATCATTATCAAATGATAGAATAATTTATCATAACATCGCCACCAATCAAGGAAAACTAAGGATCTACAGACAGGGTTACAGACTGCACAATAATATAAACGTTGTAAATGTATATATATATATCAGTAAAAATTTTAATATAGAGTATAAAAATTAGTGATTGAGAGAGAAGAAAATAATTTAATTAATTAATACAAAAATATGTGATCATTAAGTTGTATCCTAAATGGAGAAATGATTTTCTAGTTTAGCATAATATGTTAAAATGATCCTAAATGAAACTTAAGGGAGCGGAATGGATACAAATTAACAAGTTGCATTTTCACCTGCAGTATTCGGATATCAGTAAAATGGTAAAGTTAAAACGAATGCTTTCCTTGAGAATAATCATCTCGCCTCTCCGACGATAAACCTTAACCCTGACATCTCCCGTGTCTTGTCGAATAGATAAATAATCCAAGAACAATAACCGGTCATTTACCTCCGTTTCAATAATAAAATTTTCAAGTCAAGATGTTGCCGGTTCAACTGTTGTAGAAAACTGTAAGCTTCGCTCATCAACAGGAGTAAACAGGGAAAATATGACATCCAGACGCCGGACGTAAAATAATAGCAAGTCGTTATTGCACTCCTGAAGAAACTGTCTTTGGTGATACAGAGATAAACAATTATTGAGGTATCAGGGCCTTATCGATGTACAGATCATTTTTTAAAAAGTTAAACAAGAATAACTTAAATATGAGTGAGTTAATCTGCTTAAGAATTTTTTAGGCAAGACGGGCATAAAACCAAAATTATCATGTGGTTTATTAATGCAATCGTCAGTGGACTTTCCTTGGTTAGATCTGAACTGATTGATTTCCACTCGCAGTACATCAACACTGCTGTTTATTATTGTATTTTTTACAGTGTTTTTTGTAATTGTTGTTATTTTGCCCAGGGGTATTGAAGGAAATCATTTATTGCTTCTTGTTCCAGGGTTTTCATTTAATTTTTTTTTTGTTTTGTTTTTATTCCTTTTTGCCTTTTTTAAAAGAGAATATGCCATTACACAAAAGCACGAGTAAATGCCAATAAATGCATTCTGAAGTTTTTCTTTATCAGTAAATTACCAGTGATTTTCGTATAAAATCTGGGGTGGTTTCAGTAAATGCTAGTAAATCTTGTGTAAATAACAACTTTGCTCATCTAAAGTACGACATTTTTCGCTTTTGCATTTTGTTTTGTTTTTAGATGTATTTATGCGCTTGTATAAATAAGGTTCCCATTGCTAATTCTTGCGTTTACTAATCGGTTGCTGTTTTTTTCTGTATTAGGTTAAGAAAACATTACGCTTCCACCAACCAAGCCAAGACAAAATAAACATGCATCATCCATGGGTCCTCAAAGCAATACTTTTAAATTTCAATCTCATATATCCAAGTACACGATAGTGAGATCTCTAATTTAATTTAGCTTACAAAGATTTTGTACAAGCAGGTTTGGTGTTACCACGGCTAGCGGTAGAGATTTAAATAAAGAATAAAGGTAATCTCTGCCACATGACCATTAAAACAGGGCGGCTCTGTATACGATCATAAATAATTGTGCATTCAGTCTTCTTATTTGACATATGATTTTTATTAACATTTACTAGTATTTTTTTTGTTATTTAATTTAAAAACTCAATTATTTTTTCAAACTGTTTTTTCAAATTATTTAGTTTTAATTAGATGACACTTTTTCCAATTTAATTAAAAATACTCGAATTCTCGTTTGTCACACCTGGATTTGATTGTCTCCGTAAATCTTTCTGAAATAGCCAAGTTCTCATGGCGATTAAATCAACAGATATTTAAATGCGAGCATAAATTTACTTCTATCTCACCATAAAAACGTGAAGGTCACTCGTTTCTTGGCAGGTTTGCTGAGCTGTTATCATTATTAATAACAGCAGTTTCTCCAACGGCATCACACAAAGTACATAAGTATGCGTGATAATTAAAATTGATATTCGGAACCCGAATAGGCTTCGCTCTGGTTGAAAACTTGGGTTCATTCCCCCTTTAAGGACCGAAGCTCCCAAATCATGATTCCCTTTTTCTGTACAAGTTTGTACCATAGGTATTCTCCGGAGAATCTGATTTCTTCCAAAAGTTAGACAAAGAAGTTCTAATGAATACACTTTTCATTAAAGATGTCACAATAGTAGGTTCGATGATGGGGCTCCACCTCTGTTACAAAGAAGCCCATTCATATGCTCCATGAAGAGAAGTAAAAGTGCTTCAATCCAAGCACAATTTGGAAACAAATGCGGAAGAAACCAAAACATTACATCGTTAAAGGAAATATGATTAAACGGTTAAGTATATCATTTTAAAAAACATCATTCTATTGTTTATTTTATCCATTTTCTAGAAGAGTTTGTACTATGATGGGTAGTGAAAAAATATATATGTCATATATTAAATTCTTGGCATTTATTCAGTATTATAATTCTTTTGAGTTCCATTGTCTTCGAGTATGTGTATGATTCAGAGCGCCCAAAAGAAAGTTCCTTTTTTATTCTTGATAAAAATTAACTTTTAGACATTTATTTTGAGAAAAAAACCTCTAGATTACCTTTCTTTTACGATGACTGGCCGCTACTGCCGCAGACATCATTAAGCTCAATGCAAAAAGAGGTTTTGATTAGAAACTACTGCGGCTCCATTGAGCACTGCTGTGTAAGGAAGTCTTCATTACGTTTGGCATCTAAAGAGACGTCGAGAGTTGGAGATTTGCGCAGTGAACTAAAGTCTTTAGATCCTCGTTCGCCTAAAAAGAATCCGGAGTAAAAGACGAACCTGAACAGAAATGTGGTTTGCCAACAGTAAATGAATTGGAAAAAAAAATTAAAATTGATACAATATCTTCAGCAGCAAATACCAACCCTGCCACATAAAGCAGAGAGAAGAAGAAGAAACAGCTAAAAATTGTATGGGATTGTTTAAAAATTGAAAAAAGGAGATAGCTGCAGATTTTTGACAGGTGCTTTTCAAATCAAAAAAGATTTCGACCAAAATAAAAAAAAATCAAATATAAGTCTTGCAATTACATCGCTAGGAATGTGAGTAAAGATATATATAGTAAATGAGTAAAAAAGCATAACGTCTGTAACATATAAAACAAAAATAAGTACAAAATAAATATGCGAAAAGCAGAGTAAATTTTTTATTATATTTCAGAATTTTGATTTACAGTATTTAGCATTTTATATTTTCCAAAGGAATAAAATATTGTATCTTTTTTAAACGTTTGTAGACGTCATAGGCAGGTAATCAGTGCTTTACCTCAGTTTATTTTATTCCATGTAGTTGTGAACGAGTCAAGTATAGGTTAGTTAAGCAAAATGCCCGCTAAACAGGAGGGTTTTTGAATACAAGACTTCGGTCTGTGACAGTGGTTATCTTAAATCTGGGTATCTCAAATGCCAACTACAAACTATAACTGACAGTAAATTCATAACATATAGGTTTTAAAAAAGTCAAATAAATTAAGGCTATTTTCATATTTTTATTCATGAAAGTTTAATGATTGAAAACAATGTTTATAAATCTGACTACCAGGCTTTCTATTCTTTGTCTAAATTCCCAAACTAAGCTTATTATTCCCAATCAAACAGATAAACAGCATATTTTCTTTTACTTTAAGAAAATAATTTCTCTCTGTACGGTCCATTGGGGTTGTTGTTTCAGCATTTTGGTATTTTTTATTCCGCCTCGTCTGTTTTCTCCCACTTTAATGTGAAGAACATGCTTACAAAAGGCTCACGAATGTAACAGCGGTTCCTTTAAATACTAACAGAGCTGATCGAACTTAAAATAAAAGAATGTAAGTTTCGCAAGCCATGACAGTAAACTAGTGTCGCTGGCTAGCAAACTAACCCTTTCCCGTGCTCTGGTGCGGTCAACTTTTTGCAATAACTACCACTTTCTTAGTGGCGCCGTACGCTATCTTAAATACTAGGCGCTGATTTAAAATGGTAAGTTCCAGGCTGAATTTACTACCAGCGAATTGAGCAAAATGGCAGTTACAAGTTGATCCGTTAGAGTTGTAACACTGGATTAATTAACTTGTTCTTGTTGTGTTCTTAAGAGAGATCTGTACACCAGTATAAATAAAATTAGAATAACTCGGTGAGCTGCTCAAAACTCACCCACACAAATTACTGGATATTAGATCGGAAGGATACCCAGCCCTTGTCAGCATTCAATCCCAAGTCGCCCTGAGCTGTAGCGGATTGTAGAGTGAACACACTCCCTGGCTAAATGCTTCCCTTCCCGGTGCGCGGGTACTGCTCTTTGCCCAACCCGAAAACATGCACCTCTTAAAACTTGCGTGGAAATTTCAAGATTGTCCGACGCTATTCTGGAAGCTGTGCGCTATTGAGGCACTCGCTGAAACGGAAGTATAATGCAAAGGTTCTAACATTTGTTTACGCACTCATGGAGAGCAAGTCAGAAGAATGTTATATACGGTTGTTTAAAGATGTATACGTTAACGCTGCCGATCAGATTCAGGTGATGAACCCCGAATTTATTATCAGGGAACTTCGAGCAGGCAGCGATAAACGCTGTGAGACGGATATTTCCCGAACACCCTGAACAAGGGCTGTCCCTTTTCATCTGGTTCAGGGTGTTTCAAGAAAAATTCACTGCGAGATTCCCGGCCGCAAGACCACGTGGTAGACGGAAGACTTTGCTTAAATATGCGGTACACTTTCAACAGAAAGTCGGGGTCGTGTTGAAAAGGGGAAGACAGTCGCGATCCCTGGCGAGCATTGAAACGGATCCATCGTTGGATTTCTTACACGGTGTCGATCGTAACACCAGGCTGTGAATGTCTCTGTGCGCGTCGGTGAAATGAGTGTCGTACACCGCTGCGTTTTCAGAAATATTTTCTCGAGCTTTTGTGATGGTCTTGTGAGTATAAATGTCCTTTACTAAACAGTTATATTGATCGGTGCTAACGACCAGAAACGTTCAGTCGGAGCGGGCCTCTTTCTGGGTGATCAAAGCAAAGGGCCAGACGTCGTAATTGTCGAAGCTACCGAGAGCAACGGAAATAAGGACAACGAATTTCTTAGTAACCTAAATGAGAGCCAGTCAGATCGACTATAGGTGATATCCAGAAAATATTCATTTCTAGCTGATTTACTTTCAGATGTCCTGGAATGTTTACATATTTCACTCAGTACTTACAAACATAGATGTAAGATATTTATAAATAATTTATGTTTGTAGTAAATATGTATTTTTAAGAAAAGGATTATATACTTCTTGCGCTCGTGGACGTCAAATAAGTAAGATTGATTTTCTAAACGTTTCCAAAGAAAATCTTTTACCAATTTAAAAGTAATTAATACACAGGTAAGCTTTATAAACCTCGGCTTAGAATCTTGAATGCTGAAACCTTAAGAAAAGCTGAAACTTATCAAATAATGTATTTCTTCGTGGTGTTAATTTACTGATGGATCTTAATCTGTTAAAGCGGTAAATGTCACCCGTATCGATGTTACCTTAGAGGAATAGCTTACATTGACTTTATTTATAAATAAGTCAATTTTGTTTAATTTTTGAAAAAAGCTCTAAAGTCTCTGAGTGTGGAAGAAAAACTGATTTTAGCATTGTGGTTTAAGTGTTCAAATTAAGGACAAGATTATTATTTTTATGGTTAATTGGGTGAGAATATCCGATACCTTCTAATGGGGAATATTACAAATTTCACTTTTTGAAGATATAAATTAGTTATTGATATGGGCAGGGTGAGTAGATCTTTTGGCGAACAGCAAGGTCACTCAGCTAAGCCAGTCACTAGTGCAGAAAATAGCGGTGCTGATCCCTTGTTCAGATAAATGGAAAAGGTTGGTGGCAGAAAGAATATCCGACCGTAAAAATCCAATGCTAAACCTATATGAAAAATGGTCCAATCAACAATGGATAGAAGGGTGTGGCGGGGCAATAGTGATGGTTGAAAAAGAAGAAAGTTACACAGGTTCAGCACGTATTCACATTCTCTTTACAATCTCAGATGTTTTTTTTTTAAATATCGAACAACTCGTAATTGTATTTTGTTTCTTGTTATGTAACCCTGTAGTAAATGTTATTATCTATTAGTGGTTACACTCGTGTTCCTTCATCTATTTATTTTTTTTTTTTATTTACTTCTTGGTGAAAATACACCGTATATATTTGAATATCTTGCATATTCAGATGCACAGATATGCTTCAGGTAACAACTACCGAGAAATCTGTGGTTTAATTCACTTTCACTAAACACTGAACAATGTCATGTGCATCTTTCCTTTACCGGATACCTTCAAGAACCACGTGATCATCTTTTCTTTACCGGATAAATTCAAGAACCACGTGATCATCTTTGCTTTGTATTTATACAAATCCTGTGTAAACCTTTAGAAATAGCTATAAAATCGTTTAACTGTAAAATGGATATTTAGGTTTTTGAATTTTTTAAAATTGAAAATACAAATTATATAATATTTTTAAAGGTTTTAGAGCATCAAAAACCATGTAAGTATTAAATTATAACACTGATATACGTTACCTTGCTAAAATGATCATCAAATCAGCTCACAAAATCTGTGAAGTCCTTTTAACAATAGAACTAGACGAGCAACCAATTAGAGGCTTCTACTATTTTTATTAGCCAATCAGCATCTTTAATATTTAGTGTCATGCAAATACAATTAAAAATAGTTTAAAAAATAAGATGAAAGTTATATTTTTGTCTGGTCATTTTATGCAATGGGTTTTGATAGGTGCCATGGTGAGCAGTACGTTCATCAAATGACTTTCTAATAAATCCTTGTGTGGTGAACTTGGAGCGTCCAGATGTAGATCCATCTAACATACTGCTTTTCGTGCCACCATTATTATAACCACCTACCAGAAGTCTGTGAGGCATCCTATCGATTATCAGTAAATTATTATCGGTTTTTTAGGTCACGCAGCATTACACCGGTGATAAGTAAATTTTGCATGATTCGATCTTTTTCTTTCACATTAATAAAAGCAAATTTTTTTTTTAATTATGTGGTTGGTTTCAGTCTTCAACTAACACATTCGTCGCTGCAAGAATACGTTCAAATTCAAACGTCTCTAGTGACAGAACAAATAGTTTTAGCATTCGATAAATTCATGTTTTATAACATATCGAACTATGATCGTCTTTGTTAAATATGAATATGCATTATACATGAATATATATTACAGTATTGACTTGATTTAATGAATTATGAAAACAAATTAGAAGGCTTACCAAAAACAAAAAATATCCACATAACAGAAATGATAATGTTTAAATTCTAATTACATAAAAAGAAATATATTTTAAATGCCAAAACTCAATTACATTAGAAGAATTAGAAGAAAAAAATTAATATCTGTTGTACAATTTTCTTGCTTTGAAATTTCTTTAAACGCAATCTCCCAGTCTCGAAGTGATGGCATAATAAGTAATTGCCTTGCAAACTCCACCAAGAAATTTTCGAGCCCTTTTAACCTTTTTCTTTTTTTCTAAATTCAGAGATTTTCAGTATTATTAATATAAAAGCGTCACCAAGCCAGTTGCTGGCATTTTTTGTGGCAGATTACACCTTGACCTCGAGTAACCAATAACAATTTGGCTTGTTATTTTTTTGGAGTTGTTTCTCCGAAAGACAAAACCCAGACCAATTAGAATGCATTCAATCTGAACAGTGTGAAGAATAAGAATTAACTTGTAGCCAAATCCACTCCTTCATCATTTTTTTATCAGTCTTCCAATTCCACTAATGGTTTTGCATCCTCCAAATTTCCTTTGCTCTCTTTCCATTCTTTACTTTCCTTGATTAAACGCTGGTTTATTGTATCATCCCCTAACACGTCTTCGACAAACAAATGTCTCTATTTTCACTAAAATATTTCTTTTTTTTTTCATCTCTAAGCAAGATGTTACTTAAATCCTCTTTTCAGTTGAATGTATTTTCCTGTTTATTTCTTAAACAGTTCATTGCATGAAGTTATAAAAAATGTGGTTGAAGAGTCCCCCCAAAAATTACATTAAATGCGCTGCAGATTTATTGAAATGTATAAATTTTGTTGACTGTATGTTAAATCAGGTGATCGCCATCTGATTTTTACTCAACAAGTATCCACCTTCAACAGAATAAGCTTCACTATATATTTCTTTTTTCATTCCGAAGCTGTGTAAATACTTTTACTTCAAATTTGTTTTCACATTTTGTGTTGAAACCGTATATAGAAATTTACTGCATTTTAGTTTAATATTTACCTACCTACAGAGCAGCTATGTTAATAACCATGTAGAATCAACAGCATAAATTAACAAATCTTACTATAACATGCACTATATAAACAAACCAAGACTACAAGTAAGCAACTGTATGTATACTTAATCTGAAATATTTAAAGCTGTTCTCTCACTGATCTCAAACAAATTAATACACCCTCTTTCTAAACAGTTGAATTTCATGAATTTTTCAAGAAATATTAATTATTCCTATTCACGAAAACATTATTATTCTCCTCATATTTTGTATAATTTATCATAATTAGCCAGAGAAATTACTAGCCTTCTGCTTTGCCTACATATGGCATTGTCTTCAACATTTTATTGCAGTGCCATTAGCATGGAGCGATGCTTCCCTGCATTGAAACATTTCTGTCTTCATTCAAAGCTATCGGAAAAATCCATACTTTTAAGTATTAGTTTTATTTGATGAAATTTAATGAGCTACCCGCTGGGGAATTTATTGATCTTAGGATCAGCTATAAATGGTAATAAGAAGAAATTGGTATCGTGAATAGGATGATTTCTTAATTTCTCACTTTCTGTTGGTACGAGGGAAAAAAAACAACCAAAGAAGAAGTTAAGTAGTTTAGATTTATTTTAGGAGACAGCTTTTATTTGGAGCTTTATCTATCGTTACTTTGCGCTATCTTACGTTTGATTGTGCACTCGTGATCGCACGTCTTTAAATCTGCGTACACTATCTTTGGTTGTGTCTGGTTGCTGCAATTTTGCTTGCAATGCATTGATTTCTCTTTTCCTACCGGCTCATCACTGCGACATATCGGGTAGTGCGCTTTCCCAAATACTTTAAGTAGAACGATGTTGCCTGTAAAGTTTGCTGTTTTCTCCTGGTCGGTTTACCTTTCACAGACGGTACTACTCATCATAGTATCACATTATTATGGAAACCAAACTTTCTCATAGTTGCTGTTATTTTTTAACATTTACACCCAGGTAGTTGTTTAGAAGTGGTCAACAAATTATATTTATAAACGCTACGAAATAATTCGCCAAAATATTTCTGATATTAATGCCTTAATGCCAACTATTTTAATTTCTTCATGCGAAGACTATACAGGTGCATCTCAAAAAATTAGAATATCGTGGAAGAGTTCAATATTTTTGTCAGTTATTTCAGAAAGTGAAAATTGTATATATTCTAGACTCATTACGTGTAAACTAAAATGTTTCAAGCATTTTTAATTTTAATTTTGATAATTACGGCCTACAGCTCAAAAAAATAGAAAAAAAACGTATCTCAAAATATTAGAATATTCCATTTAGAGTTTGAGTAAATCACTATTTATGCAGTATAAATACCATGAATCTCTGTCTGGTTCAGTACACACAACCACAATCATGGGGAAGACTGCTGACTTGACATGTGTCCAGAAGACACTCATTGACACCCTTCACAAGGAGGGTAAGCCACAGAAGGTCATTGCTGAAAGGGCTGGCTGTTCGCAGAGTGCTGTATCAAAGCATATTCATGGAAAGTTGATTGGGAGGGTAAAGTGTGGTAGGAAAAGGTGCACAAGCAAGGGGGCTGAATGCAGCCTTGAGAGGATTATCAAGCAAAGCCGATTCAAGAACATGGGGGAGCTTCACAAAGATTGGACTGAGGCTGGAGTCAGTGGATCAAGACCCACCACGCACAGACGTGTCCAGGAAATCGGTTACAAGTGCCGTATTCCTAGTGTCAAGCCACTCCTGAACCAGAGACAACGTCAGAAGCGTCTTACCTGGGCTAAGGAGAAAAAGAACTGGACTGTTGCTCAGTGGTCCGATGTCCTCTTTTCAGATGAAAGTAAATTTTACATTTTATTTGGAAATCAAGGTCCCACAGTCTGGAGGAAGAGTGGAGAGGCACAGAATCCAAGTTGCTTGAAGTCCAGTATGAAGTTTCCACGGTCAGTAATGATTTGGGGTGCCATGTCATCTGCTGTTGTTGGTCCACTGTGTTTTATCAAGTCCAAAGTCAATGCAGCCGTCTATCAGGAGATTTTAGAGCACTTCATGCTTCCGTCTGCTGACAAGTTTTATGGAGATGCTGATTTCCTTTTCCAGCAGGACTTGGCACCTGCCCACAGTGCCAAAACTACTAGTAACTGGTTTGCTGACCATGGTATTACTGTGCTAGATTGGCCAGCCAACTCGCCTGACCTGAACTCCATAGAGAATCTATGAGCTATTGTCAAGAGGAAGATGAGGGACACTAGACCCAACAATACAGACGAGCTGAAGGCCACTATCAAAGCAACCTGGGCTTCCATAACACCTCAGCAGTGCCACAGGCTGATCACCTCCATGTCACGCCGCATTGATGCAGTGATTCGTGCAAAAGGAGCCCTGACCAAGTATTGAGTGCATAAATGAACATACTTTTCAGTCCGACATTTCTATATTATAAATCCTTTTTTTATTGATCTTATGAAATATTTTAATATTTTGAGATAGTGGATTTTTGATTTTCATGAGCTGTAAGTCGTAATCATCAAAATTAAAACAAAAAAGGCTTGAAATATTTCACTTTGTGTGTAATGAATCTAGAATATATGAAGGTTTCACTGTTTGAATTAAATTACGGAAAAAAATGAACTCTTCCACGATATTCTAATTTTTTGAGATGCACCTGTACTTTAGAAATGAAAGGTCGAGAGACGTTTTAAATACCTAACGATTTAATGTTATATGTAGCTGAGAGCGGATATTTATGGACTTTGTTCTTTACCTTTCATTTTAAATATTCAACAGTGGAAAATCCTTTTCAAGTTCAACCCAAACTGAAACTTATTGCTATGTTTCTTTGACGGCAGATAATTTTTATAAAAAGTTAACGATTAGATTCTGCTATTTTTTTTGTTATTCTTCAAGCAGTGAATCCGTTAAAAAAAACGAGTCAGAATAATCCCCTCTGTTATTCCAGCTTGTCGCGTGTCTTCCGGAGAGAAGAGAGCCAGAATGAGATCCTACTTTTAAGGCCTGTACCATGTTAATTGGAAAAATGTTTAAGGTAAACAAATGTCCATTAACTACTGACAGCTAGATGGATAGGGCTTTTTGTTACAGCTACTCGGTTAACCTGCGTTTAGATCATCTTTATTCTACTGGTTTGTTAACTGAACAAAACACACACACAGAAGGGGAGAGAGAGAGAGAGAGAGAGAGAGAGGAGAGAGAGAGAGAGAGAGAGAGAGAGAGAGAGAGAAATGACGTCAGTACCGAGAGTGTGAAAATATGTGAATAATATTCAAGTCTCAGTGCATCCAAACTGAAAAAGTCGAGCGCTTTCAAAGTATGTCTCATGTCAAAACTTACAGAAATTTTAAATCTGAGTCATCTCCCTTGCTCTCAGTAATTGACCATGTTCTTCAAAAAATTGAAATTATCATTCTAAACCAAGAATTTTTTTGAAAGTTTGTTTTGACACATGCTGACCGTTATTGAGCATCTGCGTTTACACAAATTTCTACTAATAAATCTGAATTAAAGAACATGAAAGCCGCTACCCACTAACATCCTGTTGAAAAGCAAAAAGCTAAATAGTTGAAGCAACATGCCGTTTTACAATCTGTTTGACTGTTTAAGCCTGTGATCCGGTAGTAGATTACTTGGCTGCTAAGATGAGGGCTCAAGCATCTCTTTGGCAGAGTTTCTTTTCGCTTCTCTTCATCAGCCGGCTACTACGTGAGTTTCCTCTGGCCATTTAGGTTTTCTGCCACATCTGAAAATAAACATCTGTAGTTGCATTAACTCTTGTGTGATTTACACCTTGACCGCTGCTCAAAAGCCAACAACCTTCCCCAGGTAATTTGCCTGGTCACCATGAACAACACCTTATATCTTCTTCCTTTCTATCTCACTGCTGTGAGACCAATAAATCTTGGGAAATAGTTTTTCGTATATACGCCTACTTATTCGAAGTTTTTTCTTTTATTATTATTATTATTTAAATAGGTATATATTAATAGATATTTCGGAAAGTGAGCGTACGAATTTGTCTGTCAGTCCCCTTAGCCTAACGCTTTTTCGCTATACACAATAACTACTATTTGGAGTATTAAATTAATATTCAGTAAATCACTGCTCGTTATTTTTAATATGCACAATTACCTACTTTAGAAATGATCTATGACTTTCCTGGCAGTGAGATTTTCATGTATCCAAAAGCTCTTTGCGTACAGTCAAACCTCCGTTAGTGAACACCTCCGAATAGTGAATACCTCCAGTTAGTGAATGTTTTTTCCTGGTCCCAAATTTCGCCTATCTTTTAACATTGCAAATTTTATGCTTTTTTCTGATTAGTGAACCACTCTCTACTGTGAACAGTGAACATTTTTCTTGGTCCCAAATATCAAATTTTAATACAAATGACATTCTATTTAGTGAACATACATTTTGTTCACCCAGCCATATCACTACAGCCATATCAGCCATACTCAGTCATCAGGCAATTGTCTCATTAAAGCCATATCACACAATAAGAAACCACAGCCCTCTATTTGTAATTTAACAAAAAGATATTTTTCACCTCCAGCACCTGGTCCCTTTCATGCATGGCTGAATCTTTTGTGTCTGTGTGGCTATATCATTATAAATTTATTTTAATTATCTTTCTATTTGTAAAATTTCTTTCTTTGTGTGTTGCAGAATTATATGAATTAGGAAAATTCTCAAATCGCATAAATATTTTACAATGGAAAACAAAAACAAATCTTCTTCGAATATTGAAGGACTTTTTCAAGAGTTCCGATTCACAATGCAACAAACAATGAATAATATACAATGAACATTTTTATTTTACACTTTTTCATGTGTATAAAGATTGTGTACATATTTTTTCTGATAAAAATTTTATTTCATGTCCTTAACAATAAATCTGTGATTAATTTCATACATATTTTGATGTTTTATCATCTTTCAACATAATTTCTGATTAGTGAACACCTCCAATTAGTGAACATTTTTGGTCGGTCCCAAAGATGTTCAGTAATGGGAGGTTTGACTGTATTTGATTTTATTAGACTAAAAAACAAGTAAACTTCGCGTGATGTCGACTGCCAGCACTAAATGTTAGTAAATACTAGAATGTTTTTTTTTTTTCGTTCAGTGTCCTCAGAAAATAAAATCAAAAGGCACAGGTCCTGGGAGAAAATAAAAGTACGGAGTAGACAAAATCTATTCGGCAAATTAACTTTTATCTAGAAAACTTGTGGCTACATTCGCCACTCACCTCCGACCGACCGACAAAGCAACCACTAGAACTTTCTCGAACCATTCTTTTCCCCAAAACTTGTTTTGCTAAGTACGCACACCAGTGCACGGGATGTAACTGGATTAATCAGACAAAGCAATGAACAGGTTCCCTTAATTATCTGAAGGAATAGAATAAAACGAGAAAACGTCACAAATGATTGGAAATATGACGTCATTACTGATATCAGGAACAACCCAAAGCCACGCGTCAAATTTAATAGTTTGAATCTGTAAAGGTGTCCAAGCCACGGCGAAAAATGTATCCATACTTTGGCATTTACTCATTCAAACAGAAAAACAAAATGATTATTTTCATTTTTTAAATCAGGATTTCAAAGCAAAACAACTTTTCTTTGGTTCTCTTTTTTTTTTTTTTTTAAATAAACAGGTTTTCCCAAATCATGTTTCCGTCAGAAGAATCTAGTGAAAGACTTAGAAAGATCTCGTTTCCATCAGGTAAAATACGCAGTATATAGAATAATATTCCAGCTGGCGATAAGATGAATTCCACATCTAACAAATGTACATTTTCCTTTAATATGCATTTTTTAAAATAAATCCGCTTTCACCCAGAAATTAACGCATACAATACGGAATCAAGCAAGTGCACACGTATATACTTTGGAAAATTACGACTAGGTGGAATGTATAAAAATGTAACCGTAATTCTCGATTACATGATTTTATCTATTTTTATTTATTGACTTCGTTAGTCTGCTTTTATTGCAAGAATCTTGTATGAAGTTCTTCAGAATGTTTGTAATTGTAAAGTTAAGTATTGTAAGATATTTCAGCATATCTGAAAACAGTGATGAGTTAACATGAAGAATAATTATAGAAATCCCTTCTCCTTGGGGTACAGCCGTTTTTTTTTCTACCTTTCCAGGATTTTACTTCTCACAGATTTTTCTTCTACATCTTATGAAAATCTAGAGGAAACCGTGGCTAATTGAACAGCTGCTTACACGGTGTAAGGTTCTAAAAGCTTTACACCACGAGAAGCTATTTTTTCCGCCATCTGAGTAACCACCCTGAGTTTGGGGAACTCCGTGGCCGCCACTTTCCTTCGTGTGTTAAAAACGTCATTGAGGTTTCTGCATTCAACGAGAAGGAAAAGGAAAGTGGATAACCTACACTCGATTAGCATCTCTTTCCTCTATAATATCGGGTGCACTTTACTATCTGTGGTATTAAATTTTTGCATGACCCTTAATGCTTTTTTTTTCATTAATAATAAAATAATTTCTCTATCGTCCTGTTAATTTTTTTTCAATGTTTCTACCATGAAAACAAGATTTCAAAAGCAGTTTTTCAAATATCATTTGTATCCAGGTTATGAAGAAGAACTTTTAAAAAGTTTTGAATGGATTTTAAACAAAAGATGCAGATATTAAACGAATTTTTCTAGCCATTTCCACAAGCAAACTATACCATCTGAAAGTTATACTAACTATGTAAAATAATAATGTGGGAGAGCCAATGCATCTGGTTAATAGAGGTTTCTGAACTGCTTATTACTTTGTAGTATTTAATTTATTATCGTTAAACCTTGTCATTTTAATAGACAGTATTTGCTTCCTTTAAAACTGAGAAACTCTGTGAGAAAAATCAGCGGAGAACGTGAAGATTTCATGTATGGAAAAAGATTACAGGGATAATCCCATCCCATCCTTTACTCACATCTCCGGGCTTTGAGAAATTAAAAAAATTCAGCAAAAAAGCCCGTTAATATCTGATTCACATTAACATGTCTGTCGTGGAGTTCGATCCCGCCAGAACTAGGATCGAATTGCCCTAAGTATCCCGGGGAAAGTCTGGCTAACGCCCAGTTTAAGAACAAACCGCCTATACGGGGCCTTCCGCACTCCACCACATCTTTATTAAAGACCCTGATACTCTGTAATCACGATCGTCTTGACAAGACTTGTCTTTACTTAAATAAAACAAATAACGTACTGCGCATAAATGCAAATTAATTTGATCGTTTGTACCTTTTCTATAATTATAGAAATATGGCGGAATGCTTGCGATAAAGGGGACTGCTAAAACAAATAGGATCCTTTTCTGGGTTGGTGTGGTTTAGGATTCCGTAAAAGAAAAAGGAGGGACCGTCTACAAGATTAGGTGAAACAGCAACGACACCTTGACAATGGTCTTCCACCAGTTCAGATAAACATCGAACTACAAGAAAGACAGCGATTTAGGAATAATGTCGATTCTTTATCAAGGCGAACTGTAGCTCCCTGGTGCTTATGGCGGAGATTTAGAATGGTTTTTATTTCTTAAGAAAATAGACTGAACAGCAATAGCTTCTTCGAAGATGCTGTAGTGTTCCCGAGACAACACGTGGTTTAGAAAAAGAAACTCAGAATAGAGTGTGAAAACAGAGAATCTGCTTTTTCATTTTGCACTATTTCTATGTTTACTCAAAGTTAGCACTTTAAGAACTCGAGACCAAAACTTTGCTGTTTTTTTAAAAACTTACTACGTAACAACCAAGACAATCGGGCATGACTCATAAGACCTCGACTGAACACAGTTAATTATTGTGTCCCGGTAAGTTCTAGAAATTTTCTTAATAATGAGAGCTGCTTCAGTCATTCACATGCAGATTTAAAGAAGAGCTAATTTATCCGGTTCATATAACAGCAGTAACGAAAGTACTAAGTGAAAGGCATCGACTTACACGCGCCATGTGGAGGTTATTAGCACTGCTAGAAGGAGGACAATCAATAGATTTTATTGATAGGGCAGGATTAACATGGAGAATGATCACTACTATTCACAAGCTCATTGGAATCAATAAACTGAAGCAAATGAATTAATCGTTTGACTTCTCCGACCTTCCTTTCAGCCTTGTAATGGTGATCTGTAAGACGTTCTAACGTTTTGCGCTTTCACAATTATTTTATCCGGGCATTCTCGCCAAGACCGACTAAACAGGTCTCCACTGAGGTCAGAGGGTTAAATCGGTCTGTCCTTTCCAAATTACTAACATTTGTTTTTTCAGTGATGGTCTCGAAGTCTCTTGCGAATACTTTAGTAACAGTGTAATTTCCCGAGCCAGCTGGTAGGGTTAGTAAGGTGGCTTAAATAATGACTGTAGCGGTGGTACCCGTTGATGTGAGTGAGTGATGTCAGAGACAGTTGTGGTAGGGGCAGGAAGAGGTTATTAATAATTCCATTGGCGATCTTTGTGTTTACAGGGAAAAAAGTGTAGTACCAGTCGGACTACACGTAAGTCGGGATGGTGACTTCCTTATTTTAGCGGCGGAGGAAGACCAAAGGACAGATAAACTTTTAAAACTGGTGGAATCACAGTAGTTCTCTCCCTGCCCCTCCCCTCTCTCTCTCTCTCTCTCTCTCTCTCTCTCTCTCTCCTCTCTCTCTCTCTTCTCTCTCTCTCTCTCTCTCTCTCTCTCTCTCTCTCCCCCCTCTCTTCCTCTCCTCCCACCCACACAAAACCAAGATGAATTTAAAGCTGCGGAAAACAGAAGAGTTTGAATGTTTATCCCTGCTCCGTCTCGCCAACGAAGATGCGTAGAGTCAGAACGCCTATGTCTGCAGTTAAATTGAAGCTGGCAATTATGGATCTCACCCTGCTCAAGAGATTGGAAGAACGACCGACGAAGAAGACATCAATAACCTATTGATTATGTCCATTACCCACCGGATCGGCCCCATTGCCCAGCCTCCTCCATAAAAATTTCTTACTGCGGGCAATCAGTCTGGCGAGCTATTTCGGTGGGCACGGTTAGCTCTAAGAAATCGTCTGTAGTTCAGTGCTTGCATAAACAAACGTGAATTACTTCTGCTCAGAAAATTAAATAAAACACGTGCACCTGTAGAAAACCTGTGCTGGTGTTTGTCGGTCATTAGTATGCACAAAATGTTTTGCTTGTACAAGTCCATGATGCTTAATGAACAGTAAACAAAGGATGGATTCTGGTGATGCACTAGCGCCATGATAAATACGAAAGCAGTAAATTTTATCCATTATTCAAATCCCAAAAATCGCTTAGAGCAGTTCTTGAGGAAATGAATTCCCACCGCAAGCCCTTTTTTCCCCCTTTATTTTGTAAATTTTCAATGATTATATAAGGCAACATGCTGATGAGGTAAGAAACTCACAGACATCTTTAATTGAAAACAATATTTTGTCTGAGAATACGAATGGCATAGCTGAAGGGAAAAGCCAAAAACCAGGCAACCTTCAACTCCCCTACATTTGTGTCTAATCAGCGGAACAATGACGCCCAAGGGAAGCCAAATCTTTCAAAAGAATGGCCGTGATATCAGGGGAGGGGTTGCTTGACAGCATAATAATTCAAGAAAGACTTTTCAATCTTCGATCTCCTATCGATGCCGGAAGGCCGTTGTTAATCTTCTGGACAGCGCGCAGGCCTAACCATGGATTCTGAAAATCTGTTTGGCACCCACTCAAACGTCAAGTTATGCCGTGGAATGGTCAATTCTGTTATTGTACGGCAGTTTCTCAATGAAGGATAACTGAAATCAATAAATGGGCACGCCCCCCTTAATGCGACTGATTATTTTTATATAATGTAAATCAGAACATGTCGGTGGGCTTCCTTTCTTGTTTGCTTACAGGTATCGGGCGACGAATATGGCTGTTTGAACGAGGAATTATCAAAACAAGACAAATCTTAGTTAGTTTAAGACACCTGTAATTTAAGGTTGCGTGGCTGTGGTCTACTTTACTGTGATTCTGCTCCCTGCATCGTTGTAGCGAGATCTGCAGTAAACTAATTCGTTCTTTGTTTTGCCAACAAACCCCCATGTCTCGATATATCGACAGCATTGTGCAGCGATACAAAAGCGGAAGAATTTTAATATAGAGTTTCTCAAAAAATTCCCAATTATTTTCCATTTCCATTTGCTTTCCTTTTATTCATTGTATCTGACGGAAACTGGAATAAAAGGAGGCATTGCTTAAGGGTTTGCAAGAAAATGCATTCAGTCTTATTGCACAATGCAGAAGAAAACAAAAAAAATACTGCTTTAACTTGTCCAGTATTCTTCCTGAGTTCTTAGGAAACACCTGGTCGCGAACAAGAGCTCTTGGGGCTTCCATTGAGAACGAAGATATTATGTCTCACTGCCCATTTGTTCAAAGTATTAACTGTTTATTTCTGCTTGTTCAAAGCATTCACCCATTCCGAATGTTTTTGTCTAGTTAAATAATTTTCTTTGTACTCTTTACCATGTAATATTCCGTGTGAAAAATCTATTTTTCACTCGGTTTTGTACAAGAAAAAAAAAATTGTAATAGTATCCTCAGTAAACTAAATACGAAAGATTTTAAAATCATTCAATTACCGTGAGAAAATAGAAAGGACTTTTCACAAAATCTTTTATAAACCCCTCACCATTGTTGAAGTGTTTCAGTAGATATACCAAGAAACAATGAGTGGACTATTTGCTTGTCTAGTTTTGGTTACTCGTTTATTTACAGGTAGATATCTAAGTTTCATGTTTTAGTAAACTGTTGAACTCTGGAACATACTTTGATTAAGAATTGTAAGGTTTCTTAATGCTCGTAAGATAATGTGTTATTTAAACTTTACAGGTGTCTTGCTGCAATTTACCGCAACGTTGCATGGTGTCCTGTGGAATGTCTGCAAGACATTTATATTCCCTCTCAAAATTCTGATGAAGTACGGTGTCATTTCCATCATTTGAAAGTCATTGATGCGTTCCAGATAGTTAATGAAGACCCCATTAGAGGTGGCTTCAATAACATCACACCATTTTTAGTGTCCTAATCGTGTTTCGAAGATTCACCGCGGCAGTTAAGCGATATCTTTATATCCCTATTTCCGGAAAATATCTACGTGCGCCCAAGGCCACGTGTTACGCAGGTGTAAGTCGACATCTGAAGCCTTCTTTTCCGTTGGTTCGGTGGGAGAATACGAAACAACTCAACGAACACACGCGATAAAAACATCAGACCGTATACACTGGAAACTTGCGCAACATTTACGTATTTAACAAATTTATCAGTTTAAATAAATAACAATCTGCTCATAAATACTGGTTTTACTTTCTTTTTTTTTTAGAAATGGGAAAATTTGCATTTTCGTTTCTTTTACCTTCTGGCATTACATGTTTCTGTCTAATTTTGATTTTAAGCCAGAAATCAGCTGATCGTGTGTAATAATGGAGAAACTCGTCGCCACTTCTTGCAGTCTCTCCAGGGTTGCCACTTCACCGTTTAATTACTCGGTGTTTTCACGGGTAAATTCTTATTTAATTTTTATTTCTAATTAACATAACGGTAGTCTGCATGCCAAAGTTTTGCTAATGGAAATTGCTTTTTTTTATTTGAAAAATGCCTGCTTATTTGTTTGAAGATAAAACTGAATGACACTTCAATTGTTTCATTGCTTGTGCGATCACTAGATTGACCATAGGAACTATAATTTGAATCTAATTTAGTTAGTCAACACAGTTACCATGATGCAAGTGGTATCTCTGCTAAAAACCACGTGGTATTTAAATATACCCTTATTGTATTTCTACCTTTAATTCAAATACAGCAGTACCATCGAGTCGGTTAATGTTATTGCAATTATGAGGAAGAGGTATAGCGTAAAAAAAAATGTCAAGATTTCTTGAAAATATACTAATTGTCAGTTGTGTATTTATAATCTAAATTTTCGTCATTCAAAAGATACTGGCATGTTTTGTATAGATTAAAAAAAACTCGGATTATTAAAATTAAACTAAATAGACTCATCTTTGTCTGTTTTTACTATTTAGGGAACAAAACATCTGAAATGTATCAAATTATTCGAAAAGGATTCGATAAATTATATTGGCTGCTATTTAAATATACATATTAGGTCCATCAGTACAAAATTATGGCTTTTTATATATGCCTGATTATAGTATTATCCAAAACCACTAAATTCTTACAGCACAAGTTCGTGACATCGTTGAAAACCCACTATGTTCTCTGTCACAGTGAGAACTTCTGCGATGGCATTTAATAATCAACTTCTTGTAGAAATAAAGGATCAATCAATGCTAGCGAATATGAATAAAGAGCAAGATGTGCACCTGTGAAGAGAAAAATGAACATTTCACCAAATAAGTTTACGGGTTACCATTTTGTAAATTATATATCGCTATATTGCATAAGTTCGCAAATTATTTGACAATTCTGGCAACAGTGCGAAGAGCAGAGATAGCTTATATAAATTACTCGTTTTTATTATCACCCCTTTGCTTGCAGATTTCTTTGGAGCAAATGTAAAACTGAGCGAGCATGACACACAAGACCTGTTACAGAATATGGTGAGATGGTAACGCGCTAATTGCACAACACTGATGAAACATATCGTATGATCAAAACATAAATCCATAACACATTTTTAAAATAGAAGAAAACATGTAAAGTTCTCTCGTTTAATCTGAGTGAGAACTGCAAAAGCCGTTTTGATTTTGGCAGCGGAGTTGCCTGACCAGAAGTATAATCAGTCATAGCAATCGGTCAGCTAATCGACAGATGAATCGTTCTTTTCTCTCGACACAAACACACACGCACATACAACGCTTTCTGCTAGATGATATCCACTGGAATGTTTGGACCGTCTTCCCGAACGATCATATTTCGCGTCTCTTCTTGACCGCCTCTGTTTTCCACTCCACTCTACTTGGCCGTTCGCCATCTCATGTACAAATACCCGCTGAAACAAAATCAAACACACTGAACCGACCATGACAACCGGATTAACACCGAATCAGCAGTCATATCAGCCGGATCAAATCGCAAACAAATAGCGAGGATAAAGATGGGGTAGGACAGAGAAAAGAGGACATAATCACGTGACTGACATCGCGCTTTATCTAAATATGGATGGGGCCACTCAGATAACGGTTCAAAGGCATCGCATCAGAATTACCATTTTCAGGCGTTCAATTTGGAGAAGCGAAACGGTGTCTGTTCCATGTCTCAACCGCCATTCGCGACATTACAAGATGAGCTAGAAGGGAATAACGGTCGGTGGACAAATATATCCATTGTAAAACTTAAACCTATGTGGACTGTTTTCGTATTTTGATCTTCAGTTAGTTTTGTAAAAAATTATTACATCCACACCAACTGTAAACGTCGGAGAGTTGCCGATTAGCGGGAAGATAATATTTAAGTTCATCATCCCTCTCGTAGACGCGTGATCTCGTTCGATAGTTTTCGGTACGTATCGCAAAGAGAAAGTCAGGTTTTTCAAGCTGAGCGTTTGTTCCACTTCTTTCTACTACATAAAGATTTGGCGATAATTTAGCTCTGCTTTATATTTTTTTGTTTGTTTTTTAAGAGCATTCTGTAATATTTCGGCAATTATTTGGAAAAATCTCAAAATATTTAAAAAAAACAATTATCCAAATTTTAAAATTCTAAAATGATCCAAATTTGAAAGAATCTAATAATAATAATAATAATTTCATTTGATGTGGAATTTAAATTTATTTTGCATGAACTATTCATGTTTAGTTGTTTTGCTTTTGTTTTATTAATATTTCAAAAGGTGATAATAAATTTTATTATTATTATTTTTAATTATTATTATTATTATTTTTAATTATTATTATTATTATTATTATTATTATTATTATTATTATTATTATTATTATTATTATTATTATTATTATTATTATTATTATTATTATTATTATATTATTATTATTATTATTATTTGCTCTTTCTTTCTGTGTTTATCGAGATATATGAAGCACTGTTTTAAGTTATTACACTACATTTGTCAGTTTCTTCACTGGTCGCTGAAAATCAAAATTAACTAATTCTATATAACGTACCACTCCCTGTTGGATGATCTGCCTGTGATATCGTTTTAACCAGTAACCAATACTTTTTCTTTTAGCTTCCAGCAAGTAATAAGTATTTCGGTGATATGTTTCACACTTCGTTCTTTGATACGTTAAAATTAATGTAAAAAATGTATTGTAAATAGTCATTTAAAAAATACCGCTGTATCGCTTCTTCTCTTTGGCCTTTAAATTTGCATGTTAAATACCTGAAATATCTTTTACCTAATTATTATACTTCTCATTTACTTTTTTACAAAATAACTTCTTACAACAGATGTAGATCACTGGAGTACATTTCCCATCATTTCCAGGCATCTTATACAAATTTAAGTTACCCCCCCCTTTTACACCAGCTTTAACATTGGCTCTTCTTTCCACAAAAAGACGATTCTTTAGTGTCCATTTTAAATTAATATGGGATCTTTCTGCGGCTCAGTCGGCTTATTACGTCAGACTGCGTTGTATCTGCGCAATATTATATATTGAATAAAAATAAAATGTATCACGAAGACATAAACATCAGAATGACGTCTGCTATTAATAAAACCTTATTGTTTCCATATTCATTTTTATCCATTTTCGAATTTCTTTGAATTTTCAAGCATATTGTTTTCATACTTTATCTAATATTGGTATCATTTAATAATAATAATAATAATAATAATAATAATAATAATAATAATAATAATAATAATAATAATATCAAAATAAGATTGATTTCTTATTATTTAAAGCATTTTCAATATTTAAAAAGTATTACTTTTTAAATTATAAAATTTTTTTCAAAGAATTGAAAAATTAAACACGAAAATATTTGCCTTTTTTGCGTAAACAGGGTACATAATTTATTTAACTTTTACTTATTCTGCGCTTTTTGTTTGATTTAACATTTTGTACTTGAAGCAATTTTTTTTTTAAAATATAATTTTATTTTGTTCTTTATTAAGGGTCCGATTTACAATTCTGGAATAGTTGTGGTGCTCACAAAAGGCCCCGAGAGCATTATAACGAAGAGATGCTACACCCGCAAATCCAAGGACGTAGTTAATCTGGCTTAACCGATGAAGCCATTTCGGCTATCGCCAAGAACCAAAGGTTTATCATCTTTACCCGGTGTTTACGCAACATCATCTACGAGAAATAGCACCTGTTGACTCGAGTTGGCGCTTCACGGCTCTCGTTAGTAGGGTACGGTGCCGTGGCACCGACGAGACATCCGGTTCCGCCCTCGGCCGCGACGGTCCTTCCAAGAAAGTGACTTATTTAGGGGTTTCCAGCAGGGTGAAGATTGGAGAAAGCTGGGTTGTCAAAAGAAAACCACGCGGTTGAGAGGCACGAAAGCGAATTAAAATTACTCTTTGTTTCTATTTTCAGTGTCTTGAGATTAACAGCTCTAGCATTCATTTGCTGTATTCATAGATGTGACTGCTTGAGTCCTGCTGTGAAAAAATGATTTTAGTAACTTTAAAGTCTTCTATAGCTTTACATCGGTTATTATTTCTACCGAAGTTTTGAGTTTCTTTAGATTAAAGACGATTAGAAATATAAGAGATAGTCATTTAACATTTAAAAGTTTTCGTCTCTATATTAGATACAGCAACAGATTTGTGTGAAACAGGAAATCCTTTTCGTTTCCCATGCATTTAATATTCAGACATTTCTTAAATGGAAATTAGTGAAAATCCAGAAATAAAAGTTTGTACTTCTACGGGCAACAATTTGATACCCAACATGATACAGATGGCGAAATCCATCTCTACTTCATCTGTCTTTAACGATTGATATGGAGAAGCTCAAAAAGCATCTTTCCATGAGATTTTGTGAAAGTTTTCCAGCTTTCATATTTAATGTCATGCAAGAAAAGATGTCCTAAATATTGGTTTTCTGTTTTAGCCATTAAAGTTGACGTTTTGTGTAGTGTTGTATATTGAACATTTCAACATTTATATTAACACGAAAGAGTTGCTTCCAAATGAAAACCTTCCCGGATTTTATTTTTGTACCTTCTTCAAGTCTCAAATAATATAAGCGCAAGATTACGATGTTCCATAGATATAAAAAAAAATGTATAATTTATGTGTTCAAATTATTATGATTGCTAATTATATCATTTATTTAAAACGATTCATAAATGGAAGAATTGTTAAGGCTGTGTTGACATAATGGTTAGCTGTGTCGGTATTTTTACGGCATGCTTATATGTTAAGCTGCATTCCAACTTTTGAGGTTTTCATGCGGTTATTTCTGGTATCACAAATGCAAGATAGCGAAGTATTTTTCACTGAAGATGAAACACATCAGAATGTTGTGAGGCAAAGGCGCTTTCATTTTAAACTAATCCATGGATACACAGAACAGCTAATTATATATCTTTATAAAGAAAAAACTGATTGAACGTATAATGGCAAAACTTTACTTTGGTTAGTGAAAAAAGAAGAGAGACGCACAGCCACGGATTGTAGATTATCGTAAATGTGCCACAATCGGATCTTTATTCATATTTCACAATCCTCTATATTTCTTTTCTTAGCAAGAAAAATTTGACTTTTAGTAAAGTAAATGACAGGAATTCAGCATTTCCATGGACAGCCAGTCATATGGTAAAAGCTAATGGCTACGTTGGTATTCTGTAGTATTACTAAAAGTTTCGCGCACAGACCAATTATTCAGAAGCGTTCATCTGTTTGAGTCGCAGAGGATTTCGCACTAATAAAACCAAATTTGTGAACTGTAAAATTATTATTTTTCGTTTTTTTTTATGTGCAATTAAAACATAAAAGAGTAAAACAAATTTTTCTCTAAAGAGCTTTTTGACAATAATAATATTAGAAATCCAAGTAATCATCGATATTTATCACCAGGAAGTGTATTTATAGAACTTAATAATAGGCAAACGATTTATTATGCATTTTGTTTAAATGCAGAACAAGTATTCAACAACCTGCCAAGAACTTTGTGGCGTTTACAGGAAGAATTTAACAGGATAAATATTCAACTGTAAATGTCTGTCTCTATTACCGCGGACTTGAGAAACATGCAAAGTCATCGTAATCGACTTGAAATCGTTGATAACATTGATTATTATCGTCAATAAACCATAATGGTTCCTGCTTCCCTTTCTCGACTAAACAAGTTAAAACCCAATTATCTACTGCCCTTAAACTGTTTTCTAAGGAAATATTTCAGATGTCAGCATCTGTGAAGAGATTAACAAATAACTTAAAGAAATATTAACGATGCTATATTTGGACGCACGCACACATACACTAGAATCCATAATTGTAGACACACCAATAAAATATTCCATATTTCCTACAAACTGAAATTTATTGGTATATATGATTATTTGCAGCATGAATATGACTAATAAAATACTTCGTGATACAAAAAATAAAATCTACGTTCAAAAATTTATATCAAAATGTTCTTATGCGAAATATATTATTTTATTGGTGAGTCCACAATTATGGCCTCCAGTGTAGAATAGGAAAAAATAGACATTTTCTCACTTGCGTGACACTGGCTGTTAAACAACCTAAGACGGAAAGTAGAGAACGAGTGAAAGTTAATTTGGAAACGATCAATGATAACTCTTGAGCCTAGTGAGCTCGGATAGCGCATATATAATACAGTACGCCTGCAGATAGCTTTTGCTGAGACCTACAAGCAGAACGTGGATTTCGCTCCTAACTCCGAAGCTGCTCCAGCAGATTAGAGACTACACACTTGCAAGATTGTTTTCAACCTCTGGTTCGCTGTTGTTGTTTTTAACTTCTTAATTCACTAGAGCAAACTTTCTTTGCAAGACGTAAACTGTCAACTTTCCGGGTTTGAAACCGGATGAAGCTAACGGAAACATGAATAATACCACCGACAGGTATTGCGTCAGAGGCTGTGGTATCCTTGGCCACACGGTTTAATCTAGCAGCATAGCAAATTCAGTGTAAAAATCCAATCAGCGCTGCTTCGATGTCACTGCCGCTGCACTTCGAGTGATAATCATAAGAAAGGCCTGTCGGAATCTTCAGACGTTTTCCTGTTTTGCAAGTCAGAATTAAGAAGATTAACTAAATTCGGCCGTCCGCGTTTGTGTGTTTTCGCGATTTCCACAAGAGATCGGCAGAGAGTCATTCCGGTTGCTTAGCTGCTGTTTTGAGGATTTAAAATCGCAGTTATTGATTTTGTGATTATAATTTTTTTAGAAGGCTGGTACTTCGTGGAACATTCTAACCTTTCTCTTTTCTTTTTGGAAAACAAAAATCTCAACGAGTCATATTCTCGATGTTATACTAACGGCGTCAGACTATTTAGAACGTAAACAATGGAATTTAAAAGTAAACGAAAAATCCGGTTAATTAAAAGCACTAAATAAATAACCACTAGAGTTGTGATGCTTCAAATTCGTGGTTGAAATTAGCTGAAAAGTGTTTTTAGAAATGAAAAAAATAGAAAAAGGTGATAGATGTGTTGCTTAAGAATCTGGTTTAAAACGGATAAATGTAGAATCGGCCCGGATAAATTTGGATCTTTTTTTCCTGTACAACTTCATCTTAGATGGCACGGGTGGTGACGGCAGCAGGCAATAAACACAGCCGTGTGGCAAACTTTTCTTCTTCTTCTAAAATATATACCAAAATCGCGATACAGTCTTTAGTTAACTTTTCCATCAGCTTTGGCGTCTGGCTAAAGACAGTTAGACTTCACAAGTTTTCGTACAGAATCAGAATGCAGCTTTAATTTGCGAATCGGTTTTGATGCCAAAAATGATGAATACTAATTATCAGGTGCACCTAAGAAATAGATAATTTGCTATTCTCTCCATCTTTTGGCATTTTAGAACTATTTCAAAGTGAGCCCAGTATGATATCTGACCAAGATAGTGTTTTGTTGTCTTTTTTTATGAAGGAGCTATGGTGAGCCCAGAACGTGTTTGAAAACGATGAAGAATTTTAATTTACTTACATTTCGTTAAAAGCTACCATTTATTATTATTATTAGTCTGTCGACAGCCAGATCCGTGATTCAGGCAGAACCTTGCCAAAGACATTTGAGATGGATTTCAGTTGGCTTCCTCAACAAATGCAGATGCCCGGTGAAAGGTCTACCGGAACTTTTTAAATTTTAGATGCGGAAAGAAATTGAAAAAAACGTTAACCCGCCTAGCTGACTGATGAGGAAGTGCGAGAGGTCGCCATGTCAGAAAGGAAATTCACCGAACCGCTCAAACTTGGTAAGTTATTACTACAAAATATTTTTAGTTATAGAATAACCGAAATCTGGATAATTGATTTTAGTTGCGTGGTGTTTGGCTGCTTCTGCCTTTATTTTGCAAATTTCTAATAGCATCTTGTCCATTCTTGAAGGCTGCGGCTCGTCTTGGTCACAAAAGAGGGGTCGGGCGTTTACATATCGTTAACTGGTGGTACTGCATATCAATAAAAGAGAATAAATAAAGAAAGCATTTTATGCTCTCTCGGAAAGTGTCAGTTCCTAAAGGTATCGATTCACTTCGATTTCTGTTGGTAACGCGTTGACGAGGTCGCGAGTGCAGCTGTTTACAGATATATTCTGGGTTCGGAGCAGCAAGATGATGTAAAGCTAGGATTCTATAGATTTAAATAGCTCTTTCTCTAAGTAGTTACGCTTGGCTGCTTTTGCCCTCGAGAAAACTCTTATTTACCTGCATTAAACACAAAAGACGGCATTTTTTTTCTCTATCAAACCCCCTAAGGTGCCCATGACACTCTTTGGCGTGCTCCGGCTAACAAAATAATGCTAAAGTAAGCACGTGGTTACTCGTCATATCCAAGCCATTCGGAAGCGAAGGGAACTCAAGATATGCAGGTTTTAATTAAAATAAATGTGGAAGTTTTCTAGGGGTTTTTTCTCACAAAATGCCTTAGGTGAGTTGGAAACCACCAGAACAGCGTCTGTAAGGAACTGAAAGGCTTTAGTGAAACTTTACTGGTTCCTTGTTCTCAAGGAAATGTTCGGTGATTATAAAATGCCTGCTTCTTGGTATTTTTCAAATTAAGGAAATCAAATAAGTGCGTATATTTTCTACTGGCAGTGGATGTACAAAGGTCCTAAGTAACTAAAGGGATTTTAACACCAACCTTTTTTTCTTTACTGACATGTAATGTTTTTTTGAAATGTAAATACAGTGATGTTCAACATTATTGCAATACCCACGATGCTTGTAGCGGTTACCCCTTCAATTATTAGGGCGTTGTTTCCTTTGTCAATGTGACTTCCTTTAATCAAGGTAGCGTCAACATGATCGTTTACGGCTGCGTTTATTCAGTAGTTGCATCTCTACTAGACATTATGCTACATTAAGGATTTTGAGTACAGAGGCCCTGTGAACATAAAGAAACTGCTTAATTGGCTTTGTTAGAATATCTTCCATCAGGTGAGGTACCCGGCGCTGCGCGCGAACAAAATGACTTTTATAAAATAGGTTTTACATCAGTTTGAAAAACAGGAATTTTGTATTTTTTTTAAACACACAGTCATTGGATGAACATTGAACTGATGCTACTGATACATTTTAACATTCTATAAGCTGTAAATTTACCTTTGTTCAGTAAGACTCAGTTCATGAGAAAATATAGGATTTTAAAAAATTGCTTAATGGTTATGTTTCAGCTGACTTGTGTAGGAATCTGAAAAAGTACCTGACCAATACGTGGATAGCTTATAGGATGGTGACAAACCCTGGCAAACTGATGAATGAATTTTCTTAGTTTTCAAAGTTATACTGTGCGCGATATCAAAACCTGCCTAGCCTATTTTGAATGAGTGCAGTGGACTAAGTATAATCGATAAGGCTTTCGAGAAGTGGCCTTTGGTGGCCTCAAAACGGCCTTCGAGGCCAAAGTGTGGCACCTTAAAACCTTGCCCAGATTCTGAGGTGCCTACCTCCAAAACAGAGAGCCCTCTAGATGATACGGTTCGGCCGTCAAAGAGTAACAAACAAACGCACAAACAGTTGAAACCTTTTGTTAGATTATGTGGTTCACGCTGGTTACTGTCTGTTTAAATGGATGGAAGTTGATTTAAAATAACAAATAACATCTCACACGCTGCAAGGAAAGAAAAGAAACTAACTTCAAACTGGTGATTGGCAAGTTTTAGGAAACATTCTGTTCGCCAGGCGGTGCTTTATTTACGACCAATCTCGAAACGAGCATTTCAGTATCCGCAGTCGTTCATTGCAGACCGCCGTCTCTAACTTCAAAACTGGCTGACTCCAGGCCATTAAAATCTATCTACTCCACAACAGCTATAATGAAGATGGAACTCCAACGTCGGACTGGAATGTGATAAAACATCCCGCTCTGATTATTATAAATGACATGGTCAACTGGTAATTGCGCTCAAAATAACAAATACAATGTGCCTTAATATTTTGAATTTATTCTTCATAGTGTCGCGCACAATATCTAGCTGGCGTCTCGAATATCGTGTTATTTTACCATTTGTATCAATACCTTCCAACTAAAAATAACTGAACGATAAATCAGCAGGCTTTTACATCCCATCCAACAAAGACATGATTAGCTATTTCTAAAATTAATCAAAATCTAATAAAACCAAACCCTTTGTATATATTCTCGGCAACTACAAGAAATCGGCAAAGAAATCATAAAATTCTCCTATTAGTTTTCTAGACAAAAAAGTTCACTCTGTTCAATGTCTCTATCTTTAACACTCGGAATCACAACTGTTATTCTTGTCAGAATTTACGTAAATATTCAGTTAAAGGAAAACTTGAAGTTCGCAAAATTTAAATGCATTTCTACTGTTCCCAATTCGATTTCGGCGCTGTAGTAAGTTATTAGATTGCCAAGGAAAAATAGCCAAAATATTATCATCAATACTCCGAAGACCACCACTCCGTCTTGGACGTTTTAGAAGGAGCGTGTACGAATGCCACACAGAGCGTCGTTTTACACAATTTTGACGCGCAAAATGAACGACATGCATAATTGTACGCAAGTTTTCGTACACAGAATTTCCAGTCTTCTCGATATTTCTGCGATAAATTATCTGTTCATTTAATTTCAAGGAAATTTGGTTATATTTACATATTCAACACTTGGAACGTATGAGGACAAAGCCACAACTCATGTATGTGGCCACGTGTATGCTCAACAAGTGTAGAATATTTTAATTTTACTGAAATTACCGTGAAATAAAAATTAATTTTAGGAGTGAAAGTTTAGACAGTGTCCAGGCCTACGGAGATAGGTTTCTCTCGCGGAGCAGAACTTTGGAAACGAAAAGTATAAATCACTTTAATAGGCACATTTCATCACTTTAAAATCATTATATGTTAGAGAGAAGAGGAAAAGAAAAACAGCTCAGCCTTCTATTGTAGACGTGTACTTAGGAGATCATTACTTGGGTGCGCTCTCTTGTACTATTCATCTGAATAACTCATTCTGTAAAAATAAATTAGACTATTGGAGGATTAAAATCTGCATTACACATTTTGATCCTGACTTCGCCAAAGTTCAGCAATGTTTATTCTTTAATTAAAAACATCCTGTAAATAACTTATCGGCGAAGGGTGTAAGTAACGCTTCCAGATTTGACGTGTTGGAAATTTCTGGACTTGTCTTTTCTTCAGATTTCACTTTAACCGGGTGTCAGCTGGACGGTCAGCGCGAGCTCTGCTGGGGTGGTGGGAGTAAGTGCCACGGTCGTTTGGAAGGCAATTAGAAAAGAATTTCTTGTGTGGGCAGGAAAAAATAAGAAAAGAAAATGTTTTGGCGCCTCTGCTTTAGAGAAGTCCCGCTTGTTTTACCGGGTTCAGTACCCGGCCCCAGATGACGGGCCCGTAATTGCTGTCAAACTTTCTTTAAAACTTTAAGGAGAAAGGGGAAAAGAAAAAAAAACTAGCGGCGACTAATTATCGCTAACCTGTAACAACTACAGAAGATAACCTAAAGGGAATATATAAATTTAAATAAAAAGCTTCGCAGTTAATGGTTACTTGAAGATCTTCATTTCTTTCTCCGAGTCCACCGTCCGCTTCTACCCTGACGTTAGCTTTTATTCGAGCTGCCGAGGAAAGAATTCATACGATGCTGCGCTGAAAAATTCCTCCAAGCTCTTTCAAAACCCATCTTTGTCATTTTCCAATAGTCGCATCCCGCCTTAGGGAAAAGTGAACGGCTATTCACGATGGAATGTGCAAGTTCGATAGGGTCTTAGCACAGTATGGCAAGGTTAATTGGTGCTTTAGTTTGACTTGCACATATTCATCGAAATCTGGTCGTTCATAAGGAATCTTCGTGATATTCGCGATGATCAAGTAATTATATAATTAAGAAGGAAATATTTTTTCTCTCTGGTTTCTGGTAATCGCGCTGCTAAAACTTAGCGCAGATGGGAGAAATTCGTATTCGTTACGAAAATCAGTTTTTAGATTGCATATATTCGATTCATTCTTAAAGGTGTAATCATTAAACAAATTATGTCATTTACTTGGAAGTAAATAGTCGGTTAGACAATTGTATGTCTTTGACAGCCATATGTACAACAAAGGAGAGATGTTTCTGGATGTTTTACCGTCAAAGAAAAGGTTTGGTACCACCAGAGATCAGCTTAATTCACTCACTAGTAGAATGATGGATGCAGTCTATGTATATATAAACGTCTGGGTGACTGAAACAACAGTACTAGTGGAATAATGACGGAGACAAATACTAGTGACAAAGGCAAAAGTAGTTGCAACAGTGGCAAGTTAAAGGTGAATGGAAGATTCAATCAAAGAAGTAACAGCGGCAATGGAAAAGGGTTTTTTAAAGGTACAAGAGAGATGTTGTACGAACATAATGGAAGGAATAGGAAACTGTGGGGGAAAATATATATATATATATACTGGCGAAACGTTAATGGCCTCCAATAATAATAATATTAATAATGATAATAATAATAATAATATCTTTTACTTTTATTTGTAGTGTCATCAACCTAATAATTAAAAAGTAGAAGTCTAATTCTTGGATCGAAGATGTAGGTGGCATTTAAATAGAATCAGCAAATCCTGCATATTCATTATTTTCAACTAATCTGAGATTTTGAGAAAATATGTCACATTAATCGAGGGTCAGCAGTTTAATAATTCCTAAACCAAAGAAACCAATTCTTAGCTTATTTTAAAATCTGATTCTTCCCATAAAAGAAAAACGAACCGAAAAATTCGCTCGAAAACTAGGTACAGTTATAATTTGTCACCTGTTTAACGAGAAAAAGGCGAAAGTTTATACTGTGGGCCACAACAGTAATTAATCACAAGGCGCCACAAACTTTTAATCAAGTGAAAGCTGTCATTTGTTGATCCAAAAGCGTCCTTCAGATTTTAAAATGACCAAGTTCTGCATTATCCGCGTAGAAACATTTTCGTGGAAGCCCCAGTTGGCTCTTCCTGGTGCGCTGTTTTACCCCACCCATTGGCAGCAAATGTAGAAGTCTTTCCGAAGCGGCAAACGGAGATACAGAGGTGGAACATCTGCATTTCTAAACCCATCACTCACGGTGACCTCCCTGGAGTGATACCACAGTTCTAACCGATATCTGCTTGGTGATGGCAACTACGACAGCACGTAAGCACCATTAATCCAGATTACCAGGAGTTCAACGTTTACCTGAGCAAATAAACACGTCTTGCATTTATGTATTTGGCTAAGGTGTTGTTGGGATGACAGGCTACCAACTTTTGAGATAATCTATTTCTACTTTCAGAAATTAATATTTAATTCTTATTTACGTAATTCTTGCCATTTGTTGTTTGTTCTTCTAGAAACTCTTCCCAATCTTACCCTGTCGTTGTTTGTCCGGTTTGTAGGTGTAAACAGAAAAACACATGCAAATCAGAAGAGCAGAAACTTGTTTTATTGCTGTTGTTTAAAAGTGTATGGGATCCATTACCAAATGCTTCACGTCTAATCCTTTCTTTCCCCATTATCTTGGTTTGGCCAAGCTTCCAAACAAATAACAATGCCTGATTCACTTAGAAGCCGTTCCTAACGACTAATCAAAAATGTTATCGTTTATAAGTACCACATATTTTATGCCACTACTGCTGTAATGTATTATGCTCCACTAATATCAAAGCATCTTATCTATCTTTATGCAATCTTTTTAAGAAAAGATCTTTTTAAAAATTACTGCTCTGAAAACGTTTGTAGGCCAAACTAGGCAACAATGTTCTTTGTTCATAATTGTTGATAATTATATTACTAATTATTCAAGAAAGCTTCTTGGCTAATTTTAAAGATATCTGTATCTGTTGCACAACGTAAGCTCCAAATTTAAACTGTACTTGATATTATATACAATAGATATACACCAAGTCTGAATAATCACCTGTTTATTCTGAAATCATACAGAGCGCTGGGGAAAATGAGTGAAGTTAATATTTTGCGGCGCCCTTCTTGAAATGGCATTTTAATGGACGATATCAGGAATCCTGGTCTGCTGGATGGCAACCTTGTCCACGAACAGAATCTGTATTAGGGGATGCCAGGAAGTGAGTTTAAGGATACACTTTTGTAGGAGTCGGCGGAGGATAGGCCATACATGCTCAATTGAATTCGTATCCGGCAACTGGCCATGCTACAGCAGAAAGGTGGTGCTCTGACTCTTTTTCCATCTCTAGTCTACACAGAGGTAAGAGCTGAGACATCTTCCATAAAACGCTGCCTTCTTTGGCATAAGCAGACAGACTCCCGAAAAATGGAAGGTTACATTTCCTCGCAGACCATTGGCTGTGACCGTCTATTGACTCACATCCTGCGCCATAACACAAAACACGTTTACTGCCATATTTTGTCGTGGTTTACATATAGTTCAGTTTAAATTCTTGTTCTGGATGGTGCCCTACTCATACAGCCCACTGCTTATGAACTGTAGAAACCTAGATTCATCACATTAATGAGTATTATAATGTTACCATTTAATTATATCGATAAACACGGCAATCGTTTTGGTTATCATAAAATGGTAAAACACCAGCTCCAATTTTACATCCACTTATATCAAATGACTTTCAGCGCAAGGAATAATTAAAAAGATGGTTTTCTTATGTCTTTGGTCCTTTCAGCGGGTCACGATCCAATTAAACTACTTTTAGAGAAGGCCACACAAACGTAAATTAGAAACTGTTGAAAGTAAACAACTAGTACATTCTCGAAAAGACTTAATCTTACCTTTAGGGAATTCCTGACGAAAAAAATTCAAACTGGCCTCGAATGCGATAAGATGCTCAACACGAAATAGAAATAAAGCAGCTAGTTTAATCTTGGCTACTGATCCGAAAGTGTGTCCTATCAAAGGCTGACACTCCCGAGGGAAGACGGTAGTAACTAAAGAAAAACTTTTCTTCGTTATTACCTAAAATTTTGATTTTAGTTGAATTTTAAAGTTGAATAAATTCTTGCGTGTTTAATGCAAAAAAAATACGAAACAAATGGCAGTCTTTCATAATGAAAACCATCGTGTTTCTAACCAGTGATATTTGGTGTAAGAGCTCCGCTTACTGAACAGTGTATTCAGATAATTTTAATGGAAAATCTACATAACTCTGAAAATTCCATTTGTCATTTATCGATATGGTGCATTTAAATGTATCAATTGTATTTCACTGACTAACTGCACCATGTGGAGTTTTAAATTATTCGTGTGAAACCTGAAGATCACAGAATATTATTTATAGAAACGTAAGCGATTCTTTTAAATTTCCTATTTAAAAATAAAAAGATTTCTTTCATTTTTAGATGTACCACCTTTAATTTACAAAATAATTCAATTTTTTTTAAAAAAATCTAGCTTCGAGCCATTCATGTAATAATTAACTTTATTGTTGTATTTTGTTGGGTTTTTTTTAATTATTTAATAAAACCTACCCAAAGCTTTTTTTGCGTCCATTCTACAGCTAAAATCTTATTTCAATCTAAATTAAACAAAATACCTGCTTCACCTAATCGCCCTGTAAAATGGCTGAGGTTCGAGCTCACAAAACAGCCCGAGCACCTGTTAGTTTTACCTATAGATAATTGCATGTGCACGCGAGATGGGGAAAAAAAAGATAAATGTAGTACAATCTTCAGGTGTTTGTCAACTTTTAACGATGTATTGCAAAATAATGAGACAATGTGATTTGTTAGATAGTTTTCCTCTCTTCCAATTTTCTACCGCTTTCTTGTGTAACAAAAGTTGTTTGCTTTTTTAACAAATCCCTTCTGATTTAGTTGAGGTTTAAGTTGAAAGCACTTATCAACAGCCAGCCAAATACGTCCGCTCGAATAACGGGCTCAAATCGCATGATCTGAAAAGAAGTAATGCATAGATTTACTTCATCGATTACTGCCTATACTTCTTACTTCAGGCAACAAAAGTTAATGGAAGTAGAACAAGTGATAGGTGCGAAATCCCTTGCGACGTTAACGTTCTTCGAGATCGACCTTAGCCAAGTCCAATAGAAAATCAGAGAAAATTGGTAATGAAATGAGCTTAGATATCCGGAACCTGCGGCATCACAGATATGGGAGGAAAACATGTTAAGTAAATGTTCGGAGCTAAAAAAAAAAATAAAAAATCCAAGTACTTATTTATACCTAAATTAGGATTAGTTTAACAAACAAAGAACCTTGCAGGATAAGCTAGATAATTAGCTGGATAGACTTTTTTAAAAGTTATGCATAGTTTTCATTTTATGTCGGTACACTGGACAGAATCTAATACTTGGTCGCTAAAGGGAAATAGAGTCCATCTTGGCACGACCTTTACGTCATCTTTTTTTTACATAACATCTACTCATTAATAATAAAAATGTGCTGTACACGCTATATTATGACTTGTTTTTCTTTTCTTTAATGAGATATACTGTATCATAATGTCATGGCAATTCTTTTCAAAGAAGGAAATGCGTCTGTCAACTTTTAAAGATGAAGACGTGCCTATAAATTAAGATGACGACAAAAGTGATTCTGACATCAAATAAAAACATCGTTGATCTTTTTCTCTTAATAATCGCGCGAATTCATCGCAGGCAGGTTAGTGTAGTTCTCTCACCACGATTGCGGCTGCTGTCCGGACCTTGGTTTTCTCTCGCTCTTCATGCCAGATTTGTCTGCGTAGGTTTCGTCGAATCGTCGTGTTCACCACACTAATTTTATTTCGCAACCGTTGCAGCTTTTGACTTTTATCTACGAAGACGAGATGCTGTTTTGGCTTCGTTCTGATGCTGGAACAACGCACCTGTGCTTTCCGACGTCGGTGAAGATGTTGGACACATCTGGCTCGCCGCTGAACAGCCAGCTGAAGCAGATCCAGTTCGCTCCGTGGTTGAGAGGATGACTTGCCACCAAGGCCAGTCAGCACAGCCTTATCACAGTGCAGGAAAACAAGCCGGCGGGTGTCCTCTTCAGTCGGCAGCAGAACGCCCACAGTACCACAGATTACAAGGCTATAACTCGCCTGAGCTCTGCTTTTCCAATTCGTTCCCGTGAGAAATCCTACTTTCAATTTATAATTAATAAAGATTACTAGTTGCATCGAAAGAAACAGTCGTTAATAAGAAGAAACTGGTAGATGCTCTGACAGAGCCGCTGAGAAGACAAGAATCTTTAATCAAGTTTCCTTTATATACATTTTTGTTGCTATCACGACACGACCAATGTTTTGACCGTAGATATACAATATTAAAGGATACGTACATATCATTAACTGGAACTGATAAATCCGTTTTTTTTCGAAGAAAACTGTTTAAAGATAAAAAGTTGTTCAGATAGACTCGGGATGAGCTTTAAAATCCTATATCTATTAATAATGCGATTATTTGTTATTAGAAACCTAAATTTTTTCGTCATGTTTACTGGTGCTAATGACGAAGATTCGTTGCCATGACAGCCAAAGAGTAAAAGTTACATTTTGGAAGAGGACTAAAAAGTTGCAGTTAGCTGAATAACCAAGACGACTTTTCAATAAGCGACGGTAGTTTTTCCATCAAGAAAAAGAGAAGAATGCATGAAAAACCAATGATTCAGCATTTTCTTTTAAAATATATCAGCTAAATCAATCCCGCACCCAATAAAAATATTTCCGATATATTTACAGTTAACAAAATATGTCTGTCTCAGTGCATCCGTCGGAATTGTAATCAGAGTTAATAAGAACGATTTTATGTGAAATTATTTTACATAAAAAAAAATAATCGATTTTTTTTGTGAAAGTGAAGAAAGTTTCGTAAATAATAAGAATAATTATAATAACTTATTTCTCTGTTTTGAAAATGTTATACACACACACACACAGAGAGACACATACACACAAATACACACACACAGAGAGACACATACACACAAACACACACACACAGAGACACATACACACAAACACACACGCACGCACACAGAGACACATACACACAAACACACACATACACACACAACACACACACAGAGAGAGACACATACACACAACACACACACACACACACACACACCACACACACACACAAACACACACGCACGCACACAGAGACACACACACAAACACACACACATACACAGAGACACATACACACAAACACACACGCACACACACTGAGTATACACTATTTTCTTTATAATGGCCTAAAAGATTGCAATCCAGACGATTCTGTTGAAACGTTAAGAATTTCCTGCCTTGACATCGATAGCTGCCTACTATTTTTTCTCCCTAAATTTATGTAGTTATATTTTAACCCAGTTTCCTAAATTCACCGCCCTGACGGCTGCCTGTTCATACTAAAAGCTCTCCTTGTAAACAGCTCAGAAATGTGCACCGACATCGTGCACGCGAAATATAAAAACATCAATTTTATCGCACAATTGAATTTGAACTTCCAAAAGCGGATTTTTGGCAGTGATGTATGTATCGGTTCAGCGAGGCACGGCCCGATGCCAACAATATATACAAGAGATATAAATTTTCGAACTAAAATCTTAAAAGTTTACGAAATGTGGTAGTGACGAGAACTACCGAAATACGCGATATCTGTCTAGAGACGTGCACTAGTTCGATTCTCTCCATCTCCGTGCCAAACTGTTACCGTAACATAACAACGGATTATTAAAAGCATTTGGATCTGTACGCTTCGCGCTACTATTCTTCTGCGTACAAATCAAGGACAGTTTTTTTCTTTCTTCTGTTTTGTTCTGTAGATAATTTTAATGTTGTCTGTCCACAGACTTTTCGTGATGTGGCATCTTATCCCACCAAAATCCTCCTGTTACCCCGAACTTTCTATTTTTAATGGGAGGTTGCCTTTTGACAGAAGATGGATGGTATGTCTGCAGCTGTTTGATTGCTTATTTTGTTAGGTTGTCAGCCTAACTGCCCCTTATGCTACAGTCTGCTTGGATCCACTGTATAATGCTGTTGTTGATGAAGAGGTTAAGATCTTGCTAGTCCCCTTGTATTTCTGTCAGGATTATTTTATTATGAATGGATTGCAAACCGGTTTTGGTATTTGCGAGATATACGTACAACGGTACAGTTTTTTCCTCTTTGTTCAGAAGAATCCTAGATGTTTCGATAAGAGAGCAATGCTCTCTTTCGTTGTTTGAAGACAGTGCTCAAAGTTTTTTATACTTTCATAATGTGTGTGCCATCTTTTATTTGAATGGATATTCCTGATACTTCATTTAATTGTATTCTCAGAAGAGCCATCTGGGTATATACGTGTCCATCTTGTATTTTTCATCTAGTAATTTTAGCGTTCTTGTTTTAATTTCATCTCTGATTGTCTTCCTTTTTTTGTGGTTTTATCAGTTCAATAAATTAGATTCTAATGATTTGTTTTGGTCGATGCAAATTAGATTATCCGTCTTTAAAAACACTGAGAAACTCAACTAAATCTGCTTTCCTGATATTTTCCCGAGAATGCCAAGAACTCAATATTTTTTCGCATTGTTCGTGTTGTCAATTTTTCCCGAACATTAGATAGTAAAATATTTGTGATTCTTTAAGAGAAGACAGGCAAAGAAGAAACTGGGGATCAGCGAATAAAAAGAGTCCAAGTGTTCCGAAATCGAAATATACCCCTCTTTTTAAAATGGAAAAGTGACTTTTGAAGTGTTTAGAGTATGAACACCCAGCAACATTTCGACTCGGTTGTGTGGGCAGCAGTAGAGCTTGGTCCGTCGTCTATGGAATAATGAACGATCAGGCGGAATCAGTGAGAATCTAACTTAACTGTGAAAAAAAAAAAGGAAAAGAAAAAAGACTATTCTCTGAGATTTAGGCAGCTAGCTATTAACTTATCGAAGACCTCTAAACTTGCTTTATACGAGTTCTACACTAAGATCACTCACTGAGCAAGCATTATTACGACAGCAGGCAATTACATAGAATTGATTGTAGTCGGAGGCGAATTCAAACCGTCATGAAAATGATCAACATTTTTCAATAACACAATCTAGAAATAGTGCATTCGAGACGGATTAATTAATTAGCCTCCGATGTCAATATGCAAAACGCAATTCGATTGGCTATCTATATATATTTAATAAATTGGAAGCTGTGTTGTTGTTTGTTTATTTTCTTTTTTCATTCTAAAACCTTCGATATTTTCCTGATGTATCGCGCCGACTTTGTGGCCCCCGCTCTAATTTTTTACCATCGCAGAAACTCTTCCACATTATATTAGATTATTCTTACAAAGCCACAATAGTCCACCACTCGGGGGAAACAGTTAGTGGAGAGAAATTGGCAAATTGGAACAGTAACAAATTGATTCAGAAAGCCATTATTAAGTTAAAGATATTTACAGTTTTGCTCGGCTTCATCAGCTCAACCCTGACCTGTCATGTCGACTCTATTTACGATCTTAATGAGTGATATATTTAGTATCTTCTCGTTCCGTAGATGTTACGGGGATTAGATAATCTCTCGTTTATGCGAGTGACACAGCTGAGGGTCTTGCAAGAGAACGCCGACTATTGGTGAAGGTTAGGGTGCCGATTACTGGTTCCTCGCCGGAAATCTGGGCTGGCAGAGGATAAACGATACCCGCGGCCTCTTTGTCGAGACGAACCACTCGGTCGTTTCAAAATTTAGTATACACGGGTAATAGAAACACGGTCCCGGGTTTATTTGGGTCCAGCAGAGTTCTTCAGGAAATGCCCGTGTGTTGGTGTGGGGTAAGTCGCTGGCTGGTGCTTCCTCGTGTTCGCTATGCTGATGTGGTTATCCTTGATTCAGAAATGCAATTTGCATTACCAAAATCTACAGAGATATTCCTGTAGAACTCGGTGACGAAAAAATAAATATATATAACGAGGAAATATATACGCGCACTTGTCAAGATAATACAGTTTTATGGAAAGGCATTATTGGTGCGGCAGCGAGATAGCAGCCCGGAGGCTGGCGAGAACGCCTTTGGCGTTGCTGGTAGCGGCTTATAGTCTGTCTGTCCGGAGCCGTGATTTCTCTACCTCTTCTTCCTACGTGAGTGCCGTCTTCTGCGATAAATACGGCTTTGTTTATAAATCTATAGTGGCAGGCTGGAGAAATCGAGAATAACGAGAAAAGTGCAGGACTCGTAGATTATCGGGCGGAGTTAGAAGCGGGCTGCTGTATCGAATCCCTATTACGAGACAGCGGCGTCTGTGCGCCAGCCAGCGAACGGCTTCACGCTTCCGTCCACTCCAACACGCACCCGACAGGGAGGCCCCTCCGGAGTTGTTTTCTTATTGTAAATACTGTTGCGTGTTGTGCAAAATCTTCGCTATCAAAAAATTCCTTTTAATTATGGTTAGCAACAGTATTCTACACCGGATTGTGCATTTTCTTCAAAATCTTTTTCCTTTTTGTCAGCCCTGATCGAGAGGAAACATTTAGAAGACAAAAATATACTCAGCTATCTTTAGTTCAAATGTTTACACACACACAGAGACACACACACACACACACACATACAGATACAGACAGACACACACACACACTCACACACACACAGACAGACAGACAGACAGACAGACAAACAGACACACACACACACTCACACACACACAGACAGACAGACAGACAGAGACACACACACATACAGATACAGACAGAGACACACACAGACAGACACATACACATACAGACACACACACACATACACATACAGACGCACACACACACACGCACACAGACAGACAGACACACACATACAGAGACACACACACACACGCAGAGACAGACACATACACATACAGAGACACACACACACACAGACAGACACATACACATACAGACACACACACATACACATACAGACGCACGCACACACACACGCGCACAGACAGACAGACACACACACATACAGAGACACACACACAGACACATACACATACAGACACACACACACGCACATACAGAGACAGACACATACACATACAGAGACACACACACAGACAGACACATACACATACAGACACACACACACAGACAGACACATACACATACAGAGACACGCACACACACACACACACACAGAGTATACACTATTTTATTTATAATGGCCTAAAAGATTGCAGTCCAGACGATTCAGTTGAAACGTTAAGAATTTCCTTCCTTGACATCGATAGCTGCCTACTATTTTTCACCCTAAATTTATGTAGTTATATTTTAACCCAGTTTCCTAAATTCACCACCCTGACGGCTGCCTGTTCATGCTAAAAGCTCCCCTTGTAAACAGCTCAGAAATGTGCACCGACATCATGCACGCGAAACGCATCACGCATCCACCGCCTGCCTGGCTCACTTATAGATACCGCAGCAACAAGCTGATAGAACACCCAGCGATCAGCGACAGCCAGAAGCGCGTTCGATTTCCCCTTACAAAAGTATGACCACCGCAAAGCAAAGTAAAGTGACTACTCCGGACCTATTCCTCGGCTCAAAGTAAAGAAAAATTAATTTCTGAAGCGATTATGGAAAATCATAGATTTCTTAAAATTATTTCAGAAACTGCCATTATATATATCGAAGAGAGAGAGTTTGTGTGCATGTAGTACGTTTGTGTCTGTATGTATGTGTGTGTGTGTATGTATGTGTGTGTCTGTGTGTGTCTGTGTATGTGTGTGTGTCTGTGTCTGTGTGTGTCTCTGTGTGTGTGTGTCTCTGTGTGTCTGTCTGTGTGTATGTGTGTCTGTGTGTGTGTCTGTGTCTGTGTGTGTGTGTCTGTGTGTCTGTGTGTGTGTGTCTGTGTCTGTGTCTCTCTGTGTGTGTGTCTCTCTGTGTGTGTGTCTCTGTGTGTGTGTGTTTCATCTCTCAGAACTAACTAAGCGATCTTTTAAAGTCGGCACCAGACGCGAACGAGCCAGCGCCGATCTCATACCGGTGACGTCACCGCTGTCAAGCGACAGGGAGTAAAAGCCTGGCGGCAGATATCAGATTACCCAAAAGCCAACAGATACGTCGCAAACCGAGGAACAGTTGAAGCCAACTCAAAACTACAGAAATAAAAATACCTACAGCGAGAAATTCTGCTTCACAAGTAAAAGAAATTCAGACCAAAACAGTCCGCCCTGGAGCCTCGCGATGGCGACAGGTGGACATCGCTGTGACGTAGTAGTTATCTGTAGCACAATTAATGACGCAATTGAAAATATGAACCGACCTTCCAAAATTCTGTAAAAAACACGCCAAGCAATATTTTTTCCCCCGTTTTTATACATTATAAAGAATTCCTTAGACACAAACTTACGTCTATTAGAAATAAAGATTAATTGGTACGTTGGAATTTGTTTGATTCTAGTTTTGGAGCTGTCGGTTATTTATGCTTTGATGATGAATACTTAGCGACACGTGACAAGAACAAACAACAACAGGCAGCTCGCTTCGCTTTGTACTAGTTTGAGGAGACGTTGGGGCATCAGGCTCGGTAACCAAGCAAGTTACCTGGCTACGGCCGAGTGGCGGTGGCCAAAGAGAGGGCTGGAACCGGAAGTTTACCGTGGAACCTCCGCCAAACTCTTCATTTCTCAGATTCGGAAAAGTTATACTAGATAAATAACAGAAAATGGAGGCTGCCGGCTGGAAAGGTACATCAGCTGAAACTCCCGACCTCAGCAGTCAGGTGAGCTACTAACCGGACCGCCGCAGGCCAGCTTTCGTTGCGTTACATCATATGTACCATGGCAGACTCCCCGACGGTACGAGAGAAGACCATTCCGCTTATAATAACGAAGAAGAGTTTGAAAGATGCTCAAAAGAATGTTAACTTAACTCAAGATGAACGAAATCATCAGCTTTTGCGGGTAATTTTATCGTGAAATCTCACAGAGAAGATTCATCTTTAGAGTCCCCCTCTAGGGAGCGAATGAGGGAGCAAGAGAAATTGCTGTTCTGAACTTTGCTGTAGTTTAAAAACATCCTTCAAGAATGCGTAAAGAAATTGTAGTTTTTCTGTTTTTTCAAGGAATACTGGGCTCGCTATACTATTACTTCTGCAGTACCACTTATTATCCAGGTGCTCTACTTACTATTAAGCAATCAGTATACCAATATCAGCTGTAATTTACGAACCGTTTTTGTGTGTGCAAAATTACATCTGCACAATTCAACGATGGAATGAATAATAATAAATTTCTAACACTAGAAAAACAGTAACGATTCCTGTGAGATTATCTTGGTTTTGCATGATAATGTATCAACAGTTTCCCTGTAGGGGACTTTATGTTAGTTGTTACGGGCAGGCGGTTAAAGACTCCACCGGGCGCAAGAATTCCAGCGCCTGTTAGCGGCAACCATGGGCTCCGTCACCTCGGTTGGAGACGCCGGCGTTAGAGCGACAAGAACAAGAAGATCGGAAGCCATGGTGGCTTGTACAGGGCTCCTGAAAGGAAGGACTGCTCGGTAATGGCGCCAACTGTATCTATTTTTCCTTGCAGAATAGTGATTATGGGTGGGAAGGAATAAAAATCGCAAGGCACATGAATTTCAAGGAAAGCCATTGCGAGTTAATTCGGGGAACAAATCTCCTCGAACTTTCGCTTATTGACAAAAACTGTTAGTCAGAGCCTCGCAGAAGAGCAAAATTCTTAAACCCCGGTTGGCGTTTTCTCTTATTCTTCGATTCGAGCTGATTCCAAGTGTGTGTCGGGGGTAGTTGGATGTTTGTCTGTTCCCTTGTAAGGTTTCGATTTTATTCACGTTCTCCCTTTTGCTTCTATAATTATAATTTTTTTTTTTTTGAATTCTTCGGCGTAGAAATCAAGGCAACTTACCGGAAGTTAGTACCATTCCCCTCCTTTTTTTCTTCTCATAAACAATGGCTTCATTAGCGACAATGCATCTGCCACAGCATTTCTCAACATCGTATCGCTCTGATAAGGTTATTGGTAATTTCCGCAAGTAAAGACTTCTCTAGAAATCCGGCCAGCGCTGCTAGCGACATTAAAGATAAATGGTTACTTACAAATTCCGGCTGAGATTATCGGGGCTACGCGATCCTCAGACAAAAAACCCTCCTAGTTTCAGCAGCCAGAAGTTGCAATGCACCAATCGCGTTTGTGGCGGTCTTAGCTTCCGGTGTCGCCCGGCTAGCGTTCCGGGTTCCGGCCTACGTTAATGTTCAGGTTTCTCGGGGGATAAGACAACAACGAGAACAATAGGTGCCGTATTACCCAGTTTCTTTTATTTTACTTTTGGGGTGTGTGTGGTGGTGTAGTGGTTGTTCTGGTGAAGATTTTAGAAAAGGAAAACTGCATTCAAAACCGGCTTGTGCAGTGAGAATGTCCATCTTGCAGGGGTAGAGCTCTCTGAAAAGTGGGGCGCAGTCTTGCCTCGTCAATTAGTTTCACTTTTGACCAAGCAAACTTATACCTTATAAATGCAACGACAAAAATAAAAATAAAAATGAAGTAATTACAGGCTGTATTGCAGTTTACGAATGGAGATGACGAGTCCCCCCTCTGGCACGTGTGGCTCTGCCCGTCTTTTTAAACTGCCTTCATTTCGTTATGTCATAGTACCAACTGAAGAATCTTTCAATCCGAACCTTGGTTTAGATAGAGAAAATGCACCTAATATTTAATAAGGGCCAGCTTGTCGTGAGGTGTTCATCCTAACGTAGGTTCACTGTTAAAGCAACGACAAGACGAAGACAGTAGATATAACTGTTCACGGTAGTACGTTCTTTTATCGGTGTATCAGCATAACCTGCACGAAGCAAAGGTAAGGTGGACTAGTCCTTATCTGTCTTCGGCGTGTGGAGAATAGTTTTGACGGGGGAGATATCATGGTTTGAACAGACATCGCACCTGGCAGCATCTTTTGCTGATCATTGGCAATAATGTAAGTGTCCTTGGTAGCAGAACTACCTATTTTTTTTTCTATTTATAATATAAGGTCGTCGTTTTCTAGGCTTATTGTTACTTCAATGTTTAAAGTCAATTTTTAAACTATCATGAAATGCATAACTTATTTGAAAATGGATAATGAAACTCCAGCTATCGGCCCCTTTTTTTAAAAAAATCGGTGACGTCGTAAAATGAAGTAATAGTTTTGGCAGCGGACCCGAAGTTACCTCATCGCAAAACTAGAACCGCTTTACAGTTTAAGATAATCTGACAGATCGCTGTTACGTTTGTTTTGTACTTCTATAAACCTAAATATTAAGGTAACTTAAAGTTGTACAACTCTACATTCAATACAGTAATATGTTTTAGGTTAGCAATTTAGTTTGATGATGCCATTGACTTAAAATGTGTCAGGGTGGTATCTCAGATGGCCAACGTTCCTCATACATAGATAAGCATTTTATTTTAAGACGAGGAACTACACAAATTATGAAGATTGGAGGGCGCAATAGGTTCCAGTATTTATTCTAGATTTTAGCTCATCTATATTTTTAATATGATTTGCAACTACTGGCTTCGTACTGAAAAAGATCGAATCTTAGAATTATAAGAAAGACCAGCCGAAATTTCTGTAGAATCTTCCAGGCGTTCAGGGTTAGGGTAGGGTTAGGGTGCGCCACACGGTTCCAAATATCAGATTGACCAGGTTCTCGTACTTGAAGTCTGAGAGAAGAACGGTAAAAAGTCTTTACAAGAGAATTAAGGGGTTTAAGTGTGCGGACAGTGAAACATGTGAGTGGGGGGGGCTAGATACAGTTAGAAATACCAGAGGCCGGGAGTCTGTAGTGGCCGATGTGTCAGCGCAGTTTGATAGTAGAAAAATACAAGGATACTTTCAGTCCAGAAGCGGGCAAGAATGGAATAAATTAACAGCTGCAGTTGTCAATGGTGACGTCGGCAGGTATTGGTTTTTCTATGAGAAGTCTTTTATAATCGATAAAAGCTGAACTGAATTCCCCGCGCATAACTTCCAAACTAAGCTGAGCTAATTTCTTAGGTGCACCTGCGAGTCTTTCTGTCTTTTCTTTTACTGAGGAATGTACTGAGCAGAGTTCTAATAAATCAAAGTGCACTGCTAATGTTTGACAGATATATAATATATATGGCTACACACACACACAAAGAGAGTAGAAAGTGTATTTCGTATCTGTGCTCATATATAGAAAAGGTATTCAAATGAAATATAGCTGCCGTAATCGTATCCGGCCGGGTTTCGTTTGAACGTCTCTGCTATATAATTATTTGTAGAGTACGCGAGTGAACGAATAATATTTCAAAGTAAAACGTATTTATCTCCCTTACACGCTAATTCATCGCCGTCGTGGTGCATTTCGTAAATGGAAAGTATTATAGTCAATCAACGAAAGCCAGTATTTTCTCTCTCCCTCATCTTCAGGTAAATATCTACTGATCAAAGAAGGAAAGGTGTGCGTGCGTGTCTACTTGCTCACCACTTATTCGATAGTTGCTTTACTTTACCCACAACGAACTGGCCGGTAAACATGTATATTCTTGACAGAAAATATCTTTAAATGTACATATATTTCGTTTCGTTTTCTTTTTCTTCTGCTAATCTTGCTTTTATTTTCTGAATATCGTCTCTACGCAGCAAAATATACAAAACTAGTTAATCAGTCTAAATATAAATAAATTTGAACAAATTTTCATCTAATTACACTGGTCAACAAAATTAAATGTATTATACTCATTATGAATGCAAACCAACTTTTTTAGACTAATTTTTCATGCTGATTTCAGCACGTATCAGTTTTTCAGTAGATACATGCGAATATTTACATATTTGTATATATGAAATCATTAGCATAATAAATAAGGACATATTATTTTTAGAAAGTAAATGAGTTTATTGAGTTAAAAATCATCACTATCATTCTACAAAGAGTGAATACACAAAAAATGGGTCAGACAAAACAGACAAAGTTAGAACAACAGAGTTAGAAACATTGTGATTTGGATTTCCTGCGGTGTTCCTGATCTGGTTGATCACGGTAAAGTGTCCAGCAGTAGTCAGCCAGCATACTGTCATTCCAGAAGCCTTGGTACCGTTTCTCCATAGCACTAATGTCCTGGTGAAATCTTTCACCATGTTCATCAGACACTGCTCCAAGGTTATCTGCGAAGAAATCCAGATGGGAGTCCAAGAAGTGAACTTTCAATGACATGAGACAACCCATTGCTGAGTAACATTTCAGAAGATTCTTGATGCCATCCTTGTAGTCCATTGCCTTCTTGTTGCCCAAGAAATTCTCACAGATCCAATTGAAAGCATTCCAGGCAGGCAGTTCCAGTTCATCCAGTGTTGTCTTGAAGTTGACATCTTTGAGTACTTTTCTAATTTGGGGTCGGACAAAGATACCCTCTTTCAACTTCGCCTGTGTGATTTTGGGAAACTTTTCTACAATATACTCAAACCCTCTGGCATTTCTCTTCCCTAGTGTCTTTACAAACTGTTTCATCAGTCCAAGCTTTATGTGTAAAGGAGGCAATAGGACATTACATGGATCTACAAGGTGTATTCTTGACGCTAGACGGTCCTGGCTGGTATGATGTTCTTGTCTGCCAGTTTGATTCCGAATAATGTCTGTCAGTTGCCCGACTATCCCACAGACACAAGAAACAACAGTATTTTGTGAAACCTGACTGCATTCCCATTAACATCAGACCAATTATGACTGGACAATTTGAGAGGTTGAAATACCTATTTCATCAGACAAAACTTGATTGGTTAATTTAAGATGATGAAATATTGCATCTGAACTATGCAGCAATGAATAATGTAGTTTATTTTAAAGGTGTGTTTCCATGATGTAAATGAAATACATGCATACACGTCATTAATTGGAATTTCTATATAATGCATGAGCTAAAACCAAAAAACTTTCTCATCTTGAAAACTGTACGTGATGTCAAAAAACTAATTCTATATTTGAAATCAGCATTAAAAACTACACCAAGTACACCCTGACATATGCTTGATGAAAAATACTTGTTGACCAGTGGATGGTTTGAAATATCGGTTATTGAAAACTAATTAAATAACTTTTCCAGAACACACGATTTACTTCCCTTGAACCAAACATTTTGTAAATATACAAACCTGCAATACAATTTTGGCATCAAAATTCATGCGATTTATATTTAGTCTTATTATATACTTTTTAATAATTTGAACTATTTATAACAATGATTAACTTATTTTGCAGTCATTCAATCGCTAAAGTTTAAAGGTTGATGCAGAAAGGAAAATGTTAGGGAGGGAAGCAAAATAATTTTTCTAGACCAAAGTTATTTATGTTTAATTAGTGTTGAACTTTCTGGAGAAATATAAAGCTAGCCATGCATTCAAAGCGTAATTTTATAATATAAAGTAACTTTAAAAACTTAATATTTTTAAAATAACTTGTACTGAAGTCAATTTAAATGTTTTAATAACTCGTTATTTTTTTTAATTGGAAATCATATTTCAATACTTTAAATAAACAGGTTTGAAAATTATCCAACTGCATTTATTTGTTGTTTCTGTTTATTATTTTTCTTTTAATTTTTTCGAATATTTTTTTAATTTTGATTCCAAAATAACAAATAATTTTAATGTTTAATTTTTAATTTGAAATGATACAGAGAATAGCATTTTCTGGTTGTTGTTTTCTTCCTAATAGCGCTCGGTCCGTGCAAGAAAATCAGTAGATGTCTGATTATTGTTTGTTATGCATTATAATATTTTAATTTGTTAAATTATTTCTAGAAATATAAAATGAATATAATTACCCCATAATCAGGTAACGTATCACAGTAAACATGATTTGTCGAAATCGATTTAAATATTTAGTAAGCCGAGGAATAGATATTTCCCTTTGAATGGTCTTTTTTTGTTATTGTTTTTTATCAAATTAAGCGACATTATTACGGGAGAAAACTGTAATGGCTTCCATCGTAACAGATCATTCCTCTGTTTGATTACTGACTTGATACATTTTCATTTTTAAAAGAAAAAATATTTAAAAGATCAAAGCTATTTTAAGGGAGGAAAATGGCCTCATCGAAAGATGCTAAGTCACACTACGAGATATGGTCTTTCCTAACGAACCCTGTCTCTATTCTCGAGACCTAGGGAGACCTCACAGCAGGGGCGGACTGAGAGTATTATAGGCCCTCGGGCATAACTGTTCACTGGGCCCCTCAGTGCTGATGTCAGGGGCTACAAAGCGCCAGATAAGGGGAGGGCGGTTTGGGGGTGTCACTTTAAAAATTAGTTGTCTCAGACTGTATCTGGAGTATATTGGAGTATTCATTTAATAGAATTTATATGGGAATCTCTTGCAGCTGTGGGCCCTCGGGCAGTGCCCGATTGACCGATGGCTCAGTCCGCCCCTGCCTCACAGCAGGGAAATCGGGAGCGGTCTGGGTGCTGCTCCCTCTACACGGACCAGAAGGCCATACTGGTGCTCCTCAGCTTCAGACGGGAGGCAGGCCCTGCAGCGTGCTGGGGTGGGGAAGGGTTGGAGAGGAGGTAACACGCCAGGTTCGGGGTGGCCTCGTCAGAGATTCGAACTAAGGCCCTTAATGGCGGTAATCTGGTGAGATAACCGCCGGGACCACGCGCCGGCCCTTTTCTGCATAGCGAATTAGTCAGGGATGTGAAAATATACCAAAGATATTATAACAACCTATCATAAACTAAGAGATTTAAATATTTTAATCCAGTCTGCCTAAGCGGATAAAAAACAAACTTCCACTTACCACTTGTAAGACTAAGATTTTACTTACCTGCTCCACTCAGACTAAACAAAATTGTGGGATGCGAAGCAAGGGAGATAACTGGATTAGTCCTTATTTCTATTATTTTCTGCTAATTTTGTTACCTGCTTACCGTGATATAGGTACGCAAAAAAAAAAAACCAATGCTGGATAAATCGGGCGACACAGATAAGCATTTATTTACTTAACCTAGACGACTAATTGGCAGTTTGTGTAGGTAATCTGTGTGTAAGGTATACTAAACGTGGGAAAAGAAATCAGGCGAGATTTCCCTCGGGGGGGGGCGTGTTTTTGTTTTTGTTTGTTTCTTCGGAAAGGAAGAAGTAGATTTTTTTACCTGTGTCTGTTCAAGAGCTAACACGAGACGACCGGGTACGGCGTGAGAAAGGTGCGGTTAAAGTGTCACAGAAACCTGACACCAACACCGACATCCAAGGGTTAATTACTTCTCAAATAAACAGAATTAATAACTGAATTTGCCTGTCAAATTATATCACCTGTTATATCCAAATACCTGTCCAAGGTGTAGCATTGCAGGTGTTGTTTTTTTTTTTGTCAAAAATCAATTAACTTTCACTAATCAGGAACTGGATAAACCAATTTAAATATTCTTTTATAAAGTTTGCATCTTATTTCAGTTGGATTAATATTTGTTCAGTTATTTATCTGTTTTATTATTATTATTATTATTATTATTATTATTATTATTATTATTATTATTATTATTATTATTATTATTTCTCTTAAGATAACATTTACAAGCAGTTTTTTACTTATTACCTCAGACAGGTCAGCGCTGTGCTCTCTGTTAATTAATACTTCAATTAATCTGAGGTCGGCAGACTCGTCTATCTTAAATTGAAAGGTCGGTGCTTATGGAACCGTCTGTCATCGTTGTATGAAAAAAGGGATTTCAGATTAATTATCGTGATTTAGTTACAGAGTCAAAACTGAAGCTTCATACACGTTATCTCGCGCCTCGTTAATTTACTTTTCCGTCCAACAAAGAACTAAGAAGTAGTTAGATTGATAAGCTGCATATTTTGGTATTTTCTCGTCTTCAGAATTAAATTGGATGAATTGCGCAATAATGGTAATTAATTAGATAAATATAACAAAATAGTTAGCAAGTGTTAAGGTGTACTGAAAGAGATACTGGCTGTTTCCAAACAAAATGATATAAATAGGCGTAATGAGCCTGACAAACAAAAACCTGAACACATATTACAGCAGGTCAGACCCGGGCCCGATGTTACAGGGTTAAGCTTGTAGAATACCAGTAGATCCTAAGTAAACGTAGTGAATACTTCTAACTGATGTCATTCCCTTGACCTATAGATGGCAGGTCAAAACATACGATGTCGATTATAGCTCATTAATAGGTTTAATTAGGAATTCCTGGGACTGTACTAACTTACCCCTATGACAACATAACGCATCTTTTACACCTTATAAAAATTGTACACGTAATGTATTACATCACGAACGAAATTTCCACTATTTTTGTCATATCGTGGATTAGATTTGAACTTTTGTTAGTGATACTGTTGTAAAAAGATAGCCATTTGATCAAAATATACCAACTGTTTTCTGTCAGAAAATTATTTATTCTTTTTATCAAAATATAATTCCTTAAAACCTTTACTCGATCTGAGGAAAGGATAAAATTAGAAATGTATTAGAAGAAGCAGTTTCGATGCAGGGACAGCTGCCTTGTTTTGGCAGGTAAGTCTAAAGGCAAATGTAATACCGGTGAAAATAAATTCTGTTAATTTAACTTGTTTGCCTGCAATAGTCACAGTAAGGAAACTGGACCAGATGTATTCTCCATTAATATATAATAGAATTATTGATGATAATAATAATAATAACAACAGATGACGCAAAAAAAAAATATCTAGAAGATTGTTTATCTGCACAAAGCAAAATACGCAAGAACTCAAATTAAAAGCAAAAATTATAGTTTTCAGCGTTTGCATTTTTTTGATAGATATAGGAAAGAGAACGTGAGCGACCCCTTCACCGTTTCTCGTCACCCAACACGACTTTCATGCGGAAATATTCGTGGTTTCTTCGTTGCTCCATTACATTAACTTCAAAAGATATTCTGTAAAACCTTGAAGGACGACAGACCTGGAGTTCTTGCTTCATTTGATGTCCAAATATTGTCAATGCTTTGTTTTTTTCTGCGTTCCTGTGGCAGCGTGGGACGGAGCTACAAGGATTCGTACTCCCCCCACTTCCATTATAACTTCATATTCCTTACCCTTGGACTGACAGGAAGAGCTCGTGGAAAACACTCTCACCCTGACATTGTCCGACTGGACCCTCTCACGAGACATGCGGCTGGTAAGGCTAGTGAAGCGACCGCTGGAACTTCTCCATCAACGTCCACTACAGAGTTGGACTGTCGCACTCGGGTAACTGATACCGTCAGTACCATTTCCGCCAAAGGTTTGAAACGGGCCTCGAATTACAGGTGTCGCGAAACAAAAATTTCATATCTCAAACCCTACAGCGCCACTAAAGGTTAATTTATGCCCGTTTGCTTTTCTTTAAGAAGATAAACAATTCTTGATCTTCTAAACCTTAGCTCGGATTACGACATCAAGAATGCGCAGAAACTCTAAGAGGCTTTTAGCAGTCAAATTGCAGAGATAGAAAATGGAAGTGGATTCAGGTTTCTTGACATCGTCGATGACCTGAATGCTGCTCTTTTTGACCTTCAACACTTTGTTTGGTATAGAATCGATCAGACCAGGAATTCATAGTAGCTGGTTGTCACTGCAATATGTTTCATGATCTAGAGACATTCGACAGTGATCTAAATCCGCCTAAATCCGATTAACTCCTGATACAAAGATATACTAAATATTGTGAAAGACGCATTAGAACCCGATGGCATGACCAATATGCAGAGAGCTGTGGAATAAAAGCAGAGACTCTTTAAGACAGGGAAGTCAGAGGGTTTTATAAGGCCATATTAGCCTGAACGTAACGTAAGAGTCGACACAACTGTTTGTGCAAAGACTGGCTACTGTTTGGCTTATAGGCCGTCGGATAATATTTGTTTATAGTTCCACACTTGGAGGTAGAAGAGCCAGACATGAAACGAACGTGGACTATCGGTGTAGAATTAATTGCGAGGTTTCAACTTTTCCCAAGCTAAGATATATTAATTATGTTGCGGAAGGTGATACTAAATCAATCGCGATTATAAAGAAAGCCAAACCTTACGGTGCTAAGGAGATTTAGAATCCAAAATGTCCGGAATAAGTGCGAAAACAAACAAAGATCTAACTACGAAATTTTAAAAAAGACGGATCAAAAAACTTTCAGAAAGGAAATTATTTAGTGGGAAAGACCAACTTAGAAATGTCTATAACTGCAAACAAAGTATGAATTGGCAATATGAAAAAATATGGGTGATCTGCGTGCTATGTAGAACAAGGTAAATTTTAGTCTGCACAATGAGTTCTTTAGCTGAAAAATCCAGGAAACGACTTTTACCCATCTGATGAGTATTCAGCCTAAATGGCAGAAGCAGGAGCAAAACAGAAGTGGCCAAACAACTAAGAAAAACAGTAAGAAAATGAAGGACTGGTATGAAATTTTGATATAAGATAGTTGATTTACTGCAATGTTTTTCAAAGAGATTTTATGTCTGAATCCAGAGTGAGTAAAATTACGCCCACTTACGACGGCAGGATCCCCTAATTAACTTATTTTACCTCTTGCCCAAATTAAATATACGAGTATTCCTATAGGACACCAATGGACTTTCTATCATTTTAATTATGACAAAGGATGCCTTAGATATCTGAGGTGAATGAACAATAAACCAGGAATTTATACACTAAAAGGGCTCAGAGACTGAGTTCATTAACTAAGAGAGTCGATTTCTTGCAGAAAATGTAGACAATCAAACTGAGAGAAGAGGAGGAGAAACTAAGAATAGTGCTTTCGCCCATGAGAGTTCGTGTGAGCCGAAGAACTGTCTACTGACTTTACTGTATGTTAGCTAATGATAGACTTGAATACTCACTCAAAATAACCTAAAATGTGACATCGCATGATGCCAGTTCTTTGCCAATCACCTGTCTACATAAATGTAAATGTCTCGGACTGACTTCCAATTGTGTTTATTGTGACTTACAACATTCACGGCGATTTACTAGGGAAAGTAATTTTAGAGTTGTTTCCTTTTTTAAATTCCTGACTCCCTACTTAAGACTTGCAGCTATTTTCTTTATAACGCAGAGAATCCAGTGCCATAGATGTTTTTGTTTTTGTTGTTGTTTAAGGCAAATACTGCATTTTTCAAAATCAGTTTGTGGAAATTTTATCTTCATTGCGGGTTAAGACTGAAGAAAAAAATGAGGTTGCATCGAGACAGAAAATACAATAAAAAATGAAGCCAAGAATTATGATAAACGGATGAGCGATTATGGAAAAATGTCGCCAAAATTTTGTACATATTTTGCCAAATATCATCGTTTCCATGGTTACCAAATAAACAAAAATTGAATTGCTTTAATTCTATGGTGCGTGTATCCAACTAAATTGTTTGTTTGAGTACAGACCAAATACCTTCTTTTCTGTATGTGACCAAGAAACTCCATTTAATACCACAAGGGTTCATCTCCCAAAAATAATGAAAAAAAATTTAACGAAGTGATTAACATTTCATAAATACGATTTAAAATCTGCAATATCGTTTAAACACGGAAATTTGTGTTTCACCGTTTAAATGATTTAAGTAGTCGGCTTATTTAAATTCGACAAAAGTCTTAAATGGATCAATACTGTTATCTGTTTGAAGATATAAGTTATCGTCTGTCATAACTTTTCCTCTGTCAAGAGTTAAGCAAGAATTTTAAGAAAATGGAACAAACATCCTGGATGGTAGGTATTAATCTCGTCTAAAGCCACTGATGCATACGCATGTGTAAAAAACATCACAAAAGTGCCCAAGTATGCAAATGTTCGAGGTTTTATTATCCTGCACTAATCGGCCATCTTTTAATTTTAGACAGACCAAGGTAGCTGGATCTAGCAATACATCAAACACGCTTATCTGGAACGGAATAGCCGGGGGAGCTGCCTACTGGTTGGTAGTGCTGCAGAGAGAGAGAGAGAGAGAGGAGAGAGAGAGAGAGAGAGAGAGAGAGATGACGTCAGTACAGAGAGAGAGATGATGTCAGGGGGAGATATGACGTCAGTAGAGGAGAGAGATGATGTCAGGGGGAGATATGACGTCAGTAGAGGAGAGAGAGATGTTGTCAGGGGAGATATGACGTCAGTAGAGGAGAGAGAGATGACGTCAGTACAGAGAGAGATGATGTCAGGGGGAGATATGACGTCAGTAGAGGAGAGAGAGATGACGTCAGTACAGAGAGAGTGATGATGTCAGGGGGAGATATGACGTCAGTATAGGATAGAGAGAGATGATGTCAGTACAGAGAGAGATGATGTCAGGGGGAGATATGACGTCAGTAGAGGAGAGAGAGATGACGTCAGTACAGAGAGAGATGATGTCAGGAGGAGATATGATGTCAGTAGAGGAGAGAGATGACGTCAGTACAGAGAGAGATGATGTCTGGGGCAGATATGACGTCAGTAGAGGAGAGAGAGATGATGTCAGGGGGAGATATGACGTCAGTACAGAGAGAGTGGTGATGTCAGGGGGAGATATGACGTCAGTAGAGGAGAAAGAGATGACGTCTGTACAGAGAGAGTGATGATGTCAGGGGGAGATATGACGTCAGTATAGGATAGAGAGAGATGACGTCAGTACAGAGAGAGATGATGTCAGGGGGAGATATGACGTCAGTAGAGGAGAGAGAGATGACGTCAATACAGAGAGAGTGATGATGTCAGGGGGAGATATGACGTCAGTAGAGGATAGAGAGAGAGATGACGTCAGTACAGAGAGAGATGATGTCAGGGGGAGATATGACGTCAGTAGAGGAGAGAGAGAGAAGACGTCAGTACAGAGAGAGTGATGATGTCAGGGGCAGATATGACGTCAGTAGAGGAGAGAGAGAGTGAGAGAGGAGATTGTTGTTTTAGGGTGTATTTCATGTTATGGTGAGTTTTATATCCATTTAATTGACGTATTGGCATCGGTCACGTTATCTTTGCGAAAATTATTTTGTTCTACAACTCAGCTGTTGAATCACTGAAAGAAAATTATAAATTTTTTATTTAATTTTTTTTTTCTTAAAAATGGTTTAAACGTTGGAAATCAACAAGGCAAATTAGCAGCCAGCGTGTGGCGAGCTCGAGACCAGTTACTACTGTGTAAATATCGCCTCAAATGCGATGAGCACCACTTTCTCCTGGTGATAAAACGAAGAAATCGAAACGTAAGCTTATCGACCCTTTCTCTTACTTGCAATAAAAATAATAACATTCGAAATAATTTCTTGTGTCCCGCAGTAATTTGATCGCATATCGACGTTTGGTTTATAGGCCAAAGAAAACATTGACTGTAATTTCTAATTTAGACCTCCCCAGTCGTTGGATGTTACCTGGAATAATCACCCGCTAACAGAGCGCAAGTTTCCCTTTGTCAACTACCTTTAGTAACAACCATATGTAGATGTTCTCAGCTCGTAAACAAGTACATGACAAACCACCTGGTTCGTTAGTAGTATTTCTTCACTAAAATGTTTGAGGAAAATTTAAGGCGAAATTGTCGGCTTGTGCTCATCATATTTAGTTGGATTTTCTCACTTTAAATGTATACATAAAAACAAAGGAAAATATCCATTTTAATCCACAATATACAAATGCATCAATTAACTCACATGAATTAAATTATGAAAACTAAAATCTTTATATTGTCATATTGTATTTATTGAGACATTTATGGAGTACAAGCATATAATTTTAAGGAATGTTACAATTAAATAAAGCCAAGTTTTAGCATCCAACGTACAATGCTGAAAGAACTCCATAGTTGTAAGTCATTTGAGAGCTTATGGAGAAGCAATACCGCAGAAATGACGGTAACATTTTGAAGCTGTTTTCAACTCTTTACTGAAGAAATATTTCAGGTAAAAACCTGATGCAACAAACTCTTTGTTGTGTTTTTTTTTTAATTTAAATTGAATAAAATCCCATTTTTCTTAGGCAAGTGGGGAGAGAATCAGAAAACCCACCCTAACGCAGGAGGAAGGTCGGTAGATTCTCAGTCACTCCCTTTAGGGGATAAATTGTAAGTAGTTCTCATCATCAAATCGAAGTAACAGTCATCGTCCACGGTGGCGCTGACACCCGCGTAATAGCTAAGAAACTCTTCTCTCGTCACCTTCCCGTCCGGGCAACCGGGCGTGTCCAGCCCATTCAGGAAGTGACGTAATGTCTCCTCCTCCGTCCACTCCCCCGACCGGAACTTCGGGTGCTGAAGCGCATTGCTGGCAAACACTACTGCAAGTAGAATTATAAATATGCCATCAAAATACAGGAATTTTAAACAAACAATAAATTACAGAAAATATTGAATTTTCCACGTGACGTTTTTTAAATTATATAAACAATTAGATACTCACCATACTAATTTTTCAATAAATAATTAATAGCAAATGCTGTAACTGATATATTTTACCATCAGCAATAGGAAAGGATGAAAGAAGTTATGGTTCTTAAGAAGGAATTATCAGCAAGGGTAATTCATGATTTAGCATTTATCCAGTTAAAAAACTCTTCAGAGTAACTTATATATTTCTGCGGATTCATTTATTTCCGTTTTATTAACTTTCCAAATGCCATGCCAGAGTTTACCTGATACCAAATGTGCCTCAGCCCAGATGCACTAGTTAGCATCTGTATTGGGCTGACTGTATGGCGGAGTTAGAGCGGTGTATGGGTATGTTGTCCCAAAGGAGTGATACTGATGCTGCGTGTTACAGACCCAACGACTCAACTTGAGCCGACTGATATAAGCATGAAACATAGAGGGGTGCAAATGCACCGCTTGGGGAGAGGAGGTAATACAGAAAACTAAGATGATTTCTTCTTGTTGTTGTTGTTTTTTCAAGTATCGCATTGAAAACACGGCAACAGGGAGTTCCTTAATGCGCTGTTTTATGGTGGGGTCTTTGAAAAGGGTGGCGCGGTGATAGAGCGCACGTGACCGGGTTAACGTTTCTGAGAAATATGGGAGAAAATGAGGCTTTGGGGAAATTTTTCAACGGGCTTACAAAACGTAGTCGCTTAATTACCGTTTCTTGTGGCCCTGGTTTTGCTCTGCGAGTGGTGAGGCAAGTATGAAGATAAGACAGAGGCATATTGCATAGAACTTGTGGAAAAGATTAATGAAACAAACAAACGAACAAAAACATTAGAATTTTAGAAGCAGTTTTTTCTCGTTTCAGTTCTGGTTAGTTTCCTCCGAGCGCGCGCGACTAAGAATAGCGCTCTCTAGCGGATGGCCGCGGCATCATGTCTCATCGCCGGGGTTGTCGACCTGGTAAGCAACGCAAAAAAAGGAGAAGAGAAAAGCAAGTTACAAAAGAAATATGATATACATGCTAAAAAGGGAACGATCCATTGTAGCGGGTGCTGTACCCCTCCACCCGTTACAGTTTCTGTTTCATCTCCGTCTTCTTTCCCCTCTCGGATCAGTAATAAACGAAGAATTTCTCCGGTAACAGCAGCCGCCCGTCTATCTTTGTTTCAACCTAATCCGCGAATCTCTGCCGCTCTGTTGACTGAGGGAGGCTAAGTCGGATGGAGATAAACGTGCTGCATGCCGCTCTTGGCCTGAATCTAACAGTCTTTCCATTCGTCTGTCTGACACCCTACTTAGCGCTTCATTTAGCCTGTTGGAATAAGGCGACATTCGTGTTCCGTCTCCTGCCAGAGCTGCCAGGTTATTATTTTTGTTTATTTTTCATCTCTAATTTCGTTTTATGAGTAACAGATTTGTTACCCAATAAGAAAATGTCAAAAGCTCCTAATAATAATAATAATAATAATAATAATAATAATATAATAATAATAATTTTTGCAAATTTCTTATCTTCTATAGACTCTAAATACCTTGTCTTCAGATTCAGAAACGAAGATTTGTTGAGTCTGTTAAAAGTTCCATCAAATTCTTTGTCATATTTAAACGATATTCCAATAAGATAACTCATGCAATAGTTCAGTTTCATTGCAATATTTTTTGGTAAATTCTTCTCAAAACTTGAAGTCATCTGTGGAATTGTTTCAAAACTTCTCTTCTTTTAAATAGTTGGCAGCTGGGAATGGCAGTGGGCGGAAGAGGTTAAAATAAGAGAAGGGTTAATTTGAAAACTTCAGTTTCCACGGTTTCAATTTCGTACACTCCATTTATTTCACAATCTGTTTATTAATTATTCAAGTTCAATGTGATCCATTTGTACAGGATGAAGGCAATTGTTTATTTTCTGCAGCAAACCGTCTCTCTGGTGATAAAATGATTGAGTCCAAATATGGTATAAACGATGTTTGACGAAAATATTCCTCCACGACTGAGCCACAAACAATACATCGAAATGTCGGCCGTCTGCCTTGTCTGGGAACAGATAATTCAATATTCATCGTCGTCCACACCTGTTGACTTTAGTGAAATGTTTGTTAAATCGTTCTTCTGCTTTTTATCGGTGTTCACGAAAAACACCTATGATCATGCACTTTATGATACCAAGTTCTACAGCTTGGAGGGCTCGCGTTACAGATTCTAGCATCGCCGAATAATTAGAAATAACAGTCAGACAAAAAAAAATAAACGTCATTGTGCTTGAAGATTCTAATTGGTGTGCATCTTGTCGTGTTTTACCTGAAGCTGTAGTGGCCAGGATACTTAAATGATCGAGAATAGTTCTAAGTTGTCAGAAAAAATTCCAATACTTTTGTGTTTTGCAGTCCAACATGCATCAGATAGTAGCAGCATATTTGGGAAAATACATCTCCTCAGATTCTCACGAAACATTTTATGATAGCTTTGATTGTACCACCTGTATTGCCTCTCTCAGGTACACGATTTAAGTCGTGTACAACCAGATTGAGTTTATAAGCAGCACAACAGACAAACAGCTTTTAGATACTGACCTGTAGCTCGCATGTCTCCATTTCCTGCCATCGTAGAGCATGCATCGTATCCACCTTGGCCATGTAATTTTTATACATTCAAATCAAACTTTGCACACTAATCAATGGTAGTATTGGCAATGGAAGTAGCATCCAGTTCATATAGTCTTGGGAATCCAAGTTGTTGTTCTCGGATAATATTTTCAGTGATCGTTATGTCTGCGAAACGTACACCAATTGACAATTGTTCCTTCATCGGAAATTATTGAAAATCCAGTGGAATTGTCTGCCTAAGAAACTATTTCTTCCCTGATAGTTTTTTCACAGAGACTAGTTTATTTCTACACTGGCAGATGTATAGCGAGCTTTCCCTGGAGCATTTTCCAAATGGCATCGTGGTGTCTCATCTGATTCGATTTGTTACGAATTAAACAGGTTTTGAACATTTTCAGTTTTGCTTTCTTTACCACATAAAGCCATTTCATGTATACAACAAAATAGAATGGTCGACAGTATTGGATATAATACTTTCCAGTTCTGTTCAAAGTCCTGCTTCAAAGGTCTGTTCAGTTGACACACAATGTTCATTTCTGATTTTTCCTGATGGCCAAAATGTTAGTTGTATCCATCTGCGCATTTTTGTGCCAAGCGGTAAGAATATGACCTCTTGCACTTTCATGAAATCCTTATTTCTCTATAAAAGAACTGGCTGTGGGGTAAATTGTACAATATTTACAAATTGGTCCTTTTAGATGTGAGAAATAACTGAGCTTTGGTGAATATTGATTTAGTCTCACACGACAGAAAGTCCACGCTCCTTTTGCATCCTTTTGTAATCATAATTCTCAAGAGACAAGTCACTCTTTACAATTAGATTGCATTTAAGATTATCCGTTAGTATTTTTTAGACAAATTAACATGCAGTCCAATATCATGAAGATTATCATCGGAACGATTGGATCGATCACACATAGGTGCTGCTGTTGAATCTGGACCAGAGATACTGAAACTTTGTTCCAAAGTTCTTCCCTTCTTCTCCGCTGTTTATAATTTCCGCTTTAATAAAAACTTTCTCATATCCATATATTTTGAAAAAATACAGGTGTAAACTGCAGTTGGCTTTGACTGGGCCACTCAAATATTGGATGAGGATTTTCTTTGCTAATTGTATAGCTTGGTGGGATCTGAAAGTGGCTCCTAGCATTAAGTTCGATTGACCAATGAATAGCACTGCTAGGGTCACTAACTAATCAAAATACAGTCATACTAACCAATTTGCGGCCCCTTTATTTCTAACTTAACCTATCAGCTTGTTTCTCAAAACTAGACAGGGACATGGGTTCTTTAGCTATTTACTTAGACATACACACCCTCTGCCAGAGGTCTTATATTACATTTTACTATATTGCTACCCTCCTCCCGGTCTTTGACCTTTAGGCCTTCGGTCGACTGCGAACGAAACTCGTTAATTTTTGCCCTATTCTCCACTGGAACGTGGTAAATCGAGGCAAAATTAAAGCCATCGTTGCACTATTATTAAACTTTTCGGGGGGAGTTGCTCTTTCAACCCGCTCATCCTTTTCGTACGCCCATGGTCATTATTAGATATTTATGTTTGAAATTCAGAGTACAATTTTAATAAATTGAATAGACCGCACCAGAAATGTGTGGTTACTTTATATACAAACAAAAAACGTTTTTATAAGATTGATATTTGGCTCACTCGCGAGGGTTAGGTCGGTATTTATTACCACTACAGAACGATGTGGAGTACGAGGTTTGTCCAAAAAGAAACCGAACTTTTTTTAAAGAATATTTATTGCTTTACTTACAATTTAATCAGACTTCTCTCCTTTAAAATAGTTCCCTCCACTGTTGATACATCGCTCCCAACGTTTTTACTAGTTTTGGAACGCGTTCTGGAAAGCGTTTTCAGGGATAGTGCGCAGTTCTAGTAGTGAATTTTCTTCGATCTTTTCTATCGTCTGAAATCGGTGACCTTTCAGGGTGGATTTCAACTTTGGGAACAAAAAAAAAGTCCGCAGGGGCCAATACTGGAGAGTAAGGGGGCTGGGGACGAGAGTCGTCTCGTGCTTTGCCAAAAAGTCACGGATAAGGAGTGACGCGTGAGCAGGTGCGTTGTCATGGTGCAGCATCCAGGGTTTGTTTTTCCATGCCTCAGGCCTCCTTCGCAATGCCTCTCACAACCACCTCAGGACATCCAAGTAAAACTGTCTATTGATTGTCTGACTGCGTGGAACAAACTCATGCTGAACGACGCCCTTCCAATCAAGAAAGACGACCATCACCACCTTCACATTTGAGCAACTCTGACATGCTTTTTTTGGTCGTGGCGACGATGATCCAACCCACTGCGACGACTGCCTTTTTGTTTCGACATCGTAGCCATACACCCACGTTTCGTCACCTGTTATGACACTTTTCAGAAAGCTTTCATCAGCACTCGAACGATCAAAGAGCTCCTGACTGACTGTGACTCGGTTCTCTTTTTGTTCATCTGTCAGCAGACGCGGCACAAATTTTGCGGCTACACGATGCATGTTCAATTTTTCTTTTAAAATCATGTGGCACGAACTTTTACAGATGCCTACTTCTTCGGAAACTTCACAGACAGACAGGCGATGATTTCCACGGATCACAGCACGCACTTTCTCAATGTGATCGTTGTCCGTTGTCATTGAAGGTCGTCCAGATTTGGGATTGTCTTCGGTGGATGTTCTTCCCAATTTGAAACGCTGGCACCACTCGTGACATTGCGTACGGCTCAAACAATCCTCCCCATAACCCTGCTGCAGCACTAGAAAAGTCTCCGTAAAAGTTTTTCCCAATTTGAAACAGAATTTCACACAAACACGTTGCTCTTCCAGATCCTTCATTGTTCAACTTGCGACAAATCGCCAAGTGCACTAAACATACGTTCACTCTAGCGCGTGTAGATCGATGACTAACTGACGTGGCGTGATGCGGCTATTATTAGACTAAAGGTGAAGGTCACCGATACACAGCACTGCAATCGAGAGCACGCTGCGCCGGCTGGTTGGCGCGCTGTTTTAAAAGTTCGGGGTTTTTTTGGACAGATCTCGTATATGACTGAAAAACTGGCATCCCGTTGGCGGCTACCTGGCGCCTTTTAATGAATGTTTTTCCCAGGGTAAAGTTGAACATCTGGTTTTGTATCTTTTAATAAAATTGTACGTTGGATTTTAAATTTCGGTAATAAAATCTTTTGCTAAATAAATTGAACCAATTTATTTCTTATGAGTTTTGGAGAATAGTGACGTAATAGCTCTGTTTTTTAGTCAGGTTCTTTAATAATATCTCCAAGATTCGCTAACAAAATCACAGGTTCTCATTTTGTATCTCGCCTAATGATAATAATTACTATTCTTATATGTTTTCCTCTTTCTTGTTTGAATATTTTAACATTTCTGGTATTTGAGCCATAAAAACTGAAAAGAACCTGACGAGTCACTTCAGCCAGATCGAAACTCAATTGATCGAACCCGATTTACATATCACAGCGTTATTTCTCCCTTCTTTTTCTTTTTCTTTTACATTTTTATTTCTATTATCTTCTCGCCAACAACTAAAGTCACATAGACATCTTTTCCAGCCTGTCAGAGCGGCACCTGGTTGCCAAAGTAAAAAGCCTAAGCCGTTCGCATCGACTCACGATCGCTTACAATGTACGCACATGCTAAATAAAACTGATCGGGTGTCCGACAAAAAATTCCAATGGCATTCAAACCTTGCATCCGTCGCTGAGTTTTATTCGGCCATCTGCCGGGCATATTTACGCCATAGGAGAAGTAGTGCTAGATGTTTGCTCGTTCTACTAATCACAAGGACGGCTTGCACATTAATCTTTTAACTTCAGTACATAAAGTAGGATACTGAATTAAATTTCCAATGATTGATTTGACACAAGAGCTGAATTATTTCTGTCTGCCGGATACTTCGAATTTACTTTTCAGTATTACTAACACACACTGTGGGCGGCGGCGAACAGTATTAAGCCGCCAGAGGGCGTGGTGGGTGAAGAGTTCAGAGGCAATGCAAGAAATGCCATCACAATCCACTGCTACTTTTTTCTTTCCGGAAATTAAACATGGAAAGATTCCTATCTTTTCTCGTTTGCAAATTACAAATTTAATCACAGTTACTGACATCGGCAGATAAAGACGGACCATATGGCATTTGCCAACACAACAATGACGTGTTTGTGACCAGGCTGCCCTGGGTGCATTGCTTTGCCATAATTTAATTTCGGATCTCGCCGATCTTTGCTGCTCTGAATCGGTTGGAAGTCGAAATCAGCAGATCTAAGATCGAAGCAGAGAGTAACAATAATTATCTCACTTGTGCTGCGCAACGATTCGACCCTTTCAAGTGTCGCCATATTAGGTGGCCACAAGCGATGGAGAAATAATATTCTCCCTACGGTGTTTACCTGCATTTATCAAAATAAAAGATACATAATAATAATAATAATAATAATAATAATAATAATAATAATATAATAATAATAATAATAATAATAACGGCCAGCTTGAAGCTATAAGCCATTTATTGATTTCTAATTTGGTGGCGACTTCCTGCAGGTTGTTAGATGAAGCCAGCCATCGATCAAGCGATACGAGCCGACACCGTCCTTCCTTCGCCTATAGCAGCCAACGAATTCTAGCGATACCACCCCCACCATGTTTTCTCTCGGCCTCCGCGAGAGCGAATCTGTAGAATGAGGCTCTTCGAAGCCTTCGATCGAAGCGGTTTTCCGCCTCCCTGCGCGCACGGACGATTAAATGGCTAATGGCCTCTTCCTTCTGGCACGGGCTGCTTTCGTACACAGACGAGAAGGCTGGGGTCACCTTCCCCCAGTTACTGAGGCCGACTTTTTAAATGAGATATTTTAAATTAAATTCTTTCTCGAACAACAAAAAAGCCTATCAGATAGATGTGTGATTCTTGTGTAGTAAAGTCCGCGCACCAGAAATAAATCTCCAAGTTTCCCTCCAAACGCTATTTAAGTAATTCCAGATTTGTTGTCGTTATCTCTGGGCGTGGAAATGCACACAAAATCCAGCTGATCTTTTTTTGTAGGTTCAAAGAAATTTTATTTAAATTTCGATTAGTAACAAAAATTGATAATTTGTTTTAAAATGAAAACTTATGGTCTTAAAGGATTTTAGCCAAAATTAGTTTACATTGAGACTGCGAGCCGGCCACCCAACCCTGACTCCCGCTCTCTCTCTCTGGAGGTAGGATTGTCCCAAGGCTCTGACCAGTCAGTAGAAAGGTGATTTCTCACCCAGAAATTTGGAGTCGAAAGAATTTAGTTAAACAAAAGCATATATTTACTTGTAGCTCCTTCCCTCACAGCATGCCTACCTGAAAATATAAGCTTTGTCGACGTAGCGCTCAAGAGAAGTTACTTATTTTAAAACCGTCCATTAGTAAGGGCGGCTGGCGGCCGATCTTCCGCACGTGTGGCCGGTCATCAGGAAGGTACGGAAGGGGCGGCGAGTTCACTTCACTTCAACAGTTGGCAAAGCGAGTAGCCAAACGGAACGGTGGACCACTACAGTCAGCTGATCTTTGTCAAACCATCGGCAAAATCAAATGTATAACCGCTGTTTTACATTTTCGGACCAGGACTTATCGCCCGCCGACTCGAGTTGTTTGGGCGACAGGGAAGCGAGCAGACTTGTTCCATCCACTTAGTTTATTGTGTTTCAACGTTTGGCGACCTTCTTACCATCCGGTTCATCCCAAATCAATGGCATTCTTAACATTTGAGATAGATCCTTTAGGTAGCAGGTGCTTGGTAACTTTGATTCTAAGTCACTCGAGTAGTTTATAATTTGTATTTACAAGTGAAGGCGCTGATTGGTGAAGCAATTAAGAAATTGCGTGAAGTAGATGGCAGAACCGACTATCAGATGTTTAGCTTCCACTTCACTGCTTGCATGGATACAGGTGCTTGTTTGTTTGTGTGGTTTAGGCCGCTCTAGCGAGGCCGTATTTGTACCGCATACGGGTTCCGTCCGTCACATCTGGCGAGTGGCACTTCCGTCCTAAAAGAAAGCAACACCTATAAGACTGCCGAGATTAACGCATCACCTGGCTGGTTCAGTCTATATCTTGTGAGACGAGCGGGTTCCATGGGCTTCTGATATCAGTACGCCTCTTCCAGCCGGCAGGTGGCGCCGCTAAACCACGATTTACAGCATAAACATGGCAAGTAATTTTAGAGATAATGGCAGTAAATAAGTTTGTCTGTAAGGACAGAAAACGAAGACTTTGTGAAACTGAAAAGTTAATTTGCTCTCTAACCGACACGTTGTAGATGCAGATGTTTGCAAAGGTGAGATGAAGAATTTCTATTTGTCATACCTACATATATTCACCTCTTTGAATAGACGTCATACATACATACCACGAGCATAAATTAATTGTGTGCTACTGCAAGAAACACTTAGCGTTTATCCGACTGCATAGGTTGTGTCATTACATTTAATCCCAGAGAAAACTTGCAGAAGAACCGTGTGGGAAGGAAGTCGATGGAAGCTGTCATTAGTCTATCGAACATTGGCAGGTTTTATCCATATAAAGCTTCCTACCAAACGTTTGAGAACAGCGGAGTTCCAAAACACAAACAGAAACATAACATTACTTATTTACCTTCTTTTTCGAGTACATGCTTTAATAATATTTTCAATATTTAAAATCTCAAAAATTTGCAAACAAACTCTGATTCTATCAAATAAAATTCCTTATCGGGTGCGGTTTTTGTAAAATTACTACTGAATTAGGTACTGATGTCTGTGGACTCTAGTAAATTAAGCGGTCGGTCGTCGCTCCATACGCTGCAAGGAGAGAGAGAGAGAGAGGAGAGATGACGTCAGTAGAGAGAGAGAGATGAACGTCAGTACATAGAGAGAGAGAGTGTGTGTGTGTGGTGTGGTGTCGGAGAGAGAGAGGAGAGATGACGTCAGTAGAGAGAGAGTGTGTGTGTGTGATGTGGTGTGGTCTGAGAGAGAGAGAGAGAGATACGTCAGGTATAGAGAGAGAGAGAGTGTGTGTGTGTGGTGTGTGTCTGAGAGAGAGAGAGAGAGATGACGTCAGTAGAGAGAGAGAGGGAGAGAGAGTGTGTGTGTGTGTGTGTCTGAGAGAGAGAGATGACGTCAGTAGAGAGAGAGATGGATGGAGAGATGGAGAGAGAGAGAGAGAGATGACGTCAGTAGAGAGAGAGTGTGTGTGTGTGTGGTGTGTCTGGAGAGAGAGAGAGAAATGACGTCAGTAGAGAGAGAGAGGGAGAGGAGAGTGTGTGTGTGGTGTGTGTCTGAAGAGAGAGGATGACGTCAGTAGAGAGAGAGGGAGAGAGAGAGTGTGTGTGTGGTGTGTGTCTGAGAGAGAGAGAGAGAGATGACGTCAGTAGAGAGAGAGTGTGTGGTGTGGTGTGTGTCTGAGAGGAGAGAGAAGAGAGATGACGTCAGTAAAGAGGAGAGAGGGAGAGAGAGAGTGTGTGTGGTGTGTGTCTGAGAGAGAGAGAGAGACGTCAGTAGAGAGAGAGTGGTGGAGCGATGGTGAGAGAGAGAGAGAGAGATGACGTCAGTAGAGAGAGAGTGTGTGTGTGTGTGTGGTGTGTGTCTGAGAGAGAGAGAGAAATGACGTCAGTAGAGAGAGAGAGGAGAGAGAGAGTGTGTGTGTGGTGTGTGTCTGGAGAGAGAGAGAGATGACGTCAGTAGAGAGAGAGGGAGAGAGAGAGGTGTGGTGTGGTGTGTGTCTGAGAGAGAGAGATGACGTCAGTAGAGAGAGAGAGGGAGAGAGAGAGTGTGTGGTGTGTGGTGTGTGTCTGAGAGAGAGAGATGGACGTCAGTAGAGAGAGAGAGGGAGAGAGGAAGTGTGTGGTGGTGGTGGTGTCTGAGAGAGAGATGGGGACGTCAGTAGAGAGAGAGAGGGAGAGAGAGAGTGTGTGTGTGGTGTTGTGTCTGAGAGAGAGAGATGACGTCAGTAGAGAGAGAGTGTGTGGTGTGTGGTGTGTGTCTGAGAGAGAGAGAAATGACGTCAGTAGAGAGAGAGAGGGAGAGAGAGAGTGTGTGTGTGGTGTGTGTCTGAGAGAGAGAGAGTGTGTGTGTGTGTGGTGTGTGTCTGAGAGAGAGAGAGATGACGTCAGTAGAGAGAGAGAGTGTGTGGTGTGTGGTGTGTGTCGGAGAGAGAGAGAGATGACGTCAGTAGAGAGAGAGATGGATGGAGAGATGGAGAGAGAGAGTATATTGAACCCTATTTTCTCCTTTAAATGGCCAGTCTAAAAACGTATTTAAATTTATTTGAAAATTATGTTTATTCTTTTCTCTATTAACTCTGGCATGAATTCAGATCCGCCTTTTTTCTTCAAAACAGTCCTTTAGCTGGTTAAAACTCCTAGAAGTTGAAAGAAAAACTCTATGGAGTAAATTAAAAGGAATACGCGATGCCGGGCCGACCTCTTGTTAAGCTGTATAAACATACAGTATTTATGGCAGGGCTGTAATTTAATAATGCGTTGAATGCAAATAAAGCCGGTATTCCGTTTTTCGTTGCCGTTGGAGACTACAGCTGAACCCGGATTCTGATGGATGGAGCCGGATAATAGCTAGATCGCACGGGACACTGGCCCCTCTTCTACGGCAGTGAGCTTCAGAAACATGACGTTACGGTTCATAAAAAAAAGTAATTTTCATCAGATATTTACCGCTTCGTTGATCGATTACCTCACTGTAGGAAACAAGACAATTACCCCAGTCATACGACTGCCTTGCCATATTTCCAGAGAAATAAAAGGACTCCTCGAAAGGAATGTGAATCAGATGCGTTCAGCAAGAATTATTGCCAGCACCGGGTCTGTGACAAGCGTCACAGGTCGTCCACAAGCTCGGCGAAGGTATAGAGGAATCAATCTTCTGCTGAAGAGGCTCATTCTAAGTAGTGCCAGCCATTTATTTATTAAATGTGATCTAAAGATACAATTTTTAATGTTAAAATTTAACTATTTGTTTATTTGAAAAATACTTATTGTATAAACAAACAATGCTTGCGCCTTTGTTTTGGTATTACATTGGCGTGTGTTTACCTATTAACACTTTCCAGTTCTAAAGCCATAGAAATTTGAAAAAAAAGAAAAACGGGGTTCTTCTTAGCGAATTCGGTATTTAAATAAAACCGCACCGAATGCACTCAGCCAATTCGTTAGACCCGTTCACGTCTTCCACCGGGCATTGTTACCAGATTCCGTTAGATGTTGTCTCGAGGAACACTCGGTCAGTCGTCCTCAACAACCCGGCATCGCCTCATCCCTCGGTCCACGCTTAACTTTTCTATATGCAATAAATATTTATGAACTATCTGCATCACACCCGCCAATTATTAACCGCTTGCAATTACCGCATTGACGGAGTCCGTCGCAAGTATTCTAAAGACTTCTCAGGAAGAGGAAGCCATTTACGAAACCACGGGCTCTGAATATCTGACAGATCCGCTCTTTACCCTCTATCGTTGGGCGCCTTTAACTGACGAATTTCCACTCGGTTTACCTAATTTATCGTAGCTTTTAACGAAAATGATTTGCGTTGCTAAGCAACGCGATAAATGAGGTTTAGCTTAGAGGAAGTTGCGCAGTATTCCGCAAAGATAATATTTTGACGTCCCTGTGCCAGCCATTAAATTGCTGCTGGAATTGACTGTAAATCGGTTTTATGTAAATGTTTATGTGTGCTCCGCTACCCAAAAGATAAACACAAATCGATGAGCTGTCAAGTAGAGAATTAAAAAACTCTTTAGAATAAGTGCGAGTAACTTTCTGTGTTCATTGGCGCCCACTAGATGTTGTTTCAAATAAACCCAGCTGACAACGGCCCTACAGTTGCCAAGAAGGACAGCTGTCTGGAAATTGTCGAAGGATTTCTTTTATTACAAGTACAAAAATTTTAAAAAATAAATAAATAATCAGACATTCACGTTATTAGCATTATTATTAGTGTTACTAATCCTGAAAGACTGCGATTAAGTAATCCAGTTGCCAAAGGATGTATGGTAAATCGGTGCTTTGTTACGGGATTGAGTTGTTGAAATCATATCACGTCGATTATAGCATCATCCATATCTAAACATATGACGTCGATTATAGTCTCATTTATATCTAAACATGTGACGTCGATTACAGTCTCATCTATATCTGAACATGTGACGTCGATTATAGTCTCATTACATCTAAACATATTACATCAATTATAGTCTCATCTATATCTAAACATGTGACGTCGATTATAGTCTCATCTATATCTAAACATGTGACGTCGATTATAGTCTCATCTATATCTAAACATGTGACGTCGATTATAAAATCATCTATATCTAAACATGTGACGTCGATTATAGTCTCATTTACATCTAAACATATGACATCAATTATAGTCTCATCTATATCTAAACATGTGAAGTCGATTATAGTCTCGTCTATATCTAAACATGTGACGTCGATTATAACCTCATCTATACGTTTAATTAAAAAACGCCTACTGCTGTAACACCTGGCCCTGGTCCCCCACTCGTTGAATCAATTTTAAGAATAAGAATATAGATGTAAAATATCGACAAGAATAACTCTAACAAAATCTGTAAAAAAAAATTTATTTTTGAAGTTTTATTATGTATGCATTTTTGCTTTTATGCTTTCATGGTTGCAGTTATTTTTTTTGTCTTGGAATTTTGTTTTTTTTGCTGTGCTTTGTTTTCGTTATCCATATTTTCAGAGCAAGGCTGGCAGGAAATGAACATAAAGACTGATGCAGCCAAAAATGCGTTGACGCAGAGAGTCTTACGCTGTGAGTGCGTCAAAATAAAACAATAAAACAATTAAAAACGGAAAGGTGTCATTTCTAATCGCTCTGAGTTTGTTACTGCCAGAGATCCGTCAGTTAATTGTGTTTTCTTAAAGATGAACAGTTTATATATATGCACACACATTATTTGTACCCTGTTATTCTATTGAGATGATACGGGGCAGAGTTTTATTAGAACAACAGGGGTAAGAGGAAAGAAAATAACAGTACATCATTATGAGAGCATAAAGGTAATTTATGGAAACCAGAGAGTAATCTCAGACATAGTCAGATGGACAGTGTGTGCAATTATTGATTGTAAGCAACACGACAATAAAAAGAAAGTGAACGGGGCCCTTCATGAGGTGGTTTTGGAACCCAACTCACTGAGTTCTGTCTAATGCCCCGGGGACACAAATGTGCTAAAAAGCGTTGGTGTAGCAATTCATTAAAACCCTTGAAAACCAGCAGGTCGCTGGTTCAAGACCAACTAACTGAGGCCAAGAATAAAAGCACGTACTGCGAAATTAGCATCAATAATCGCAAATACAGTACTTCTTGAAACAACAGCCTGGAAATAGCGATAGGAAAAGATCGCCCAAATGTAGGTTACATAATTAATTTTGCTAAGAAGGTGATGGGTATTTCGGAACTAAACATCCATTTCTGAAGACTGAGTAGTTATACAAAACAGTTTATACACCGCGACACCTTAGATTTAGAAAAGAAACTACTCATCGAAGAATCGACCAAGATACTTCCAAACTGTTACTAAATCTTTATCAAGAACACGCCGCTGGATACCAAAACAATAGTTTGTCTCAATTATGTTTCTCTTTGGACAAGTTTTAAATAAATACTTATGTTCTGCAGGTGTATATTTAATAAAGCGATTTTTTTCTCTCCTAATGGAATAACGTGAAATTAATTGCAATAACATTTCAAATTCTCAGAGGTTTTATTTATTCTTTTTTAAAAAGGAACAAACTGGGTGGGCATTGAATTCCATATTTAAGAAGTCTAGCGACGTATTAGAAAAAGTGCGACATGGAATGTTTTCATGTTTTATACATTTGAATTATGCCTAATAGCTAAAAACTTTACTTATTTTTAGTTATTGAACTTTCGAGAGGAGATTTTCAGGTTGATTTAACCCTAGTCTTAAATTCCTTCTGCTATCTTTAGTTAAAAATAGCAGGTGTCACCATTGTAATTTGGCTGAAGTAACAGTACGGATTCACATCAAAATGAAGTTTTAACAAGAGAGAAATCAGTAGATGGAACAAACTTTCAGCTGAAGTTTTCGATAATAGTAAAATCTAGTTTAAAAATTATGATGACAGATCCTTTATTTTCTGAGAAGAATGGATTCTTGTATAAATCAGGAGTCCTTTATGCGTCATTTTAAAAAAAAATAACTACTTTAAAACTGGAGTATTACCGTTCGGGTTATTTCTATTTTGATTTTATGGAAAAGTTGGGTCACTTGTCTACGTATTGACCCAGGGGCAGGGTAACAAATTTTAGAAATAACCAGTGAGATGATTTCGCATTTGAGTAATCACCAATCTTTATAAATATGAACTTTTCACAGGATCCTCCAAGTGAATGGGAATGAGATGCAATATCATAATGAAACACGTCATCAATATTTTTTTTTTAACAACTATCTCGCAGTTAACGAGATTTCAAAAATCTTGGGTGATTGATGGTTCGAGATGGATGATTCTAACTTTCGTTAAATGTACTTAACGTGGTCAGATCCTGATTCTAATTTACTTCTTTTGTACGGATGAAGCAGAGCGAATCGGGTGGTTTCAGTGGTCAGTCCTGCTAGAACAGAAGTCCCGGTTTCGGTTTCAATTTTTTTGACATGGTTTCTCTCCGCATCACCGAAGGGTAGTTTTAGGGTTCTTAATGGAAACTCGCTTCACCTTTTCTTGTGCCGAAGGTCTCTGCTGTGTCGGCGGGTCCTCGTCACGCACGCTCACCCACCCATGCTATACGGGATGATCTCTTCGAGAAAAGACGCATTTCCAAAGCTATCCTTTTCTTTTAATAATAAAATATATGACTTCAAGATAGGAATGTACCATGTGAAAATATTCTTTTAATATTTTTGGCAGATTAGTGGAGAGAAAAAAACTAATACGGACTCACCATTTTTTTATTTATTATCTTTCCAATTTTTAGAAAAGAGTAAATCTACTGCAATAACGATGCCAGACCAAAATATGTCCCGTCTACGGTTTGACTTTTGTTCTTCTGTGTTTTTTTCGCGCTTGTTATATTTTTCAAAATCAACGTTTTGTCTTCAGCTTCAAATTTATCGGCCATTTCGCAAAATCCTCGCTGTCTTACCTTAATATTACCTGGATGGATTGCAGTGGATGAAATATATTGAAGCCACTGACTCTCTACACCTACGGCTTATCCGTGTGTCAGCTAAAGGTTAAGTTATTTGTGGTTAAAGCTAATATCAGATATTTTCTTATGATCCATACAGCCATGAGCTTAGCAGCTAGAGTAGGCTGAGCTATGTTACTGCTCTTCGATATAAAGCAAGCTTAGCTTATCTTGTTCTCCAAGTTACGAGGAAATAACTGTAATTCTTTTATCACAAGAAAATCTAACTAATACGCACGCTAAATGAACAGAAAGTACATAGAGATAAAAATATAGATAGTTAAACAGGCAGAATCTGATAAAAATTACGCAAATCTCCCCTTTTGCCTTAAAAGGGGCATCTTTTCAAATCACTGGTAACTTTTTGAGTCAACCACTTTCCTTTGTTTGGCATTCCTATACTTCCTCCTACCTGAGGATGCATTACTACCTTAATCTAATCCCTTCTTTAAAACTAGGACAGTGCATGATGAAATTATTCTGATAAGTAGAAGTTACATATCTCTCATCATTCTAGTAAATATCCTAAAAACCTTCTACAAGCAAGGAAATTTCTTTGGTGGGAAAGATTGACCATTTTCTCTGACACCAGTCCAACTAGTGATTTTGCACAAAGAAACATCTCATGTTTTTCAAGCATTCGAACGACTAAACAAACCTCGCTAGCAGCACTTCCGCTTTGATTTTAATTCCCTAATAACTGACTTTGATAAAGTTTATTCATTTATTTATTCTTAGATTTGTACGCTACTCGTTGCTGTCCAAAACCACCGTGTAAACAGCTCATATTGGCGCCTTTTTTAATGACACATTTGTCCATTCTTCTAATGCCGTCAGTTACGAGTTCTCCTGGTAAAAATAACGTTTAGATAATTTCTTATTTTTAAGTATACAAAAAACCCCGGGATCCCTTTTATTAGTGATGAATGTATCAGCATATTTGTTTTCGTTTTGCGCGGTGGATACACTTATGGGGGCAATAACATGGCCCACTAATAGTTACAAGTTTCATAATTAAATGTCTTACGAAAAAAGACTTAAGAACCACTTCTTTTCTATATAAGACGTAGTTGCTGATGACTAATACAGAAAAATACCGCGTGCGCCCAAACGTTTACAAATATATTCACATTTGTCTTATTTCATTTTATAAATGGTCAGATTGAAAGATCTAAAAGGAGTCAGCTCTGGAAAGCCATCAAGTCGCTGTCGCTGTTTTCGTACACCATCGTTTACAAGGTAGACAACCCTGGTCTGAGGAAGCGCAAGTGCTGCGGTTGTCCGCCAGGAAGTGTTGCCAATCGTGGGACACGCAGAGACAGGCACTTCCGATGCCGGCTGAGAGATCTCTACAGAATTTTTCATTTTTTAAATGTGGGAGAAAACTCACCCGACTGGCTTGTGGATAAGCCATGTTGTGAGTGTTTCCAACCCGCACCGTCTGACGCCATTACGTCAGCAGAATTTGGGTCGAGAAAGAGAAGTAGACATTTATAACAAAAAATAAAGCGTTTTTTTTCCGGTCGTAAGAATAGTTCTATTATCACTATACTTTTAACAAAAGCATTAAGTTAATTCAAATGACTCATGTTAGAAATCGAATGTAATAAATCAATCAAAAATGTGACATGGAGCTGCTACAAAACCAACCGATAAAACGTCTTTGAGCAAACAGTTTCGTAACATAAAACAATTGTTAGTATTTAATAGGGAAAATGCGTTTGATTATTATAATAAGTAGAATTGTCTAAAATATTAGTTTATTATAAGCAGACAGCTCAAAAATATTCTAAGGGTGATATTAAACGTGTATTGCTTTTTAAAATCAAAAACAGACAATAAAATTACGTGGTTATTCCGGACTGCCAGACAGAGTACTGACTAATTTTCAAACTCTGGAAAAACCACATGAATACATGTTTATAACCAGCAAGTGCTTCCAAGCCTGCAATACTTATGGACTAAATTATATTGGCAGTAAGGAATTTAATAACATGTGAGAAGCCATTATTGTCCTGTGCCGATTCTCCGACTAGAGCCTCTTCCGGCTGATCAAGAGACTGTGGACGGGCTTGGCGACCTCAGGCACGCCTGCCTCCGCAGTATGTTCCAAACTGGTTCAGGCAGACTTAGGCCTGAAAATCGTGTAGATCATACCATGTGATCGGTGTTGTAGACTTGAAGTTCAGCATTGACGACATACGAGCGCTGTCATACATAAAGATGGAACCTTTCTGTTAGACTAAAGGGACCCGCTACAGGTATAATGATTTCATCCCATTATCTGATACCAGCGTGGCATCCCTCCTAATGCTGACACGATAATTTCTTTGGCCCAACTTCAAAGCCAACTAATGCCATCAGGCTACCCCTATCGAATCGATCGTGCTTGGTAATGTCACAGTTGGCAAATCGTTCCCAAACATGTCTCGAGACTCCAATGCCTAAGTCCTTGATGTCTAGAGAGAATTTGAGTCGTTGGTGAAAAGAACATGACACATTTCCCCTCTTGTGTCGACAATTTCTAGTGCAGTTGCCGATGGTGCTGTGTTAGAGTAAGAGTAAACAGCAGCAATATTCTGGATCGCATATCACTGGCATAAATCCTGGTGTCTGCAAAAATTCTACGGCTGGTTGCACTTTTAAGATCATTTTGGAAAGATCGTGCTGCTGAAAAAAGGTTTCCTTCTGGCAAGAGTGACAAAATAGCGTTGAGAGGTGTAACCCTTGGGCGACCTGAACGAGATCTCTCTATAAGCTGGCCAGTTTGGCGGTACCTTGTTGGTGCCTAAAAATTGTACTGCGATGATCACTGTGCTGGGAAGCAACGGCAGTCAGCGGTAACCATCGTCTGTTGCTAAGACAAGATCATGTAAACCATGCGCGATTGTGAGGTCGTTATCTCTCTGTTTACCCCAGGTCGTATTACAGACTCGTCAAACTTTGGCCAGAGTCGCGACAACTCACCAAAAATGTTCACGTTTTTCGCAGATTTGTGGTCCCAATATTATCGCAACTTTTACCAAATCGAATGTTAGTGCTGCAGCAGCTAAGCGACCACTGACACCGTGACAAGACAAGGTGCCACGTCCGCACTCACCGTCTTGGCTAACATCGCCCATGCAACAAAAACGAGTCAAAGAAAAGTCAAAGTCATTTATGTCGACTTGGCCACATGCAGTTTATAGCCTCTTCAAAAACCCATTCCGTTCAATGGAAATTAAACGCTTCGACCGGTCTACTTGTCTTTGCTTTATAAAGGATGCTCCACCAAGCACTAGCCTAATAAAAACTTTACTTTACTGCTGGTATTCTGGACATATTTTTCTATTTCTGCCGTTTTCCGTAAAAAAATTAATATTTAATGCATTAAATAGTATACTCCAGTAACAACAAGTAGCCAAATTATTATCGCAAAGCACTTACGTGTTTTTCTATTTAACATATATTTGCTTAAAATATTTTCAGCGAAGCTGATAATCATTCGCTATTTTAATGATTTTGAACACAGAATATTTCTCACACACATTTTATCATGCAGATTTATATATACATCTAAAAATTCTGAATTTTCATGGTCGATTTTTCAGAAACCACATTGAATTACTACTCATTAAGGTGTACAAACGTTTAGCGGACAGGTGTATATTTTAAAACTCTATAATGTATAAGTACTTGAAAGCGTATTGGTACCCTTTCGCTAAATGGCCGACGATGAAGGCACACCTATTATGGTCTTGAAGACAAGTGTCATAGGCTTTGCGTTTTCACTTCCGTCGAGTCGGCGCACCTGAATAATATCTCTCAGGCGAACCAGAAACCTCTGTGCCAGGTGTAGCATTTAGAAAAGGTTTTTGACGCAATTCGTCTAGAATCTGTTTTTTTATCGGCAAATTACCAAGAGAATTTAAGTTTCTATAATCAGTTAAAGATTTTGGAAAAAACGTTTGGAGAACGATTAACAAGCATAGAAATTTGTATTTAACTTATCTTATTTATTCTTTTCTCAAATAAGTATTTTAAAAAACTGGGATTTTTAATGTAGTCTACAAATAATTCTGCCACGGGGAAAGAAATTGCCTCGAGAACTATCCGCCTAAAGCAAACCTGGTTATCAGCCGCAGTATTCGGGTCTTTAAATGACGTAAAGTGTCACATAACACAGAATTTAAAGAAAAGAACAAAAGACTTCAGTATTCGTTTTAAAAAGTCGTGATTGATACGTTTATTGGAAGAGGAAGATGCTATAAATGTAGACTTCAGATACCATCGATCACAACCGTCCATTCTAAACAAACCGGCAGACAAGAAAATAGGAATACGAAAATAAGTCTGCCGAACAAAGAGAAACAATTTTTAGAATATTTTATACCTTTCGCCTTTATAAAAATAACAGTCGTGTTATTGTATTCCCTCGGCTTTAGAGTAACCTTTAGCTGACGTTTAAGAAAACTAGAACTTTTGTTATTTTGCGAGAGAATGAGGCTTTGTTCAGTTCTTTTCTTTCATCGTCCGGGGTGGGTAGTTCCGGTTGGTGGAAGACTCGCGTTGTGATGGCGAAGCGGAATAGATGGGGATCAAAGGTGAGTTCGGCTTCGTTGGTAACCTGGTGGGGAAGAGGCCCAACTAGAACAGATCTGCTCGGACGCACCCCGGTGGGCTGCGATTTCGGCCGACCTCACCAAAAGGACCCATTCTACTACGGACGAATCCCTGTCGTTGCTCTCTTGAGCTCACAACACACCCAACTCTAGATGGAGACCCCACCACCCCTACGGTATAAGGGAGTCAGATCCCGCACAAACGGCGCCACACGCAGTTAGAAGTTGCCTTTAAGCGCGGGTAGGTGTGGTCGGGGACTGTTCCCGTCAATCGCTGACTTACCTTTCAGGTCGTCGAGCTGGATGACGTTGTCATTGTTCACATCCAGCCTGTGGAATGCCTGGTTTACCACGCTCACCCTATTCTGGTTCATGGGGGGTCGGAGCTTATCCATAAACTCGCCAAAGTCGATGGCCCCGCTTTTGTCTTTGTCGATGGCGCTAAACAGCACGTGCAGATCTTGATCCGACATTGTAAGACCGTAGCTCCTGATGCCGAGCTTCAGCTCCTCCAGGCACACCCTCTTGGAGAAGTCTCTGTCCATCAAACGAAAAACTGTGCCCAGCCCCTTGATACCCGTGCATCCACGAGACAGACACTGCGCCCGCAGGACCTTTACCAGGTCCTTCGCTCTTCCTTCCAGCTCCATTTCTAACAACCTCGCCGCGGATCACAGCTTCTCTGTATACACCGCGAGTCTTCGGGTCGCCTCTCTCTCTCCCTCTCTCTCTCTCTCCAAGGGTTATTTCCCTTTAAATGTTGCCGCCCACCGGCGAAGCTGAATAAATGCTGGCGGTGCGCTACACTCAGCCTGAGGTGGCCGGCCCGTCACTGACGTAAACACACACACAAACACACAGATCCAGTCTCCGCGGCTTCTCCGTCAGCCGACTGAGCCCGTCACACCTACTCTGCCAGCTAATGCGCGTATGCTGTCTTTCACACGCAACAGCAGCACCTGGGGCCCAGTAACCGTGACAACGGGAAACAGTCCCCACCCCGCCCAGACCTCGACGTGCAAGTTGGTCGTTGAGAAGAACGCATCGATTCTGTCACACCCACGAGCTCGCGATGTTCCTGTCTTGTTGTTCCCCCCCCCTTCTCTTACCGATATCTTTCCCTGGTGAGTCAACGCCGGCAGAGGCGCTCGGATTACAAGGATTGATCGTGATCGCGTCTGGCTATCGGGGTATAGCAGCTGCGCAGAGCTAGGATTCCTTCTGCTTACTCAGAGGGAAAATTAAGTTCTTGGGTTCAGAAACAAATTGTACAATTTTAAAAGTTATTAATAGTTTCCCACAGATGTAGAGATGGCAGCCTGGAGAGACTGATTGAAGAATTAGTATTCTGCAAGCCCCATCCTCGTCCTTCTGGCAATTTCAAATAAATGGCATTCTTTAATTTCTTTTTTTTTTCTTTTTTAGACGTACAGAGTGGAGACCAAAGTATTAGGAGAACAGACATCGTGTAATATTATCCAAATTTGCCCCCAAAAATTGTGAACCACGTGATGCGATTAATTCTTTGTTGTTGTTGGTTTTTTTTAATCTAAAAAAAAAATCAATTAAAACTGTTAACATGACGTTTATTTTATTTTAGACTGTCACGATCTTGGAGTAATGGATATAGAAACAATTAACAGGATATTTTGGTTGTTGGTTCTTGTTCAGTAACGAAGCAATTCCCAGTTTCCGATTTAGTATGAACAAAGAAATCGTAAACCGAACTCAGAAGTGAAAGTCTCCGAAAGCTTAGGATGATGTTCCGCATCTTTCTGTACTTTGTGTACTTATGAGATAAGCATCAGCTACTCGGTAATCTGTCGGCTCTCGTTCCATTTCGGTTCTATAGACAACAATGGGAAAAGGTTTACTGAGCTTAAAATGGATGGATAAATCACCTTTAGTTGTTCTATTCTTTCTTTTTTCAGATTCCGTGGTTTTTAATTGCCGGTGCTGCCGTCTGGTTCTCTCGCAAGCTTCGTGTTGTTCGGCGGCTCGGTACAGAACATTCCGCTTGCGCCAATATTTCGCAATATTCCTTTATTGGGAAGTTGCAGACGATTTTCTAAACGTTTCCGAGACAGTCTGCTTGTTTTTGTACCGCTTTTCATTGCACTAGATTCAGCCAGGTTGTCTTGCTCCATCACGCTCGCAGACTTTTAGCGGCTCTAGCAGAGTCCGGGGATCTCAGACAGACCGCATCCTAGAAATCTCTCTACGCGATCTCCAGGAATCTCCTGAGTTGATTCGTCGAGTCCGCAGAGTTTCCGGTCGCTTTGTATTCTAGCCGAACAAATGGGTTTATTTCGTGGTCCAAACCAGAGTTTGTCGCTATCGAGGTGTGGAACCGCCTGGTACCTTTATTTAAACACCTGGCGCATATAAACAGTGCCGTCAGAGAAACGATTAATCGAATCACCAAAATAATCGATACAAACGGCAACGATTGAAAAGCTGAATTAATGATCTGAAGGAGGTACGGTTTGCTCCCGTGCAGGTGCACAACTCCTGTATATCGCGCTAGCCCTTATACAAAATAATATATTAATTTGGTATATAAATCAGCCCAAAAGTATTGTTACATCGGCTTTCGTTATAAGGCGATATTAGTTCAATATGCAGAAAATAACAAATTAACATGGATAAGAGAAAAAAACGTATAAATAAACAATAAAAGGTCGAAAAATTCTTTTACATTTCTGGATAGCCCATTTTGTTCTTATGACTAAGGAAAGTGACTGAGAGTTTTGTACAATATTTAAATTATTAACAGCTACATAAATCCCGTTAGCAATGCATCTTGGGAGTTTTACTAAAACAATGGAGGGAATATTAAACCGAAACCTTTCTTTTTTTAAATTAAAAACAACCACAAGCGATGGGTAGACGTCATAAGAAAGCCAACATCCTCCCCCCCCTGAAAATGTATCTTAAGCAGGAAAATTTCCGAGCTTTAACTTGGTTTCCTGCCATCACCGTATTTCTCCTTTATAGCCAATTTCAAATAATCAAGAGGAGAAACAAACCCGCCCGCGCTAATGTCTCTCCCTCCTCTCATCTTCTTCCAACATTCCACTGTTTTTCTCTCCCTCGTATCATTTCAGGAACTGTGTCTACAAGCATCTGGCCCGGGAACAGAGACGTGAGTTTTCAATTTTTTTCTCGAGCAAATCTGTCAGAGTCTTTTTTTAAAATACTTGTCATTCTAAGGCATCTGCAGTTGCTCCTACTCGTATTAGGCCGATAAAAACACTTTCTAAGAAAATATCCGTAAAATAAGCAAAGACGACCCTTCAGAGAGTAAATACTAGCCTATTATTTGTTAGTAATCATTTGTCATTATTATTTTCAGCAAGACTAATTTACGATTTTCCGATATCTTTTGGAACGTTTATAATTAACAAATATATACAGTAGAACCTCGATTTAAAGGTCCCCCTATTCAACGGACGCTGTTATCAACCATGGCCTTTAAAGATGGTGATGTGAGAAGAAATCGAGTAGAATTTGAGTGTTTCGCAAAAACTCGAGTTGACAGCGAAGCTCGAGTCTGGTGCGTGAGGAGTATGACGGCGTCGGATATTCGTAAGAGCGAGGAAAAGCTCAAACAACTTTCATTAAAGTTTGGTGTTGATGCTTCAGCAAGTGGTTCGTCAACTTGTGGCAGGAAGCATATGGAAGTGACGCGGGACAGAAACCTCGAGGAAGCTGTATATAAGTGGTGCGTGCAGCGACGTCCTAGTAGAGTAGATTGTCGTGGCGCCTAAGCCAACCATCAGAAGCCTTAGGCTTTACGTCCATGTGCTTAAGTAACGTATTCGCAGTGGAACCACCTCCTCACTTATCCAGCCAACGGATCGGGGGAATCATTGCTGCCTGCAAGAGGTTGTCTCGCAAGTTGCTCCTTGCATGAGGTGATGGTTGTACTGGAGGAGGAGGAAGAGGAAGATGAAGAGAAGAATACGAGAGGGGAACGAAAGTTGGAGGACCTCAAGCGCTACAACTTGAAGTTTGCAATCTTCGTCTTTGCTGCAGCATGAAAAGAGATGAAGATGCAGACTTTAGCCAATGGATGAAAGAGGCTGCTGTATGATGTGGATCCTGATTTTGACTTCGAGGTCGGAGATTACCATCGTGCGATTCTAAAGACTGGAAAAGAAGATGCAACTGAGGGCAATGTACAGTGGTTAGAAGATGATGAAGGCGACCCTTGGTGCCAGGTTTTGACTAAAGAGGAGATTGCTGAATGTGTTCTTGCTGACGAACTCCGAGAAGAGGAGGAAGAACTGATGGTCAGCAAACCAAAACTCTCAGTTGTAAGAGACTTCCTGGATGGCATCATCAATTACATTGGTGCATCATCAGACCGCGAAGTGTAGCCATATTATCAACACTTTCGCGCCTTTAGGGAGATTATAATAAGGAAGCATCACCAGCATAGGACTCAGTTGAAGCTTGGCGCCTGCTGCTGATGATGATGCTTCTCTTAAAACCCTCTACCAGTAAGATGGCAGTAGGGCTTCCAAGCTCATAGACTCAGGATAAAAGTTATTAAATATTTATTTTATCGTTTTTATTGCCGCTACTAGATATGTAATCTTCAATGGTGCTCAATATAAGTTGGTAACAGATAGATATGGTCATTATATAAGATCTATGTAACCGTCCGGATTTAACAGACTCCCGGCTTTGACGGACACGCCTTCACATATTAGTCTGTTAAATCGAGGTTTTACTGTACAAGTACACTGCCTATTAAGTAGGTTACTACATTTACCAGGTATTACGCTAAATTTAGACGAATGCAGTTAACGAAATTATTCAAAGGTTCACATGAGAAAAATGTCAAGTACCATAAAGAAATTTTATACGCTGTTCGTAGCCAATATTTACTGCTCAGCGACAACGAGACTTCTGTTTCTGTAGCTTGAAGTTAGTTTCCACGTTCGGAAGGGAGATAGCCTTCTTCTGGCTCTCTGACCAGCAGTCAGCCCTCCGGACTGCCCAGATCGATGGCCCGACAGGGCTCGGTCAAGCATTCCGCCAACTGCGCAAAATTTCCCCTGGTATCCATGTTTCCTGCCACATCTACAAATAAAATGTCTCGAGGACTGACTTTTTCGTTTATGTCTGCCGGAGCCTGTGAGCACGTTCCGACCAGTACCGTGCATCCTCTTTCCCACACTCGAATAGGGGACACGACATAACAAAAGCGGTATCTCCAAGCCCCTTGGCAGGACCATTGGAAGAACTGTCTGAATAACGCAAAAAATGGTTCGGGTTCTCACTGTTCTTCGTCGCGATCAATCGGCTAATGCTTCGCGTTTGTAAGACTAGATTTACCTGCCAGAGGTAGATATTTATCGAAACGATTACCTGCGTCTTCTGGTGAGCTGCACTTAGTTTTTTCTTGAGTATATTATATATATATATATATATTATTTTTAAAGGAATATTTAAAAATATCAGTTTCCGGCGAAGATATCGCACACCTGAGTCCGAATATAGTACATCAAAGATTGAAATTAGCAAATATCGGTGCAATTAGTATTCAGTGCGGATCGTACACGTATTTAACATTTATAATAAATATTTTAATAAAATACTATTTACAAGAACTATAATAGAAATCTTGCTACAAACGCTGAAGGAAAATTTATTGTTTTTAAGTACTTTCAGTTGATCTTTTGTGTGTTTTTCGAAGTAAAATTGCATTGTTCACCTAATAAAGCCGCGGGGTCGCTGGACCAGAGAGCAGCCATTCCCCTGGATGGGTACCACAGAGTAATGAAGCAGTGATTTCAATTCAAAAATGAGCAAAATAAATACATTAATGGTAAATTTAAAAAAAAACAAACAAAAACAGCAGATTCTTAAACATTCGCGGTATAATTACATTAAAAGGAAAGATAACCAGAGTTTGTTTGTTGTTGTTGTTTTCGGATGCTGCTGATGTGACTTTGGATAGAGTTGCGTCCTCATGTGGAACGAGTGACGGTCAAAGTTTTCTACTGACCTGGGGAAATGATCTACTGTTCATAGCCGCCGCTAACTCGCTGCTGTCTTCAGTGAAAGAAGCTGCTTTCAGTACTTATTAATTGGTTCTGACGCTCGCTCTGGCTCGACGTGGTCCGATCGTTAACGCCATTGGAGCGATAACGTTTCGAGATTCTACCAGAGTGAAAGCGAGCTCTTTTTTGGGGGGGTACTGTAGGCCTTCGGAACATCTGCTAGGAGGCTAACAGAGCGGTTAATGGGACGACTATCAGGGTCTTCTCCCCCCCCCCCCCACACCACCACCTCTCTCTCTCTCCTAATTGGGAGTCTAGTGGAAGCGTGTGGCGTTAATGACAACGGATACTGCTGGAAAATCCAGTAGACGCCGCAGCTGTACTGCGCTCCACGTACTCCATCTGAAGATTATCAGTCAGGGTTAGGGTTAGATGGGCCCCACCCCGGCTGTCTCTCCTCTCGAATCTGAACCGACACATGCGGAATTCACAGACTGCAGAGGAGACCAGCTTATCCAAAAACGATCCAGGGTGTTTCTTTTATTATTACTGATTTAAGATTGGACTAGAACCACTACAGACGGATATGAAAATGTTATTTATTTTATGCTAAGAGCTGCAGATCTCGATGTCAGAAGATACTAAGCAGTCCGCTCCGTCATTTATTTCATTTCGATTACAGCTCCGAAAAGTTTAAAGCTCCATTCCTGTGTTTCCCTATTTTCCTTACTGTGTAATAACGTTAATAAACTAGTATCAGGACTTTTACTGGTTTCTTTGGCATTGGTGTTTTGTTCGGTGTAGAGAAAGGAGAAAACATCAATTGAATCTCCGTAGTTTTGTGATTCCTGTCAGTTTTTCACACCCCTAACAGATGGATGGCTAAAATGAAGAGCCCAGTTTTAAAAGTAGGGAGGCTATGTAATATGATCGCTACTGAACTTCTTCATACCTTGGGTGCGCACTACTGTGAGCAGATCGTTTTGACTGATTATATGTTCCCACAGTTCACAGATAAAGCAAAAGAAAACGTCTATATTTAATAGTAACAAAGCTTTTACTGTCAGTGAGCATCACTTTTCTTCTTTTACTTATAATAATAACAACAATAATAATGTAAAATCTATGCACACATTTCTGACATCGTACTATTTATTGGTGGCTGGATAAATACGCAAAAATCTTCATGAATATGATAAATTAATTAATCCATTTTGATAATAAAAACGTTTAGCTAAGCAAAAAAAATTATCATAACTGCGGAGTTATGCCAAGTATAATTAAAGAATAATCGTATTATTGTACTACTATTTTAGTTAATGATTTATGATGAAAGATCGGTAATTCCAAATATCTTTTTATTGAAGAACATTTTGCTAACCAAGAAAATATTCTTCTCATTCAGCTTCATTCTGAATAGTACATTCAGATAACCTATGATGGAAGAGCAGGTAATTCATGCTATCTTATTACTGAAAGGCATTTCCGCTGATTAGGAAAACGCTATCATGACTACTGGTATTTGACTAGTATATTTAGATAATAGATTAATGGTAGTAAAAATAATTCGCTGTATTATTTGGAAGCCAGGTAAAGAAAATTAAGGCGAACATTTCTTATACGTAGAGAACCCTTAACCAGAGATCTAAGACCAATGACCTAGAAGCGGAAGTGGAAGGATAGCGGCCTTGGTAAACAAGCGGTTGGGGACTCTTGAACGGTGGTCAAAGGGCAAGAACACACACCCGGAAAACTCTACTACAACTTTTCTTTTTTCCATCACGGGAAGGAGGGGGGAACTCATGCCAACAGCTACAAAGAAGAGCGAGAAGACATCGCGCCAGAATGGTGCGCCAAACGGATCCGGTGGCGATCGCAGGTGTGATCCCGCTCAGGTGAACGGTTTATCATTGCTAACCAGTGTTCCGAGAAAGATGAAGTTATTGCCGCCTCTTTCTGGGTCTAACATCACGGGAGATGTGTATATAGTTGTGAAACGATGTGATTGTATTTTTAGACTTCCACAACAAAGCGTCGTCGTGACGTGCGGCCGTCTCGTAAATCGATACCTGGCCCACAGCGAATTGTTGTTCTTACTAGACTCGATACATGGGACGAGAGTTAAGCCGCCGCGACCTCTGGCTAAATAACAGCGTACAAAGGAATAAAAACATCATTTTAAAGTTTGCGCCGCTAGAAATATTTAGTTATATAGAATAACTGGTGTTCATCGTGTGAAAATATATAAGGAGAGGAATAGAAATATCAATAAGGCGGACAGTTCCCAGTTTGCTAACAGTTATATTATATGTAGGTTTATTTTAAAACTGTCAAAAGCACAGATCTCTGTGTCGGAGCTCGTCGTAACATTGTGAAGACCACAAACGAAGCATTATGATTTCCGCTTGCATTCAGTATCCTTGGCAACACACTTTCCAGGCTAAACATCACAACCTACTCCACTACATTGTGTTACCATCCATGTCATTTTATTCATTCTTTTGCAGTTTCTTTAAAGAGGAGATTGACTGTTTCTGTTTAAAATTATAAATTTAATAATTACCATTAATTAAATTATATATATGAGAGAGAGAGAGAGAGAGAGAGAGAATGGATAGATGGAGAGAGAGAGAGAATGAATAGATGGAGAGAGAGAGAATGGATAGATGGAGAGAGAGAATGAATAGATGGAGAGAGAGAGAGAGAATGGATAGATGGAGAGAGAGAGAGAGAAGAATGGATAGATGGAGAGAGAGAATGGATAGATGGAGAGAGAGAGAGAGAGAGAGAGAGAGAGAGAGAGAGAGAGAGAGAGAGAGAGAATGGATAGATGGAGAGAGAGAGAATGGATAGATGGAGAGAGAGAGAGAGAATGGATAGATGGAGAGAGAGAGAGAGAGAGAGAGAGAGAGAGAGAGAATGGATAGATGGAGAGAGAGAGATGGATAGATGGAGAGAGAGAGAGAGAATGGATAGATGGAGAGAGAGAGAGAGAGAGAGAGAGAGAGAGAGAGAGAGAGAGAGTCGGGGTCTGGTTGTCTCTTTAGAATCGCCAAGCGATAATGGCGCACTTTCATAACGATGCTGTGGACGCTGGTGATTACGTCACGGCTTAGAAATGTATGAGATTTTCATTAAAACAAATACCAACGTTGCTGTCCCTAAATAACTCAACCACTTTGTATTCTTCAGTGAACAGAGCGAATCTCATCTACCTGATACCTTTTTAAAAAAAAAAAAAATTTGCAGCGGACCTGCTATTTATAACAGACGTTTAAGAGTTATCTGCATTATTAATATGAACAAAGCAGTCATCTTCACCTGTTAATAGCTAAAATGCTGATTACATTAAATATGATAGAAGGTATATGCCAGGTAAATAATAAGTAACCAAGATAACTTCGTTCACGGGTGCGTGACTTTTGCTCAAAGTATTCGTCTTTTTTCTACTTATTTTTTGTTCTTTTGCAACATTATTATTATTATTATTATTATTATTATTATTATTATATTATTATTATTATTATTATTATTATTATTATTTTATTATTATTATTATTATTATTATTAGAAGAAGAAGAAGAAGAAAATATTTATAGTATCTTTTCTTACAGATTGCATAATTGCAATTTTAAAAAAATTATAAATTTTCACCTGCGTGTGGCTTACGACGACAGGTGATTCCGTAGTCGCAGGTGAAATCCAATAAAGACAGACTTGCTTTGCTTCTGTTGTCCGGTCTCTGCGGAACTCTGTACAAATACCCGTCGTTTTCCGATTTCCCTTCAAGTCCTGTGCTGAACTTTATTGATATATGACCAGACCGAGCACTGGCGGAAATTTGTCTAAAGCACGCGATCTTTCCTGAAATAAATACATTAAGAACAACAGCGGAAAAAAACAAGTTAGCTTTGATACATTGTCGCTTTAAACAAGATCGCTTGGAAAAATCTGCTTACCAATATATGGCAGAGACAGAGGAGCAGTTGTTTTCGCCAGAGAATACCGTCGATATCACACTTTTCCCTGACTAACCGAAAGTATTTAGTTATGCTAAAGGATAATACCAGAAATAGTTGTTTTGCTTTTGTCTTGGCAACTGTTGCGTGGCTATAAGTTTTGTTTCCACACAAAGCAAACAGGTCTGAACAGGTCCGCAGGCAAACTGTAAGGGTCCAGTCGATGGCAGGTTATTTCTCATCCGGTGTAAATTAAGTCTGTAACATCACCCAACTTAAGTAATACGTTTAAAAAATTATTCCTTCTATAGTTACAGCTTTAAAATAAACAGTTAATATTCGCCAGATATTTTCGTTTATCTTGATGCTACACGTAATTTACAGCCAATAAAAAACAGCTGCGGATTCATTACAAAATGGCCGCCGGCTTTTAGCTTCTTTCTGGTTGGTTTGACTGGGCTGTTCAGAATTCAACGGAATACCCTATAGCCATCAGGGATTCAAGCATCGTCAACTAGGTGTTCTTCGTTTGTGTTGCAGCTTCCCTTTAAGTTTTATTTTTCGGTTTGATCTCTTGAACAATGAGGGTAGATATTACGGTCTGTCCAACAGAGAAAACTGAACGCAATATAAACCCACTATCCCTCAAGTCTCTATCGATCCTTCTAACTTAAGTCGTAGAAGCTTTGACTTTAAGGATCTTTCTCATTGATCTAACCTTTTATAACGTCAAATCAGTGTTCTTCAGGCCCACCTGTTTTACGGTACGAGTGCGATGGATAAATAGTATAGCCTGTTCAAAACGAATACTAACAAGTGCTGGTCCTATGTGGTATAAGTAAGGTAAAAACTGCTGACTTGGTGTATTAACTAGTGCTGGTCCTGGGTGGTATAACTAAGGTATAAACTGCTGACGTAGTATACTAACTAGTGTTGGTCCTGGGTGGTATGAGTAAGGCATAAACTGACGTGGTGTATTAACTAGTGTTGGTCCTGGGTGGTATGAGTAAGGCATAAACTGACGTGGTGTATTAACTAGTGTTGGTCCTGGGTGGTATAAGTAAGGTATAAACAGCTGACGTGGTATATTAACTAGTGTTGGTCCTGGGTGGTATAACTAAGGTTTAAACTGCTGACGTAGTATACTAACTAGTGTTGGTCCTGGGTGGTATGAGTAAGGCATAAACTGACGTGGTGTATTAACTAGTGTTGGTCCTGGGTGGTATAAGTAAGGTATAAACTGCTGACGTGGTATATTAACTAGTGCTGGTCCTGGGTGGTATAACTAAGGTATAAACTGCTGACGTAGTATACTAACTAGTGTTGATCCTGGGTGGTATAAGTAAGGTAAAAACTGCTGACGTGGTGTATTAACTAGTGTTGATTCTGGGTGGTATAAGTAAGGTAAAAACTGACGTGGTGTATTAACTGGTGTTGGTCCTGGGTGGTATATGTAAGGTATAAACTGCTGACGTAGTATACTAACTACTGTTGGTCCTAGGTGGTATAAGTAAGATATAAACTGCTGACGTAGTATACTAACTACTGTTGGTCCTAAGTGGTATAAGTAAGGCATAAACTGACGTGGTGTATTAACTAGTGTTGGTCCTGGGTGGTATAAGTAAGGTATAAACTGACGTGGTGTATTAACTAGTATTGGTCCTGGGTGGTATAAGTAAGGTAAAAACTGCTGACGTGGTGTATTAACTAGTGTTGATCCTGGGTGGTATAAGTAAGGTATAAACTGCTGAGGTGGTGTATTAACTAGTGGTGGTCCTGGGTGGTATAAGTAAGGTAAAAACTGACGTGGTGTATTAACTAGTGTTGGTCCTAAGTGGTATAAGTAAGGTATAAACTGACGTGGTGTATTAACTAGTATTGGTCCTAGGTGGTATAAGTAAGGTAAAAACTGCTGACGTGGTGTATTAACTAGTGTTGATTCTGGGTGGTATAAGTAAGGTAAAAACTGACGTGGTGTATTAACTAGTGTTGGTCCTAAGTGGTATAAGTAAGGTATAAACTGACGTGGTGTATTAACTAGTGTTGGTCCTGGGTGGTATAAGTAAGGTATAAACTGCTGACGTAGTATATTAACTAGTGTTGATCCTGGGTGGTATAAGTAAGGTAAAAACTGACGTGGTGTATTAACTAGTATTGGTCCTAGGTGGTATAAGTAAGGTAAAAACTGACGTGGTTTATTAACTAGTGTTGGTCCTGGGTGGTATAAGTAAGGTATAAACTGACGTGGTGTATTAACTAGTGTTGGTCCTGGGTGGTATAAGTAAGATATAAACTGCTGACGTAGTATACTAACTACTGTTGGTCCTAGGTGGTATAAGTAAGATATAAACTGCTGATGTAGTATACTAACTACTGTTGGTCCTAGGTGGTATAAGTAAGGTATAAACTGCTGACGTAGTATATTAACTAGTATTGGGCCTAGGTGGTATAAGTAAGGTAAAAACTGCTGACGTGGTGTATTAACTAGTGTTGATCCTGGGTGGTATAAGTAAGGTATAAACTGCTGACGTAGTATACTAACTACTGTTGGTCCTAGGTGGTATAAGTAAGATATAAACTGCTGACGTAGTATACTAACTACTGTTGGTCCTAAGTGGTATAAGTAAGGTATAAACTGCTGACGTAGTATATTAACTGGTGTTGGTCCTAGGTGGTATAAGTAAGGTATAAACTGACGTGGTGTATTAACTAGTGTTGATCCTGGGTGGTATAAGTAAGGTATAAACTGCTGACGTGGTGTATTAACTAGTGTTGATTCTGGGTGGTATAAGTAAGGTATAAACTAAACTGCTGACGTATAATTAACTAGTATTGGTTCTAGGTGGTATAAGTAAGGTATAAACTGCTGACGACGTAGTATACTAACTACTGTTGGTCCTAGGTGGTATAAGTAAGATATAAACTGCTGACGTAGTATACTAACTACTGTTGGTCCTAAGTGGTATAAGTAAGGTATAAACTGCTGACGTAGTATATTAACTGGTGTTGGTCCTGGGTGGTATAAGTAAGGTATAAACTGACGTGGTGTATTAACTAGTGTTGATCCTGGGTGGTATAAGTAAGGTATAAACTGCTGACGTAGTATACTAATTAGTGTTTTCTAAGGTGATATAAGTAAGGTATAAACTGACGTGGTATACGAAGGGTTAAGTGAAATAAACGTAAAATGACGTTTATTTGGAAAAAAATTATTTAAAATTAGCATTAATATTCACAATGAAAAATTATATACAGAACTGGAATTTAGAATAGTAATTTACATTTATTGATAACTAATGCTTAATCTCCATAATTAGAAGAATTTTAAAAAAAAAAACTAAATTTTTAAAAGAAGGAAGATTATTAATTCAGGTAACAATAAGACAGGTAAAGATTATTTCTAACAACCAGCAACCCTGTATATCTGCTAAATAAATTCAGACAATTTCGAACTTATTCATTTTGTTTCTTTTTTTAAATGTTGTCGGTTATAATATATTAAATTTTAACCGTTATAAATGCTGATTATTTAATTAACATTTTTCTTTGAATTTAAAGGATTTTTTATTAGAGAATATTGGGAAGTGTTTATTTAAAATATCGTTCTGGGTGCTGGTATTCATGCGGTAATAAATCATAAGCTAATTTCTATTATTAGAAACTGCACAGCGGCAGTTTACTTTGCATGACTGGGATTTCCAAATGTCACAGAAGCCTGTCTGTCACTTTATTAATTACTCCTCCTATTCACAGTCATCAATAAACTGCGATAAACCCGTGTGTGGCTTTTTAAAATAAAAAAAATGTATAAACATTGAAGATTGTTCTCTCTCTGTTAATTAAGTAATTAATTTGACTGAAACGCACCAAAATCAGTGTAAATCCGATGTCCCCCATACAGGTTCGGAATAAATGTTTGCTCGAGCACGTGTTTGGTAAGTTTGGTTTATACCTCGAGGTAGTTTCGTCAGTCGTGAATAAAGTCGCTCCTTTTGGGAAGGTGCGCTCTTCTCGCTGAGACTTTGTATATCAAAGCACAGGAAGCGAGCTGATCATTCACGTCGATTGGCAGCAGCATCCTGTGACGTCATATGACGTTAGCACAGGAAGCGTGCTGACCATTCACGTCGATTGGCAGCAGCATCCTGTGACGTCATATGACGTTAGCACAGGAAGCGTGCTGACCATTCACGTCGATTGGCAGCAACATCCTGTGACGTCATATGACGTTAGCACAGGAAGCGTGCTGACCATTCACGTCGATTGGCAGCAACATCCTGTGACGTCATATGACGTTAGCACAGGAAGCGAGCTGATCATTCACGTCGATTGGCAGCAACATCCTATGACGTCATATGACGTTGGCACAGGAAGCGTGCTGACCATTCACGTCGATTGGCAGCAACATCCTATGACGTCATATGACGTTAGCACAGGAAGCGTGCTGACCATTCACGTCGTTTGGCAACAACATCCTGTGACGTCATATGACGTTAGCACAGGAAGCGTGCTGACCATTCACGTCGATTGGCAGCAGCATCCTGTGACGTCATATGACGACATTTCTACGGTGGGGACTGGTTTGGAACCAGCAGCTGACTTTGTTAAGGGTCGTGTGACCGTTGTTCAAACCCTGCTGGGAGGTGATATTAGGGGTAACGTAGGCCAACTGGTCCGATCGAGTCGTCGGACGCCGGCCGGCCCTTCCATCCCCGCCAGTCGATTTCTTTTCTAGATACGTTGACCTCCATCACTTACCGTCGTTTCTGCACTCCTCGTAAATTCTGCTGGCGCACGTAATGTCCTCGATGCCGCGTTTAATGGCAGCCATTATCTGCGTGATCAGGAGCCCTGGTTCTCAGCCCTGTTCTCTGTACCTTATCTCTGCCTTTTCACCGTTTCTCTGAATAATCAACGGCTGGTGCAACTGTCCGTGTCGCAATGGCCAGCCCAGCTGCCGCCATCTGGACGGCGGTGGTACAGCCGACACCACACTAAGCACTCTCCCAAGCAGGGCTATTATCTGCCGAGCGAAAGCAGTAATTACGAACACCTGTTGATTGGTTCACTTGGTGAAACATCTTCGGTTTTTGTCTTCAGCTCTGCGTCCTGCCGCCGATCGATAAGCGCCATTTGCAAGTATGGTCGATCTTGTTGTGCAACATCAGCATCCAGTAGGGAAAAAAATTTTTAAACTCACCGTTCGCAAATGAATCAGGGTCGAATTCGTGTTTCCTTCGCTGGTTTTCACCCTAAAACGACTTAACGTGACCGCACAACTCAAGAACCGCTTTCCCTTGAGTTTGTAACTTAGCAGACGAGAGTTTAACATTTACAAGAAATGCCAAGTCACAGAGAGAAATTCTTGAAGCCGATGATGGTTCAAGGCGCCTGACTTAATAAACTCATGCAAGAAATTACCGTAGTTATGATATGACGACTTCGATACAGTTTTTCACTCGATCTTTTTTCTTGATACAAAACGTTGTGAAGCATAAACAGATCGTCTGTATCGATGACTTCGATATGAGCTAGATCCAGCCTTTGCTGGATCTCCATCGGTTGATATCCCACTTTGCCTCGCCCACTCTAGTTCCCATTTATCAAACGATTTTTCACTTCCTTGAAAATTTCTTCTTCCCTGGTACTACCTTTCAGTGACTGAAGGGCAGCCAATATTTCTTCTATACAATTGAACGTAGCATCATCGACTCCGCGGGCAGAAAAGGCGGCTTATCTGCGCTCTAATCTAGAGCGATTGAATCGCTTCTAATTCTGAGACGAGTCCCATGAGGGTAAATTTGATGTTATCATCCATTCTGTTGATACGTCTCGCCAAAGTCCAACAAGTCTTATTTTACCAAGGTCCCTAATTTTAAGACATTTTTTAACAGTCTTCTTCAGAATATGGCTTCGAAGGCTTCAAGATCTTTTCAGTGACAATAAATCTTGCCCGAAAATGTTCTAGCTACAGTACTCAGTTTGTAGAAAAGTATCTTTTGGCCAGCCATACCCTTCTTTGAATTTTCTATCTTACTTTTTCTCAGCTGGCTTCTCAAGGAGTTGTAATTATCGCGCTTGGAATTATAGTGCCTTTTCTGGCTATGTTCTTTTACGGCCAAAATAGTTTTGGAACAAATCAAACGAACAGGATTATCCTGTATGATAAAAAGGTGATCATGAGTCCACTTCTCATAAAACACACGACGCTATCTTTCTACTTTCCTCTTGTTGAATGACGTCATCTCTATGATCCAGATCGCAGACACAAATATATAATATATATAAATTACATCGTAACACAAGATGGTAAATATTTCCTACAGTAGCTCGCGCGTTACAAATTCGTAGTCGGATCAATTCAAAACTGACAGTTATGGGTGACAGTGCTGCTCATATACATTTGCGGCCAGTTCTAGGAATTTCTCGGCTTTTCTGTCAAATGATCGTTGAAGTATGGACGGATAAGGAAGCAGAGGCGACAAAATTGGAATATAGAGTGGGTTTTATATCAAAATAACAGGTTTTATCGGAATAGTTTATAGGTAATTTATAGTTTATAAATTAGTGTGCCGCCGGATTCAATCGCATTTGGAGAACTCTTCACGGACTCGACAAATCCCGATCGGGGCCGGATGTGCCCTGCGGACCGTATTTATCTCTTGCCTGTTGTACAGCATTTACTTAAGTATCAAACTGCGAACGAAATAGCAATCCTTTTCGTCTTCCCGGACATGCAAACAGTCGCAAGAGCAGCTCTCTTGTTTGTTTTTTTTCCTACCCAAGACTCCACATGTGGCAGGGGGGTCTGCAAAGGCGACCCACTACTGGATATAAGAACGAGTAAACCAAGTTTTCGACGGAGCATATAATTTTTCATCTTGATGCATCCTCTTTCACATTCGGAAGTTTTGACTTGCGACAATAGCTATTAATGATTTCAGCTCACCATTGGTGGCCCCTGACTCTTTGAAGTCACGGTAGATGTTCTGCGCAGCAGAAAACTAATTTCCAATGTAACGCAAAGTTACGATTCACCGTATTTAGGCGCCAATTCGTCTGGAAAGATGGTAAACGTCTAAACACTGGCTGCTTGTCTCCATTACTCTTCTGAATCTGGTAGAAGCCTGTCCTACGTTAAGTCAATCAGAGACTGGTAAAACTGATATTTCCACGTTTTTCTTGTTTTGGCAGTTTTTTTCGTTAACTGTTAGATCCACACCTCGTTCATATTGCTTGTACTGGCCGGCAGGCTTCTTTATGCGTGGACCCAAGTATCATTTTCCTGGTTCGGAGAACACGTATTTGTCGGCGTATCAGCTTGGGTGGCTTTTTCGCAGCAAACTGCCCGATTCCTGAAGAGCTAGGCTTAGATCGAAAAAATTCAGATAATGCGCCATACGACACGAAGGCTTTTTTTACCTCCCCCCACCGAGATCGCGGCTTCCTAACCATGACCTACGAAGCTTTCTGTTCTCCGACTGAAGCCACTCGCCCTCTACCTATCACTCTGCCCATTGGTAGAAGCTGGAGGCAGTTTAGTCGGCGATTTCTTGAAGTTCTCTTCTTGCTTTGGCGGACATGTTGTATCTAGCGTAGGTCTTCTAACGCTTGTTTAACTTCACTTTTAATCGGTAAGCAGTTTACACAATGCCGGCCAATAATTTTCGGATACCTCTGTTTTAGCTTTGCAGTTTCTCTCTATCCCATCGTTACATAAATGACTCCCACCCCACCCTCACAATCTGTTGCAAAACCAACCCAGCTCTCTTGGGGAAAAAAAAAGCTTGAAAAGGTGCACAAATAATTCATTCAGCTGTTGTGTTTGACAATTCAACAATATCCAGAAAAATATTATCAAGTTGGAATTATCACTTCCTCATCTGATGTAGACAATCAGGCACGAGCAGCTGCTTGCTCTCATCTATAAGCACAGAGATTCTGGAATGTCTGTGTGATTTATTGCCCTTACAAGCCGTAGTTTCATTTCGCCTGGTATTTAATTTATGATTACAGTACAGGTAGCATTTCCATGCAAAACACGTCCAAAAATCAAACTATTTTCAACCTGTAGACCAATTAAAGCTGACTGGTTTAAACATGTCCAGCAATATTTGGCTATATGATAAGCAGTTCTAATTACTTTTCAAGTTGCTTTCACTTTTTATTTTTAAACAATTATAATATTTCTTGAAAGTTCTTTCTTTTGTAATTTTCATGAGATTTTGGAGACAAAAAGGGGGCGGGTAACCGCAGTAACCCAGACAAAAGTCTTCGTGTTGTTTTGAAGATGAGAACTAAAAACAAGATCAATAAGCCTAGAGAGACGCTCGTCCAAAAATTGGCCTACACACTCTCAAGATCTGTACTCAGCTGAATGGATAAGAAGATGAACATCATCAATTGAACCAAGAAGAACCTAAATCAATGAATCCGTTACGATTTGAAGAATGGAAGTCAGCCTCTACTGAAGAACTTTAGTATCCACAATGCCAGAACGTTTGAAAGCCGTTATTAAAACTAAAAAAGGGGCCACAGTAAATGTGAAAGCGGGACCATATACCAATGTTTTGTATGGGTGAGCAGCTAGTTTTAAGGCTACAATAAACAGTACCTGGTTAGCATATAAAAGTGGAGACATTCGAAATGCATATTTCCTTAGGTATGTGTGTGCTATACGTGATAAAATCAAGCTGCAGATACGTTATGGGAAAATAAACACGTTTAAGCAATCAGCTCTGTCAAAAGGATAGATTTATCTGAGCGGTGAGTAAATACTTCGCAGTTCAATTTAAGTATTACTTACCTGGTCCAATTGCGTATGATACGAAGGCGTTAAACACGCATAGTAGTAGCGAAATCAATTATTGAAGATAAATCTGATTATCCATTTTCAGTCTTTGTAATAACGCAGTCTGATATTAAGTACTTAAATGAACCAGTCAAACAACACACGACTCTGCTACGCCTGTAGCCAATACTTTTCGTTTTATGTATTTATTATGGATGAAACCATGACTACGGCAATATCGACATTTAGGATGAACATAAAAAGAATTTTCGAAAGAGGCTGTAAATACAAAAACTTAGATTCATGATAAAAGATTATTTATAGAAGATCTTCAAACCACGGCGAACTGATTTATACTAAAATCGATTAGTTAATTAGAATCGATACCACTTTTGTGAAAAGAAAATTTTTTTTTTTAAAAAAAAAAGAATGTGATTCTTCATTTATTTAATGAATTTTTGTGAAAATGGATGACAATTACAATACTGGAAATAATGTTGGAAGCACAGGCATAGATAATGAGTAATTGCGAGTGTAATACATACACGATATGCTATTATAGAAAATATGCACAAATAAAATGAATACATTGTACATTGGTGCATTAGTATTCGGTATATGAGCCCTTTGCTCTATATAGAGCGTGACCCCTTGTTTTCATGCTCCCATGCAGATTATCAATGTGACTGCGGAATGTTGTTCGAAATATCCTGTAGAACTTTCCGCAATTCATCGGAGTTTGTTTGCCGTTTTACTTTCTGAGCGGCCGTAAAGTCTAACCGATGTTGCTACCCTGACTTTGTGCAGGCCGCGGTATCTTTGTGAGTGCTCTATCAGCCTCTTTACGTTTCAGATCATTCTTTGCCAAAATGGCTGTATGTCTTGGGGAGGTCGTTGTCATGATAGAAGATGATTCCCGCCAAATGAGATGTCTTCCTGAGACGATGGCATGATCAATGAGAATCTGCCTGTACCTGCCGCAAATCAGTATATTTTTGACATTATGAAAACTTTAACACCCTTGGCTGATATGCAACTCCACACTTGTAGTGATCCACCCACGTGCTTTACTGTATGTTACACTGCTTCCCGGCCAACCTTTGAACAAATTGCAGCTGATTATTGCCAAAAGGTTCAAGCTTGGACTCATCTGTAAAGAGCACCTGCTTCCGGGTTTGGTCATGCCACTGTTTCATTCTGCTACCCATTCCAGCCCTGCCGCCTGGTTTCCTCTCCACGGCAGAGGTTTTCGGGCAGCTACACATCAATTGAGACCACGTCGTGATAATGTATAGCTTACTGTTCCTAAAGAAACGTGTACACTTATGCTTGCAGCCAAACCACTCGTTCTTATAAGGCAGGGGTAGTAGACACGTGCCTGGGGACCTCGAGGGTTTGGGATGAGCCACATGCCTCCTTCTGGAGTACCAGAATATTTTTTGTACATTATCTGACTGGAGCGCGTGCACTTTAAAGCTCAATATAATTAGGTTCCACACAGAGTATTAAGCAAGAATGAAGTAATATCATGAACAGATACAGCACCTATTGAATTAGTCAGCTAGTAGTATGAAAATAAATTAGAAAATATGCACAAGTAAAGCAAAATTAAAGGGATTTTACGTTAGTGATGAAATATTCAGCTTTACGAGGGAAGATAAATACGCCTTTTCAGAGCTTCGGGGGAAGTCAAATATAGAGTTACCCTCGGGTGTAGGCCACTTGCTATGAAACCTGCTTTGATACGAACCACTGCTCTCTTTATTTTACATTTAATGAAAACAGTCCACGCACTATTTTTAGACGTTTATGGGCCTGCTACATGATTCATACGTATCGTTTTCTTTTTTTCTTTGGTAAATGAGTCGAGAAGGCGAATAAATGTAAGACCAGTATTCAGAAAACCGGTTTGGGGAGTCCGCAATAATCCCGACTGGCAAGAAGAATGTCATCTTTTATTTGTTTGTGTGTTTTTTTTAGTTCTGGGAAAGGCCAGAGTAAATAGGTTAAAACACAGAGATATATATATATAGAGAGAGAGATCAGTATATAGAGATGACGTTAGTACAGAGAGAGAGAGAGAGAGAGAGAGAGAGAGAGAGATCAGTATATAGAGATGACGTTAGTACAGAGAGAGAGAGAGAGAGAGAGAGAGAGATAGAGAGAGAGATGGAGAGAGAGAGAGAGAGAGAGAGAGAGAGAGAGATCAGTATATAGAGATGACGTTAGTACAGAGAGAGAGGGAGAGAGAGAGATCAGTATATAGAGATGACGCTAGTACAGAGAGAGAGAGAGAGACTTCCCGCCCGCGCCTGACGGATGAACTTTTCTCCTATAAATATAAACGAGACATCATCCAGCCGTTCGCAGAGTTACCCACACCAGACCGACAAACATGGAGTTGTCAATTACCCGTCATGCTTTGCGGTTAATATGGAAATCATAATACTTCTAAAAAAAATAATAATAATACATTGTAGTCTGGAAACAGATTGTCCCAGTCTCAATTATTTATTTTAATAGATGCACTACAGGTTATTTTCATGCATCTGTATTTATCACATTAAATATATGCGCGCTTGTGCGTGTTGCTGATTCTGATATTATCAATGAGCTTTGTTATTGAGAAATTACATTTGTCTAATTGTTTTGTACTAGACGGAGTTATTCCCCTTGTATTGTTATGGGGGTTTTTTTTCTTCTCAGGAAAAAAAAACGATAGAAAATTTGCAGGCATCTGGTGACGACATCGCTTCGCTTCCGGAACTTTATGGTGTAATTCTCTAAGATTACACGATAAATGATCATAACCGAGATATCTTGGAAATTTTTTTTTTAATCGTTTCTACTCTTAAAAAATCCGGCACGTAACTGACAAGAATTATGAATACAGCCATTCTATTGATGTTCAATTCACTGATTTTCCCAGAATATTTTCTAGAATTATCACGTTAATTATAAAGCGTTATCTCCCTTCAATAACAACAAAAATAATAGTAAATTTGGTTTATAGAATTGTCAGATGTTGTATTATTATTATTATTATTATTATTATTATTATTATTATTATTATTATTATTATTATTATTATTATTAAATATTTTAAGGATGCAAAAAAATTCATTTTCTTGGTAGACTTCTCAGATCGTATTGTTATTTCATGTCATAAATAGATTGTTTTTTAATACGTTGTTTCTTCTATTCTAAGGTTATATGTCTGCAAAGATATATTAAACATTAAATTTTCGAGCTATCAAACAACTTACTCATTTTTAATTAAATTATGAGACAATTTATTATCTTTAGCATTAGTATTATTCTTGAATTATTTAAGACGTTACAAGTTATTTCCCTTATATTGTTGCTTTTTCTCTCCCTTTTTTTTTTTAAAAAAAAATACATTTGTCATCGCCAGTTTCTTTTATATTCGCCATTTCCTCGCCCACCCGCAGATATAAAGCACCACAAGTGAAGCAGACCTGACAGAAAAGCAATCGATCAGGTAAACATCGAGTAAAAATTCTTCTCCGTCCGGTGAAATGCGAATTTTTTTTTTTATGATTCGTACCTGCCCCGCTGTGGATCGTTAACTCCGATCGCTAATTACGCAGGTGCGTTCACGTGAAACGCATCTAATGTGTAACTTGAAAGCTAACACCGATTAATCAATCGGACACCATCCTAGACAGGAAGCTGCCGGTTATTTTTCTTCTCAAAGGCTCGGTTTATTTACCGTAAAGTGCCATGAAAAATTTTAAACGATCTGTTGCTTGGTGACAGCTGCTGTGCTGTAGATTAGAACGATAGGCTCCAAGACGGTCGATCAACGGTGGATGGGCTCAGGCTTTCTCTCAGCAGGTCCTTCCGAGCAAACCGTCACGATTCTGAATTTTGAAATCAAGTTTGACTTAAAAAGACAATATTCCCGTTAATTTACTGTTCCTATTTCCACTCTAGGAGATTTTCAAAACTTTGTGTACGGGAGATAACTCCGACTACTAACTTCTGTCGAACGTCTTTTTTCGTTTTTCTACTACGTGACATTCCTATTCTCCGATAAAACTGCTTTCGACAAATTACCGCCAAAAGTCCGATATTTTTTTTATTTTTTTTACGTATAGGGAACAACATTCAAAAATATGCTATGTATTTTAAATTATTACTTTTTTAGTTGTATAAAACTTTAACCATTTGCAAACCAAAATTTAGAGGGAAAGTAACAAATGAAACTTAAAAAAATATCAATTATTATTTCTTCTATACTCACAAAATAGATGAAAAGGAAGATGCTGAAATGACATAATAATAATAATAATAAATAATAATAATAATAATAATAATAATAATAATAATAATAATAATAATAATAATATGAGCATAAATATATAATGAAGGCTTACTACTATACCACATTACACTCTTCAAATGAAAACAACATCAGATATACAGAATACTGGGAGAAACATAAAACCTAAACAGTTCACCAAATCCTGATGAAAACAAAATTAGTGCACGTAAGAGACACGGTAAAGAACAAAAGGATAACTGAAGTAGAGATGGCAAAAATAAGACAGGTGCGAGAAGAGATACGACCAAACCCAGTTGACACCCAGAATGAGAGTGAAACGTAGAGATGTAGTAGCACAAAAGCGACATGAAAGGCAATAAGAGATGGAGATAATGAGAAAAGGCAACAAATGAAAATGATGATGTGCTACAAACTTGGCTGATCGCTACATCGGCCGTAATTCCAAATTAGATGCAGAGATGAGTTATAATCAAGGTGACTCGTCAATACCGGGTGGTGACGTCGCAGCGTTCTAATATATCGATTAGACAAAAGAGAAAAACGTGTAAAAAAAATATATAGAATAAATAATTAAACGGAAATCCCAGTAATGAAAGAAGTCTGGAAGCAATAAATAGGAAACAGAAGGAGCATGAGTCAGCAACTGTAGAACCACTAGGAAGAGATAGTTGAATCTTCTGGCTGAAAAATACATCACCTTTCACGACACCTGGTAAAGTGTTCGACAGTATCCCTCATACGTAGATATTCAGATCAATGAAGGTGTAAAAATAGTCACCCATACTCGGAGCCGGATTAAGAAAACACGAGGACCTAAGCTATGCCAAATGTGAGAGGCCCATAGCTTAAAAAATTAAAAGACAGTTTTACATATTTTAATATGAAAATCAGTGTACAAAATAATAAAATAAATTACAACTTACAGACAAAATTCAACTAAAAAGTATATTGTTTTTTTATCAAAAAAATGTTTACTGTAAAAAAAATTATTGTAAGTGATAATAGTAACTTTGACAGGCCCCTAGTAATGTAAGGCCCTAAGATGTAGTTTACGTAGCTTATCCATTATTCCGGCCTTGCCCATACCAGTGAACAGGTGGAAAACAAGGATGAACCTGAACTATAACTATCATAACTAGATCCATCAACATCAAAAGTAGGATATTTTAATAAGAGCCTTTGGCTTCATTGCTCTTCTGTCTAACATTACCCTAACAACCACCATATTTAATACAGTCTAATGTGGATGAGACGTCAGAAGTGAGATCAGTTACCTTGTCCACCTGTATGACGCCAAACCATACGCCATAAACCAGAAGCTTAGTGAAGACATCCAAATGTAATTTTAACCAAACAGATTTGCAAATGACGCCTTCAAAGCTAAATCGGAACATTAAGTAGAATGCACCACCCCAAAGTAGATGCAGGAAGGATACATCTACTAAGGAGACAAAACAGACGGGTTCTTATCCAAAACTGGTACTAGAATGCCAGTGCCTGCAGCGTACAGTGGCAGGCACTCTCCTATGGGATTTGCATTATATACAGACAAAGATTAAAGCAAACAGACTGAACATCATCACAAAAGACAAAGGGGAGGAAACGTGCTGCCTGGATGATGCGGTTACACCAGCAGAGAGAAATGCTGTCTGCATTAGAGCTTGTCAAGAAAGACATGATGAAGAACGTCATTGATGTCTGATGAGATACGTCAACAGAGCGATTACAGGAAACTTAGGAGCGGTCCACAGCACAAGGAAAGTGTCTTCCATCCGATATAAACGCTCTGAGACCGTGGTTAGAATCAGTAATTTACATGGCTTTTAGTTCTGCCATCACAAAGAGGCAAGGAACCATCGTGTCTTGTACAGGGTCTTCTCAGTAAAAACAAAACAAAAGAAAGAAATTCTTCTCAATTCGAGATTTCTGGACTGCCTTAGACTATCTCTGTCAGCTTTCCCCGTGGTTCCTGTTCGTGGTACGCTAAATTTGCCCTGTCTAATCACGTCTGTCCGCGCGTACCGTCTAATATCAGCGACCGTCTGTGGAAAAAGTTTCGCATCCTTTTGCAATAATTGCTTTGATTGATTTAGAACGGCTCCGCTGATTACTATTCAGGAGTCTGTTGCTGATAAGACAGATAATCTGAATCTTTCCATTCCTGATACCCAATAATAATAATAATATAATAATAATAATAATAATAATAATAATAATAATAATAATAATAATAATAATAATAATAATAAAAAAAAAAAAAAAAAAAAAAAAATAAAGTAGCCGGCCGCATGGACTTCTTCCAAGCAATTTGGTTTTCCCCGACATCTGAAAAATTAAGGGTTCTAATAGAGATTTTTCAGGTATTAGTGGTAGAGGTTCCTCAGGTACCTCTTGTGCCTTGACCCCTGCTCAGGAACCACAACCGTACCAAGGTGTCTCGCTTGGCCTCAAAGACTGATGCCCCCCCTACATTTTTCTCTTCCAGCTCCCGTCTCTGAGATGTCCCAAGCATTAAAGTTAGGAAAGGGGTGCCAAGAGGCGAGCAGGCATGTTGGATCCAATAGTCCATCTTATGATGCAATAGGATTCTGCCATTCACGTACCGATCCGCTGTTATAAATGTTTAATTCACTGTTAAGTTCTTTTTTGTTTAGAGAATATACTATTGTGTTGCCTCGAAAAATCAACAGAGAAACTCAATATTTGCCGTTATTATGAACATGTGAAGAAATTAATCTCACTGTAGCAGAGTGGCCTACCGAAAAGTCGATAACACGTTTGGCCCGCTCTGTCTGTCTGTCTCACCTGATAGAACCGCTACATAAATTATGCATGCGAAATGTCTAGGACAGTGAAAAATAGCTGATGACGGCAGGGATATTTAAAAGGTAAGCGTCAGTCAACCGTCTGATTTTATCTGATCAACTCGAATTATTTATTTATGATTTTTAACGATTCTGAATCCTAAATTATGTTTTCCGGTCCTAATTTTACTCTTGCCGATACAAATGGCTACCTCCGTTTACAGCATTCACTATGAGAACGGCTCTTTTTGAAGCATAAACCTCTCGTTATTTAAAAGTATCATCACATCATATTTTATTGTCTAACCACATATTTAGTCGCACGCAACAGCAGCAAATATTATTATTCCATTGTAGTTTTCCAGAGGGTATACTTATGTACCTGGACAGGTATGCCAGATACAGTATATCAGAGATCTGCCTTTGCTATTAAACACTCACCTGAGCATCAAGGTTTACGTTTTCTGTTGTGTTTTTTATCATATTTTTGGTAAGCTTCCCTCCTCTTATTGCCATTTTTTTCTATTTATTATGATAGTAGTTATTAGAAATATGAGTAAATTAGATATTAAAACGGACGTGTGTGTGTGTGTGTTATATTCCTGCAAAGTTCATTATTGAAGCTAACGTTTTTATTCTCAAACCATCACAGTGCACTGACATCTCGTATTTTTTCACTTACCTTAATTAGCAAAGAAATAAGAAAGGAATGCTGAAAATACCTCCGCTGTCTCGAGTGATTTCGACATTTCACATTTAAGCATAAAAACAACCAGGTTGTCTTCGTTCGAAATTCCTAGGCGTATTCGTCATCTGCTTGAGTTAACCGAGCCAGTTGGTTCTTCTATCATAAACGGTCTCGTAAGAACTGCAAGTTTTTATTGTTGTTTTTTTTTTAAATTAGAATGCTTGCTCGCCTTCTGCAGCTATAACATCAATCGACTATAATTAGCCTCTTGGGTTGCATTTTCCTAACCTTCAAAAGTTTATTTTGGTACCGCAACTGTCGAAAGGTCGCCGAATTCCTCTGATAATATGCATAATAAAGAGACGGGAGAAATTGGGGAATTTTAAGCTTACATTGCAAAGTGGGGCCTTCGAGGGGTTCTGGAGAGAAGATCACACGCACAATGTAAGGATAATTTTGTAACGTCGTGTGATCCGTCAAATATCTTGTCAGCCCAAGTCGAGTCAGATGACAACTCTATTGTACTGGCTGCTTATAGCTCCTGGTCTCTGATTTGGGTGTACCAGCAAAAGTCGCACTACTGTCACGTGATTCCAAATCTTCACAACAATTTCCAACTAGGGCATAGAACCTGTCGCAAATGCACGCATAATAAAGCCACCGAACATCGAGGGGAGGCCGCTTCGAGAGCAGCGATACTTATGCGATACAGACAGGAAGCAAAGAAACAGAAGCGCAAAGTTACAGAGACCGGTTCAGTTCGCAAAAAAAAACCTGGCAGGGGGCGCCACAGCGGTACCGTTCCGTTGCCTCGGCCCCACCCATCCAGAACGTGCCGCCATCTGCCTGTCTGGCAGGATTATACCGACTGTGACGTCGTGTTTTTGTTTGTTTTTTTAAAGGACTAATCTCGTTTGCTATCACGTGGCCACTAAAGTAAACTTAGGTTATTTTATCCGTTGTTATACCGTTTGTATTCACCACCACTGAAAATAAGGCAAAGTCTTATCGTATAACAGTAGTCAAGAGATCCGCCTTCCGTAGCCTGCTCAGGCCGCCTCCCGGACCGAAGTCTAGAACCGCGGTGCCAATGGCACACCGGCAACTCCCCGGTGTCTGAGAGAGACCAGAGAGTATATCGATAGGATGCTTCTTTATTTGATTCATAAGCGGCATGCGTTTATTGTATATATTTAATACGGTTTTTCCTGATGTTGTTTCTGAAAAGTCATGCTGTTATTTTCTATTAGAACAATTGCAGGAATGAGGCATCACAATTGTTTCGTAATTGAAGAATGTCACCGACAAACGGCGTGCGAACGTCAAAGGAGGGTAATTTTTTTTCAAAATAAAGTAATTGAAAAGATGAGATCAGGTAGCGACATATCAGCTCAGTCAGCTGTTACAGATGCTGGTGGCCGATAACATTGAGGCTTGCTGTAGCAAAGTCATAAATCCTCAATCAAGTAATGATTTTTCCAGAAACGCCAGATTTTTACCCAACACGAATACCAATGTTTGCTTTCGTTGATCCGGGAGGTAATCTGTTTGTTTTTTTTCTCCTGCTCCAAACAATTCGACAAATGGCGACAATGACAACGACCAATGAAACCTTTACTGTTATCAGTGATTCGGGAAACTCACAGTGTTAGCTATTGCCTTCCACGAAGCAATTAAGTTCTTCGGACTACTGAATAACATTCGTGAATGCGTGCTAGGTCTTCGCAACGATGGGCTGTTTTGACAAGCAGTCCAGTACTAAACGAGAACCAAGGAATTGTCTCACCGAAGACATTGTCACCAAATCGATGACCCCTTTATGCGGAGTCGACAAAAGCATTGCGTTTTTTTACAGTAAGTTTTACGACATATTAAAGGAGCTTTCTGATGCAAAACACCAACTGCAATGGTCTTGAACATTGCAGAAGATCCACGGCATAACTCAGTATTCCTCTTCAAAGTGGGACTAGTGACTTGTTCACTGCAACCAAATCGCTACAAGAACTGCCAAAACAGGGGTTCAGTTCAAGAAAATTGAAGCCATGGCAAGGAAAAGGTGTCCTCCATTTCTCAGACATACAAGTGTGAAAGAAAACGAGCCAGGTGACTGGAACTCCGCGTAGATGAGTTTGAAACACCTGGGGGGGAGAAAAGCATTATCGGAATTTTCCAATCGAAATTTCCGATCAGAAGCATTTCTGGAGATCTCCGGAAAACTGAAATTGTCATTTGTAGAACGCCGCGCGACATACGAGCCACTTTTCTGAGGACGAGATTTTTTCGAACTTTTGTCGCTGCTGACGGTGGAAATCCGCTAAATGACGTCACTCTACTAAACATCAAAATTTATGGTCAACTTTGAATTGTGTGAACTTATGACATAATATCCCTTAATTGGTTTAGTTTGGAATTTACACATGTTGTGAAATACTCGTGGACTGCAACCATTTAGTTGTGTCGGGCACAACGATGAACATGGAAATGCAGGCGAAAATCAAAATAAAAATGTTTTACTGTAACTAATGAGGACACAAAAATGGCTTTTTGTTTGATAGTATGCAGCGCATCACTATTCATTTTTGTTTTCCACAGATATCAGGTACGATATGCTCACAAACGCGGGCTGGAATATTTATTCTCTATTTTTTAAGGAAATTTGTCTTCATTTGCAAACATGTTGTAAGATAATAAAATTACGAAATTGTTATTTAGAAACCTGGAGAGAGAAAAAAACGATAAATTAAATCAACAGAGATAACTGAAAATCATCAAAGCGTTTGACAGCAAGTCATCTGTCCAAATCAATCAGAATCTGTTTAGCTGGCTTGACTGCGGATGACCGTTAACAATAGACAAATAAGAATCAAAACATACAGCTCGTGCCAAACCAGAGACAAATGAATTTGTATTATTAATTATTATTCTGTTTGGGGGAAAAAATTTTCTGGAACAAGTAAAGGATCGTTTTGCCCCATCTGATAACGAAATTAAGAAAATACAAAATAGATCCGGTACCCTTTTTAAAATTTAGAAGTCTTTTACTACGCCAGTGATATTTCCCCCCCCCCCACTTCCATTCTTTGCTTTTATTATATTATATTTCATTACTGCTGGAAATGGAAGCGAAAGGAATATGCCAGGAAACCGGATGAAAATGCTTTTCTAATTAAATGCCAAAGTCTAGGAGCACAGATTAACATACCGAGCAGCTGAAAGACGTAATCCGAAATACTGCCTACCCGTCATTCCTTTGGAAGGTTGTTTTAATGTAAATAAAATACAACACAACATATTATATACCGACTTCTTGGTAATCACTATGAGTAGTTATTTCTTTGATCCTCAACAAGAGCTGCTGGAAGACGAATTCCACAATTAATGGTTAATAAACTGATCTCGGCAACAGGAACGAAACAGAAGGTTGTTTTCCGAGCCAGCAAGAGAAGATTTAATTAATAGAGAGAAATTCTGGCGGAGAGATTTGATAACTTTGGCGAGTTCTGTTGGAACGATAACCCAACTGAGAACGACTACGGTTTAAAACACTAAAAACTTAATGTTTCTTAGATATATTTGAGCGTAGAAGGAAAAGCATCTGATTCAATAGGCTTTAAGTCAGAATTTAACATTTGTTCGTATTTGTTATCAAGGTGTGTCTGTAACTGTTCGGTATCTAGTGACTATTTAATATGTAAGATGTGGACGCATCAAGTGTGTGTGTGATGCAGATTATCTATAGTCCTCTATTTTATCTTTTAAGAATTTTATATACTCATTAACACTGAAGTTGTACCACTAATCGCTGCTGGTAACATTCTTAGTATTTTAATTTCTAACATAATTATGTTTTCGTCTCTTTTTGCTTTCAGCTTTCAGTCATTTAATGTTATAAAACCTGATTTGTTCTTCAAAATCAACTTATTCATTTCTATACAACTAATGTCTCTTTCCTCTTCTCCACTGCCTGCTTGTCAAATGTATGTGGACTAAAGTCGATAATGAGTGTTGGATGCTCGGGATAAAATGAAGATCTAAATATGAGAAGCATACAAAAGGATCGGAGACGTTATCTGAGAATGTCTAGAAACAACAAGTTCCAAATGGGGCCTAACCAAAGACTTATAGAGGATATGTTTTCTTCATATCACGATGTATTAGGCCCTAACATATTTATGTATTGATTCTTACAGTTTATCCTATTTATTACCACACCGCATAATAAAAAGGATGTGTCACTGCTGTTTAACACTTAAGTAACTTGGAGAATTTCGACGCTACATTTAATTTTACTTTTAAATGACCACCTGACGATCAGTAATTTGTATGGACAAGTTAATATCGCGTTTGTCAGTACGGTGTCTAGTGTTGTAATCAATCACGAAGAAGAATATTCCCGTATTTATTTCTTAACAATCTTTAAACTGTGTAAAGATTTGGTGACTTGCGTTTGGATGTTGTTGCTGAGTTTGGAATTTTATTTTCATTTTCTCCAGTACAATTTTAAGTTAATGAAATTGATATTTTCGTTCCCAGATAGTGCGTGTTTTTTTTCTAGTATGAATCTAACAAATGGAAACCTGGAAACCTCAGGATATGGAGAGACATCACAATAAAATACCGAAAAGCAACCCACGTGTTCCGGAAACAAATCAGAGTTTAGATGTACATGCAAAAACAATAGGCATCAACCTGCAACAGGATGACATCCGTGACAATGGTCGTGCCCCTGTAAAATATGACTGCGAATGGAAGGTGCTTTATCAGATTCTAGTTCCATAAAAGTATAGGCAGGATGGCAGGAGATTTGGGATGCGGAAAACTCACGACCGCTTTTCCAAACATTTTTATTGGTCCGGTGTGATACAAGGGGTGTACGGTTTTTGCAATGTCACACCTGACAGGTGAAGGGTAAGCCAAATCAGAAGTTACTCACCGCTTCTTTAGTCCTTATCCCACCGTTCGAAAAACCATTTTATAGACTCAATGTCCGGAAACAGTAACCCATTAACAATTATGTGTAGTTCGGCCACATTCCCCGAATCAATCCCATTACGGAAAATAATGACACAAGGCCCTCATTAAGCTTTCGCTTTGGTAAGTTTGCCGAGAGAGATCGCTAAGAAACAAGACGCAGATTGGATCGGAAATATCTCAGCAGGCTGTGCAGCAACCACGTGCTAAATGCAGTAGGTCTCATCTGACTATCATTGCTTTAGAGAGGTACCCAAAATCTTTGAAAAGCTCGGTAAAATACTACTGTTTCGAATGGAAAAAAGAATTGGGACACAGGTATTCTGTGCCACCCGGGAGGGGGAGGTTGGGCGGTCGTGCACAAATCCCTGCGTTTTACTTCTTTTAAAGCCCTTTAGCTTTATTAAAGAAGACGCCGGAAGGGAACCCGTTAAATTACGTATCAGTGTTTCAGCAGAGACCAAATAAAACGTGCGAGTTAAGCAAAGAGAGTCTTCTAGTAGCGCGAGAAACGGCGAGAGCGTGGTACAAGGGAAAGGCTCAGAAGAGCTCCTTAGGCCAGAGGAAAAGGTGCTAATCTTCATCCCTGTTTCAGGACAAACCCCTCAGGCTAGATACAGCAGACCGTGTATGGTCGAAAGGAAAACAGACGAGTCACACTACATCATTAAAGCAACGGATACCCGCGAGTCAAGCGATAGAAGGGTACTGAGAGAGGATCTCAGGAAAGCTGGACACAGTCGGCATATGTCTTGTTGGCATGCCTATCAACGAAAGGACAAGTGCTATGTACAACAATAATTTGTTTTTAATCCTCTTTTCCTGTCTCTTTATAATGGAAGGGCTTAGGTTTTGAAGTAGCTGTACTGCCTGCCTCAAGCCATAAGTTCTGAAGTGCCGAATGGTAGCGATTGCGTGCTTCATTATTCGCTCCTCAAGTTCCGGCTTCAGATCAGGTGCGTTTGACCCAACTGCGACAAAGCATTCGTTGGTACTATTAGGGGGGGTGCTTATTTATAATTAAAACATAAACCCAGAAACTGGAATAGCAGCGTTTTACTTTTAGTTCTCGTTGCTGTTCAGAAAACTGTTGAGTCTCTTATGGATATTCGATGAAAATTTCGAGGAGGGAATCTTCAGTCAAAACTCTTCCGGCTATCTACAGTTAGGAAATACTAAGGGACATAATTATAAACTAGCTGAAGTATCAGCACGGCTTGATGTTAGGAAGGGTTGTAACATTAAATAAACAGGCGATAGTAGAACTGGCTTAAAGATTAGAATAATAGACGTTTCTTTCCCCTGGAAGCCTTGTTCAAGTCGTAATGACTTCCTATCTCTTGTAGAAACTAAACTAAATTAACCATATCAGCCCTACTTTGGTTTCCGAAGTTTCAGTGAAAATGAGTTAGAAGCACCAAGTTATCTGGTCTGTTTCAGATTAATTTCATGAACAATTTTTTGTTACATTTATATTTTTTAACGTATGCTTTTATCTTTGCATCCAATCTTTGAGAAAATATACACTTTTTCCTGCGTCAGAATAACTTTGAATAGTTTTGGTGACAACAGGATATTCTCTTCTCTTTATTGGGATCTCCATGCATACCAATCTACTTCATCATACCGTTTGGAGAAGAAGTAGACGAAATTTTTTAGATTATTAATGCGGTTTATTCTGGGCACTCCTGTTTATACCCATTGGGCTTCTCTTGTAGAGACAGACAATGCGCAATAGGCCACTGTAGAAGAGGACGTGACCTGTGTCATTTTCTAATTTCACATCGGAAAAGAGGCTTTGCTCATGAAGAAGAAGGAACTATATTTTAGATTACTGGGGACAGTACACCTCAGCTATATGTACAGATTCAGGTCTAAAGTCAGTAAAGTTTGTTAGGATGAGCTTTCATTCTATTAAATTTGCCACTAAAAAGAAACGGATCGATTTCGGCTAAACCTTCTTTTCCCCCTTAAATTAAACCTGAAGTGACAAAAGTCGAGCAAATCGGTATGGCAACTTTATCATTCAAGTATTCGTGCAAACTTCAAGCTATTTATAGGGACGGTAAGAGTCAACTTACCTCTTAATTCTTCTACCTGTACTGCGTTGTCTCGGTTAATATCGAGCGAATCGAACGCTTCGTTGATGACGTCTTTTCGGGATTCGGTTATGGGTGTCCTCAGTTCCTGAATGAACTCGCAGAAGTCAATTTGGTTGTTTCGATCCTTGTCGAGTGCGCGAAACAGCATCTCCACGTAGCCGTCAGACATCAGCAGCCCGTACCTGCGGATCCCATCCTTCAGTTCCTCCAGACAAATTCGTCTCGAGTAATCCACGTCTATCTGCCTGAAAGCAACTGCAAGCCCTTTAATCCCCAAAAATCCTTTCTGGAAGCACTTATCGCGCAAGACTTTGATCAGCTTCTGAGAGCTGTAATCTTGCCGGTCTTGGGAGAGGGGGGAAGTCATGCCTGCAGACGCTACTCGAACCCGCTGTCTGTCTCCCACGCTACTCTACAGCTCGGTATGTAGATGCGAAGTAAGTTGGTTATCGGAATACTCCACCACATCATATACAGCCGGCGGTCCCAACGTTAAAAATAGATCTCGATATGCTGGTTCCGGCCTTCGCGTCCTACATTTAAAATTCTAACAGCTATTGCAGTATTTTATCACCGTCCCTCCTATTGATTTCCCAAGTGACAGCGGAATCTATTTAAATAATTCAACAATGCTTTAATGAAACAACAACTTATCAAGCAAACGTCGCTTTATTACCTTAAGGTATTTCCCAGTAAAGATCGGCGAACTTAAAACGACATTCATCCGTCAGTTTATCTTAAGAGACAGAATTCTCCATCATCGGGAAGAGTCAAGGTTCTGAGCTGTCGCATCCATTTCCCAATCATTATTTTTGTGTAACTAAAGTAAACAATGGTTTGTTTTTTTTGTTGTTGTTGTTCAATATGTGGCTGTACATTTGCTTGCAAATGCTAACAAGCGTGAACAGGTGTCCGCGTGTACTGGAGGTAAGCAGATTGTTCTTTAAGAAAAAGAAACAGAATTTTAGAAGTGAAGCAGTAAGGGTTAATCTACATCCGAAACAAAGATGAACGGAGGATTACATATTCGGCTTCAGCTTGGGTGCAGCAAACCCGTTAATATTTGTGCTGTCCGTGAAGATATATCTAAAGTGACAGCTGCCAAATAAGGTAGAACTACAGAAAATAAGGAGAAATTTATAAAAAAAAAAGAAGACAAATTCGCTTTTAATGGGACGAGGATTGGTTGCTGCTTCGATCTAAGAGGAATGGTTAACTTCAACCGACGACAAACGTCCAAAGAAAAACTAATTCTACCTGTATGGAACCGAAGTTAGTGAAAATACCTGACTTTAAAGTAAATCCTTGAGAGGTTACAAATAAATAAATATGGTGTGGACCAATATTTGTTCTGTATTGGTTAGTATTTCCGCCAGTAAAAATAACTATAAATTTCCTGCTGTAGGGCGAATTTGTTAAAATTGACATCAGTAGCAAACATCGTCGTCGAAAGGGTTCTGAGTTATCTCACCTTTCTCTTTTGTTTGTTCTTCTCTTAAAAGCGGGGGAGATAACGCGGGAGGGAATCCACAATGATGCTGATAATCTCTCTCCTCTCTTCCGCCTCTTTCGTCATCTGCCTACAACAGCAGATCGAAAAGTTTTCATGTACAGAACAGCCGATGATTATGGGCTGTTTTCATGCGGCTGCCATATTATACTGTCAACAAATTTTAAATTCACATAAAACATGGCTGACCGGTCGTCGTCTTGTTGTTGTTATTGTTGTTATTATTATTATCTATGTGTATGTAAAAGGAATATTTTAAAATTCCTTCTCAGTAATTGGTTAACAGACGCTAATATTTTCTAAAGGTTCCTTGTTTAAGTATCATGCTGAAATCATTTTCATGAGATTATTCTAGAGAAAGGTTTAAAAGGTTAAGAACAGATAGTTTGCCCAAAATAAAATCGAAAGGGCGTCAAAAAGGTTTTAACAAAGTCTGTGATCGCCGTCTGGGCCCAATACAAATTGCACACATCAAACAAATCAGACAAGCCATTTGTGGTTGTGGGGTGTTGCTCAATTAGCCTTTTAGTTAATGATGAGACTGGGCGGACTTGGCGACCACAAACACGCCTGCTTTCTCTAAGATATCAAAAACATGTCCATTAACACTATGTCCGGAGTTCGTGTAGGTCGAATCCTTCTTAATGCTGATAACTTCAGTTCTTCTGCTATCTCGAAGGCCAGCCATTTCCGACAATCCCATCCACCGTTGACGTTTAGACAGGATTGTCTGGAAAGGTGTTAAGATAACGGTAGGGTTACAGCTCCTGGGGGGACCTGACTGAGATCACTCTCCATGAACTAACCAGTCTGACGGTACCTTGTATGGGGCCATAGAATGTACCGGAAGCGACGACAACTCACGTCATCCCTCCATGAACCATTCCCGGCTGCAGACAGGTTCTTCAAAGGAAAGATCAAACGGCACATTTATTTATTATGCGAAATACTCAGCAGCAGTAGCAGCCTCTTGAACTCTCTGGCCAGCAGTATAAATGTGGAAAGTCTCTCTGAAGGTCCACGATGCTTAGCTTCCTAAAGTACCATCACTCCGTTGCCATTTATTTGTAGACAGTGTACCTTGACAATGGCTGATGCACTTCTTTGTTGTTGTTGCTGCTGTTGATTTTTTTTGCATCAACAGCAGCCCGTGTCATTGTTGCCCTGTCTACCTGATTCAAAGTTTGCTTTAGATCAATGCCTCTGAGTCTGTTCGTGCACACGTAAGTTCGGAGAAGGCGAGAGAAACCAGATACGTCTGATTCGCTTTATGGGCAACGAACGTAATATTGATCTCAAGTCAGTAAGGACGGAAGAGGACCATTATCTGAGCAGCAGGAGGTGGTTTGTTTTTGTATAAAAGGGCTGATGATTTCCACATCGCACCGGTCTTTAAACAAAAGAGTTCGTGCCCCGCCGCGCAGACAATGGTGGCTCATGGCCAGACAAATGGCCATTCTAAGTTGTTTGACGAGGACTCGGAACGGTGATATTTTCGTGCAAACCAAGCAGCATTAACGACCACGCCATGCTTAACTAATTGGAAGTGTTCCAGAACCCTTGGGAGCCTTATAAGAGCAGTAATGGCTCGAAGGCCGCCTACATTAGCCAAACAAAAACAAGCACTAACGCATTAAAGTCTGGTCTGTGATATAGTCAAAATAACGCGTCAGTCGGTCGCAAGAAGACCCTTTAGTTTTTGTACGCCATCGATTTATGAAAAGAATTGTACGAATCAAACCAGACGGCTACAGATCACCGTAGGTCAAACCTTGGATGATGTGGGTCCTCCTCTCGGTTAGAAAACCATGCAGATGGCGTTCACACCTGGAAATATGACGGCCGCTGGGGAATTAAGGAAGTTTCTTTACTTTGGGCACAAATAGAATAAAAAGAACATGCTGACATACTAGAGATAGCGGTATTACATTCGCAACTCTCTGTTCGAGTTTCAAGCTTTCTCTGGATGGGGAGACGGTTATGAATAATTTTTAAGATACCACGTGAATACAAACCCGACCTGCGCTCTTAAAGTCGAAGGTAGTTTGATGCGATGATTCATTTATCCGCCGATACTGTATTTGTTCCACCTCCGGGCTGCTGTTTCGTAAACACGTTCAATGTGCATCGATTTGCATTTAAACTACCTCCCATTGTTAGGTCCTTTGGTGTATCCTGGTTGGCAGCGTCGAATTAATGTCGGCTACTCTGATCCATTAGAGCTGAATCTACATGGATGCACGACGACCGTTCAGAGTCCATGAAGTCAAAAGGCGTAACCTTGGTGATATTAGCCGCATCCTTGCGAAGGCGGCAGAAACCAAACGATGAAATAAAGTAACTAACCAAGCGATATACCCCGACGACGAATGGTACGACTAAAGACAGACGGGGCGGGTTCTGTCAACATAGCAATATGAAGAATGCTGAATGGTCGGAAAGAATTGCCTCAACAGTCTTTTCTTCCTCGACCTGCATTCACTGATCAGATTTTCCACTCAGCCCTACAATCCCGTGATAGGCGAGATATCACAACCAGGGCTGACCGGACAGAACCATTATAAGCTGTTACGAGTCGTTGACTGTGCTTCAGTACAAATGCATGTATCATTTAAATCAATAAGTTCAGATAAAACAGTACTGTCTGCATGTTAAATTCGGAGACTTCCATCATTTGATGTTTAATAATTAATATTTTAGAGAAAAAAATGTAGGTCCCAGTCTGAAGTGCCCGCGAGTGCAATTTATATTAGATCTAAAGTTCTCATGTTTTCTGGAAAAGTCAACACAGAAAATAATGCTACATGTTCAATTCAGAAACTGAAGTGAATTTCTGAGTAGTTGCCACTGGCAATTACAACAGCTCTGCCTCCTTGCTGCAGCCTCACCTGTAAATCAGATGGAGAATTTAAACCCTGCTACAAGACGACTCTACTTCTTCGGGTGCTTTCAGCTTGTGTCGAAACTGCATTCTGAAAATTTCCTTAGATCTTTTAAGTTAATAATAATAATAATAATAATAATAATAATAATAATAATAATAATAATAATAATATAATAATAATAATAATAATAATAATAATTTTTGCAAATTTCTTATCTTCTATAGACTCTAAATACCTTGTCTTCAGATTCAGAAACGAAGATTTGTTGTGTCTGTTAAAAGTTCCATCAAATTCTTTGTCATATTTAAACGATATTCCAATAAAATAACTCATGCAATAGTTCAGTTTCATTGCAATATTTTTTGGTAAATTCTTCACAAAACTTGAAGTCAACTTTTCTGTTTGGTTCTGTGGAATTGTTTCAAAACTTCTCTTCTTTTAAATAGTTGGCAGCTGGGAATGGCAGTGGGCGGAAGAGGTTAAAATAAGAGAAGGGTTAATTTGAAAACTTCAGTTTCCACGGTTTCAATTTCGTACACTCCATTTATTTCACAATCTGTTTATTAATTATTCAAGTTCAATGTGATCCATTTGTACAGGATGAAAGCAATTGTTTATTTTCTGCAGCAAACTGTCTCTCTGTTGATAAAATGATTGAGTCCAAATATGGCATAAACGATGTTTGACAAAAATATTCCTCCACGACTGAGCCACCAACAATACATCGAAATGTCGGCCGTCTGCCTTGTCTGGGAACAGATAGTTCAATATTCATCTTCGTCCACACCTGTTGACTTCAGTGAAATGTTTGTTAAATCATTCTTCTGCTTTTTATCGGTGTTCACGAAAAACACCTATAATCTCCTGAACATGATCATGCACTTTATGACACCAAGTTCTACAGCTTGGAGGGCTCGCTTTACAGATTCTAGCATCGCCGAATAATTAGAAATAACAGTCAGACAAAAAAAAATAAACGTCATTGTGCTTGAAGATTCTAATTGGTGTGCATCTTGTCGTGTTTTACCTGAAGCTGTAGTGGCCAGGATACTTAAATGATCGAGAATAGTTCTAAGTTGTCAGAAAAAATTCCAATACTTTTGTGTTTTGCAGTCCAACATGCATCAGATAGTAGCAGCATATTTGGGAAAATACATCTCCTCAGATTCTCACGAAACATTTTATGATAGCTTTGATTGTACCACTTGTATTGCCTCTCTCAGGTACACGATTTAAGTCGTGTACAACCAGATTGAGTTTATAAGCAGCACAACAGACAAACAGCTTTTAGATACTGACCTGTAGCTCGCATGTCTCTTACATTTCCTGCCATCGTAGAGCATGCATCGTATCCACCTTGGCCATGTAATTTTTATACAGTCAAATCAAACTTTGCACACTAATCAATGGTAGTATTGGCAATGGAAGTAGCATCCAGTTCATATAGTCTTGAGAATCCAAGTTGTTGTTCTCGGATAATATTTTCAGTGATCGTTATGTCTGCGAAACGTACACCAATTGACAATTGTTCCTTCATCGGAAATTATTGAAAATCCAGTGGAATTGTCTGCCTAAGAAACTATTTCTTCCCTGATAGTTTTTTCACAGAGACTAGTTTATTTCTACACTGGCAGATGTATAGCGAGCTTTCCCTGGAGCATTTTCCAAATGGCTCCGTGGTGTCTCATCTGATTTGATTTGTTACGAAAATTTAAAGCCATTTCATGTGTACAACAAAATAGAATGGTCGACAGTATTGGATATAATACTTTCCAGTTCTGTTCAAAGTCCAGCTTCAAAGGTCTGTTCAGTTGACACACAATGTTCATTTCTGATTTTTCCAGATGGCCAAAATGTTAGTTGTATCCACCTGCGCATTTTTGTGCCAAGCGGTAAGAATATGACCTCTTGCACTTTCATGAAATCCTTATTTCTCTATAAAAGATGCCGTGATGAAGGTTCCCTGTGTTTCACGATGAACTGGCTGTGGGTGAAAATTGTACAATATTTACAAATTGGTCCTTTTAAATGTGAGAAATAACTGAGCTTTGGTGAATATTGATTTAGTCTCACACAACGGAAAGTCCACACTCCTTTTGCATCCTTTTGTAATCAAAATTCTCAAGAGACAAGTCACTCTTTACAAGTAGATTGCATTTAAGATTATCCGTTAGTGTTTTTTTAGACAAATTAACATGTAGTCCAATATCATGATCAGAACGAATTGGATCGATCACATATAGGTGCTGTTGTTGAATCTGGACCAGAGATACTGCAGCTTTATTCGAAACTTCTTCTCTGCTGTTTATAATTTCCGCTTTAATAAAAACTTTCTCATATCCATATATTTTAAAAAATACAGCTGTAAACTGCAGTTGGCTTTGACTGGGCCACTCAAATATTGGATGAGGATTTTCTTTGCTAATTGTATAGCTTGGTGGAACCTGAAAGTGGCTCCTAGCACTAAGTTCAATTGACCAATGAATAGCACTGCTAGGGTCACTAACTAATCAAAATACAGTCATACTAACCAATTTGCAGCCCCTTTATTTCTAATTTAATCTATCAGCTTGTTTCTCTAAACTAGACAGAGACATGGGTTCCTTAGCTATTTACTTAGACATACACACCCTCTGCCAGAGGTCTTATATTACATTTTACTATATTGCTACCCTCCTCCCAGTCTTTGACCTTTAGGCCTTCGGCCAACTGCGTTTTGAATTGTTATTTCTTGCCCATGCTTACAGGTCCCCGTGAGATATGGACTTAGAGGAAAACACCGATCCAACAGTTATAATGATATCTCATGGATATCAAAGTTGAAAGTACAGTCCATAATTATTATTTGAGTGGTTGCTTTGCACTTTACATCACTGTCGCTAACTTAAATTGGCACGGCCCGCAAATAAATTGATCTATTCAAAGCAGATTAAAGAATAAAATAGTAGTTGCCTTTTTCTGGCATGGAGATCAAACCACCCAAGTTCTGCCACCCAGGCTGAACTTGTTTTTTGACAGTTAGATGTGACCTCACCTCTTAATTTAAAGCTGTTTCCTGATAGAAAGACAGCCCAGGACCCCACAGGAGGCAGGTGGATTGCCATTAGGGTGACCAGTTTTCAGCTGCTCTGTTCCCTGCGCAGTACTGACAACACTAGATGCCTTAATGTCTAATATTTTTATTTTGAAACACCTAGCCTCAGAACCACAAAATGAACATTATATTGTTTGCATTCATTGGTTAATATATTACGAACTTAATCTCTGACCACAAATCTAACCAATCAGGTGAGGTGGCTCCAAAAATACATGGGATTATTTTAATTTACAGGTAAAAAAACTGTTCCAAGGTGTTCCCACTTCTAAATTTAGGCCCTCGTTTGCACAAAGTTGTTTAATTCACACCCTCATTTCAAAATGCTTAAGCAAAAGATGCCATCCATTTTAAAATGGTCAAAAGAATGTGATTTCATAGCAAAAAGCAGAGAGCAGCATGCATTCTGCAGCTTGTGCTGATGTGATACCAATGTCAGCCAGTGAGGAAAGAGATGTAAATTTGCATGTTTTGTCAGAAAAGCACAACCTGAACACTCAGTGCAGGTGCACTATCATTGTGGTCCTTTTTTAAAAATCGTCCGACTTGCCTCCATATGATTCTGTAAAGTCTATCCTGCCATGAAGCATCACCAAAGAAGTTTGGAGTTCAGCATAAAAGTTGTTAAAGAAATCTAAAATGACTCTGCCATCATAAAAGATTTAAAATATGAAAAAACCTTGATGTTGATGCAGAAAACATCATTCTCAAGGTATATACTCACTTGAGCATTTCTCCAAGCAGAAAAGAACAGAGTAGTTTTGTGACTTTTTTGAAGTGGAAAGTGAAATCTATTAAGTAATGTTGTGACCAGACGGCTGTCCTGCTGCAAACTATTGACCAATTGATGAAATGCTGAAAACTTCTGACAAGCTATTTTCAGAGTTTAGGCGAGGAAGAGTGCCCCAAAGTACTATGGAAATACTTTGGTTATGAGGGGATTGCCAGTGAAGTGGCTGAGCTTTACTTTCTGTTTCACAGCCAGGCTCTGAAACTATTCACAAACTGTATCGAAGCTCCAGAGGCCAAGTCGTTCAGTGTTGTTGTCGTATGAGAGTTTATTACTGATATGAATAGGAAACTGGAAAGAAGAGTTCGAGACAAGTTTTTTGGGTTTGGTGAGAATGCCAGACTGACACAATTAACATGAAATGTGGCAAGGAAATGTGAAAGAACAAGAAGTACTTGAGTGACTAATATGACTTCTCTGAAAATAGCTTTCACAACAGTGTCCAAATTAGATGCAAGCTTAAAGAAACTGTCAAGGATGCACTGTAAGAAGAATTAAGCATTGCGAAAAACATATCTTCTCCTTAGATGAAAAATGGCCAAATGAAGGGAAATCCATGATACTTTTCAGCAAAGCCCAGAGAAACTTCAAAAAATTAAAAGAAAATCAGCTTCTACATATTCTCACTAACATGCAGCAATTCTCATGCAGAAATGGTTTTCTCAATGATGAACACTTGGAGAAACAGGAGGATCAATGAAAGCGGCCAATGTGAAAGCAGAGCTCCAGATCTGTGTCAATTTTTCAGGCAAATGCAAAGGTATGTACTTTTTTGGGGAACAAAAAACTTTTGAAGGACCCCAGGAATGGAAAGAAGTATAAACACTAGTCATTTCCACAATGGTGAATAAAAAATTTGGTTTTCATTTCTGATATTTGTTAAAGTTGTTATTTTTTTTAAATTGAATCAAAAGAAGTAATTCACTGTGTGCAAATATAACTGCAGTTCTCACTTTAAGTTATATCAGCTTGGCCTCATCTAGGAGGAAGGGGGCTAGGTGATTGGCAAGGGGTGTCCTCTAATTTGGAGGTCCTTTGATGGCTGCCCTAACTGCCATCGTTGTGATAACTAATAAAAGCCTTTCCCAGAACAATGGTACAGACTGTAAAAGAATGTTTTTTCATGTTGAGGAAAGCACATACCAAGTCAAGGAAAGGTCTGGAAATAGACACCTTTATCAAACTAAACAATAACTTTATATCCTGATCAAAGCAAAAGGTACAAGCCATGGCTACAATAAAAAGCATCAATGTTTTTTTTTTATATACTTCTGCATCTACAACATCGTTTATTTTAATTAAGTACATTTATGAATACATTTGATAAATGTCTAATTCTAGAAAGTTGAGTGCCAAAGTTTCTGGTTGCATCTAAAAAATAGAGAATCTCACTAGCATGATTTTCAAGAGGCTAACAGGAATGTTGTTATTTTTCTGCTTAGCATTATATCAAGATAATGTTGCTATAACTCGCTGGTTCAGAATTCAAGCAGGGACTTGTGCAAAACTAGTCGCCTGCCTCATAAAAACTCAGTGTTGTTTCTGAAACAGAACCAGAATGCCATACAAACTGGTTTCTGCTCTATGCAATAATACAGATACTAGAAGGATATGAATGAATTATTAAAACTTATAACAATTTATATTCAACCAGTTGTGGCTACATTGAAGTTATTTGCATTAGTGATACTTGGACTCTTTACTGATATAACATTCCTCATAATTAACAATTTTTGTAGTTTATTATTTTCCATAAATGTAAAGAGCAAATAAAGGTATTTTAAAGTTTTGAATTTATTAAGGTTTAACTTACTACCTGCACTGGCTAAGTAAACACAAGCATCTGCAGTAAGAACAGTTGCCTAAGGTTTTACTTCATCTGGAAATTGAACCCAGGATCCTTTGCATCTCTGTAAACAGTTTTGTGTGTATTTTCTTACACAAATGATTACACAATTTGTAGATTAAAACTTCCAGGTACACTTAGATAAGCTGAGAATTTGGAACAGTAAAAAAAAATTATAAATTAAACAGCAAGAAAAAAAGTGTGAAGAATGAATGGAAAAACAACTTATTTTAACCACTTAAATAAAAAAGTAGGGTCTTCATGACTATATATCATATCACAATTGTACCCAAAAAGAGGGGAGGGGGGAAATAACGTTTGTCAGGTGACCATTAGAAAGCAAAAATTCACGTGTAAGGTGAGGATTCCAAGCTTCAAGAGCCTGCATTAACATTTTTCAACTATTGCATTGCCATTATTAAGATTTAGTGGTCTAGTTCATCTCAGAAATAATAAAACAAGATGTTATGCTGATGCTCTGGATATTAATGGATATGGCAACATTGGCATTTTCGGGCAAGCAGTATCCTACTAGAAAGTCAGTGAGTGCATCATTGATGAAAAGTTTCAATGAGAAAGGTGTTAAAATATCAGCAAATTTAAAGTTGACAACTTTAAATTCTTTTTTAAATGAGCTTGATTACACTTCCTGACAACAGCCAGCCAGCCACTAAATATTACACACAAAAAAACAAAAACAAATGGATATTTTCTTTTTATAGATTCAGTATATTATTCTTAAAAAGCAATCACCACATTGACCAGTCAAAAAAACAAAATAAATCTTACATTTGTACATTATCAATCCCATTTACAGTATTCATCAAATTGAAAAATTGAACTTTGAACATCCAGAAAAGAAACAAGTTATTCCCCTTAGATTATGAATAAACTTTCTTAATTTAAAAAAAACAGCAAAATACATTTTTTAAAAAGTGGTTGAATTGTTTGATATGAAACTGATGCAATTATTCCATAAGAAATCATCAATACAACTAAAACTAAGCAACTGTCTTGGCACCAGAAAGGATTTTAGTTAAAAGCCTTGCTTAGTCTGATGAAATACACTGAGTTTCAAAAATTTTCAACAAACAAACAAACAAAAAATGTTTCCAAAATAGCATTATTTACCAAATGTTCAGCAAAAATTCCTCTTCATGTAACACTTTTATCAAAGAAATATGTAAATTAAGCTGCGGTATAAAACATGAAAAAAAAAAACTGGACCTCATTCATATCAAGTTTCAAGGCAATGTTAGAAAATGGGTAACCATGCTAGTTTGAAAGATTATTTAAGTTGGAAAGCTATTAATAAGATAGAAACCGGATAGTTGCAGACTCAGATGGTAGAATGGCCAAATGTGAACAGAAGTGTAATTTCTTGGCTATAGAACTATTATCCAAAGACCAGTTCATGGTTAACCACAAGTCACAACCCCAGCAGATGAATGGTGCATCACTTCTGGTTAACAAAATAGAAACTTCAATCCAACTTGATTCTGCCTTCTCTGCAACCATAGGGAAGTTTTATTAGTCTCAAACTTATGCAGGTGGCTGCATGAAAGAGAACTATATGCAAAAACAGCTTCAACTTCAATATTTGGAACAAACAGAAATTGCATAGAGTAACATTAGGGGAATAAAAAGTGTGCACTAAGATTACTGTTCTTACTCATCTGTCAACTGGTGGAGTATGTGTGCATATCAAAGTCATGTGCAAGTGGCTAAAAAGAATTGCATTAACTTTTCCCACAGGTGCATGCCAAACAAATTCACATTGATCCTGGTCTTAACAAACCAATTCTTCAGCCAGATAATTTGCTCTGATAGTGATGTTGATGGTTGACCAAACTGAGGGTTACCTGCAACTGTGATGTCTTTCCCTGAGACATCTATGCTGCCTAAACACTGTTGCCTTTAAAGTAACAGCCCTCACAATGAACTGGCTTTGTTTGAGTTTTCTAGCGTTAGGTAATCAGTCAGTCTACTGCTGCACAAATTTAGTACTAAATATCTTATCAAATACAAAGTTTTCATTTTATTTTTATTTTTTTTTAAGATTTTACATCAGCATATGAAAGCAACACAACTCTTCCGATAAAACTTGTATTATTTACACACATTATATAGCCAAAATTTCAAAAAAATAAATACATAATGGTCACTACTAGTACATTTAAAAAATAATAATTTTAAATCAGCTTTTTTTTTTTTAAATTCTGTATTTAAGTAAAAATTAAACAAAAGTGACTTTAGGTTTCACTTAATATCCCACTCATCATTAGTTGCATCTTAATAACACAGACCAGTTTAAGCTAAAACTGAACTGTTAACAATAATATTCTAAAAAAAGAAAAAGTTTCTAAACATTCCCACATATTACAGCGATTTTACTTTAAACTAAACAAATGGAAATAAAAAATTCACATCTCCTTAAATTTTTTTCTAGCTTTCTTCTGATTCCATCTTCACTGGCGCACTCACCTTTCGTAAGCAGTAATTCTCGATTTTTCTAATTATTTCTTTGAAAGATCTCGCCGCACTAGAATTTGGAGCATCAGTTAAAAATGAGGTGCCTTCGTCGCAAGCTTTACCAATATTTGGATCCAAGGGAAGTTTCCCAAGAAAATCAACGTTCAAATCCTCAGCCAGTTTTTTACCTCCCCCTGTAGTTGGCGGAAATATCTGACACTCGGTTCTGCATTTCGGGCAAACAAACCCACTCATGTTTTCCAAGACTCCTATCACGGCGACACCAACCTTTTGGCAAAAGCCGACTTCTTTCCTCACATCCTGGAGCGACACTTCTTGCGGAGTAGTCACGACGATGGCGCCATCCACACCGGCTGAACTCAGATACTGCACGACAGACAGGTGCTCGTCTGACGTTCCGGGCGGCGTGTCGACAATCAGATAGTCCAGTTCACCCCAGTCGACATCCCGCAAAAACTGCTTGATTAAGCCGTTTTTTCTCGGCCCCCTCCATATCACCGCGTCGTCCAGACTGGCGAGAAGGAACCCAACCGACATGACGGACAGGTTATCGGCGACGTAAACAGGCGACCAGCCGGACCCACTCTGGTGCACCTGTTCCCTTTCGGTTCCCATTATTCTGGGAATCGAAGGACCGCAAATGTCGATGTCTAGAACTGCAACCTGCTTGCTCTCATCTTCCGCTATCCCGTGGGCCAGGTGGGCAGCGAACGTGCTCTTGCCGACTCCGCCCTTACCGGAGAGCACGAGGATCTTGTTTCTGACTGTGCTCAGTCTTTCTTTTATTTCCGCAATAGCAGGGTCTGGACCTCTGGGTCGTGTGGAACAAAGCACTTTGTTAGGACATCCTTGGCACACGGAAGTCTTTCCCGCCTCGTCGCTCTCGCTTCCGGGACAGTGAACAGGTACATTCGAAGACGCGGCCGCCATTTTTGGAGAAGGAAATCAGTTTAGTATCATTTCCGATTGCCGATATTCAAGGGACGTAACTACGTTGAAGGCATAATAAAAAATAAAGGCATTATTTTTCTAAATCTTTATGATTTGAAATTATGGCATAACATAGTAATAACGTTTTAACAAACTAATTAATATGAATAATATTGTAATATACGTATAGTACGCTACCAGAATACTAGATAAAACACATAAATATCTATTGTTTACTTTAGTATCGCATTACTGCGTTCTCAGATCTTTCATCTTTAATTAGATTTATTATAACTGTGCATTATTAAAGAAACGCATGTATTTAATTTTAGTAAGAGATGTAGTACTTGTTCTTTAATTAAAAAAAAAATATCAAGAAAGAAATTTATTGGAATAAAAGAATATTGCAGAAGCCGAGCAGATCACTTGAAAAGATGATCACTATCGACGTCTGAGGGTAGTTGGCAAGGGAGGTAACTTCGAGGAATAATACGGCTCGGTTATTTCCTTTCAATTGATTACATCTGCCATGCTCCTCCTGTTCCGAGTGCCAGCATTTCTGTTCTAGCTGAACGTCCACTTGTTTGTTAAGGAGAAGCATGGGCAATTCTCCCAGCAACAGCGAGAGTGAAGAAGACTTGCGAGACGAGCCCCATCAGGTAGAGACGAATGAAACGTTTCGGTACACGAGGAGAACCAACCAACTAACTTAGTACCGGAGTCGGCTCTCCTCCTCCTTTACTGACTTCCTCTTCTGGAAGCTTATCCTTGTATTCGCCGTCTGTTTTGTAATCTCTAGGTTCAGCTGTCGGTGGCATTAGCTGTAAGATTGGCAAAACGTTGAACAGAAAGCTTTAAATTATTATTATCTATGTACTTAAGGTGCACATGAGGCAGCATAAATATGTGAGAGTACAGAACTCAGGGGATTTTTTATTCGTTCAGCTTATTCGAATTATCTCCCCTTTGTTAATAACAATAATAATAATAATAATAATAATAATAATTTTATTATTATTATTATTATTATTATTATTATTATTATTATTATTATTATTATATTATCATCCTGTAGTGAAAGAAACCAGGTGAGTGCCCGCATATTCTGCGTGTGTTCTGTTCCCTGATGATCCTGCTGGTGGGTGGGAGGGGCGTGTTAAGCATTGCCTGTTGTTGTTTTCCTGAAGCTGGGAGAAAAGAGATGGAAGTTGTCGGTGGTCACTTCGGTGAAGACCAGGGTAGAATACCGAGATTTTGTGACCAGCAGCATCCAGGTGGATCAGCGATGGATTGTCCACGCATCAGAAAATACTGCATCTCTGCGCGTGTCTTACTTGTGCCAGTGATGCAGCCCTGTATGCCGCTGTCAAGTCTGCATCAGCCAGCCACACCTATTGCAGGACTGAACTCATATCAACCGATTCTCGGACAAATCCTAACCCAGTAGTGAAAATGTCTCTGAGTTTAGTTGCACCCTGATGCAGAATCAGCTCTGTGGCTACAGGTGTTCTGGTGAGTGCATTCTGTGGAGCATAGGGACATTTGGATGAAGCAGTGCCAGTCCGATTCCTTCTATGATGGCAATAGGTTCTTTGAGAAGGTTAGATTCATTGTAAAAAGAAAAAAAAAAAAAAACAGCTGCTCTTTTTGGGGGCAGAATTAAATAATCTATGGAGACTTCCAACTCGAAAGCTTCATTGCAGTTCACTGAAGAAGGCTAAGAAGATGCATAGGAGAACTGTATTTTTTTTTAATTCTGAAGACTTTGTGTTCACTGAAGAAGGCTAAGAAGATGCATAGGAGAACTGTATTTTTTTTTAATTCTGAAGACTTTGTAGCAACTGAAAATAATATTCTTTGCACAGGTCATTATTTTTTAAAACTTTGCATATATTAGGATCAGTATTTCAGTTCATTTCCCTTTTATAAAGTTTTCATGCCAACCTGTCTTTAGTTACTTAGAAGGGCTTTATAAATTAATTATTTCCCTTTCTGCAATTCTTCTAATTCGTGCTACAGCAGTGCTTACGGTGAAAGTCTTGAGTGATTTTATTATTACTGTTTTGGTTTTTAGGAAGCTGATGAATACATGGAAATAGAGAGTAGTCCAGGTCAGTATCCTATTTTAACTTCTTTTCTAAAATAAGATGAGGTTTGTTAATTTATATTCATTTAACATAATTGTCCTGTTCCACTGAGAAGTGGTCATGTAACCAACTTGCAGTTATTTAAGTACGCCATCCGTGGTCTCATATCCAACATAGGGATCAGCAACCCATGTAATCAGGTATGCCTATGACAACAAATATAAATCTAGCTCTTTTTTCACATTTATTTATATACTCTTAAACATTGTAATGTTTCCCCAGTTAGTTTGCTTAACTGGTTTATTTTTAGACAATTTCAATAAAGCTTCGGAATACTCCAGTTTTGTCTGGCTTTACCATGTATTCCAGATTTATTTTGTTTCTCATAAAGAAACAGAAACTTTATGTATAACATGAAATGGGTGTGTTCATAAGGTTGATTAAAAAAATTTTTAATAATAATTCACCCAAGGAAAATGGAACTAAAAGATTTTATTAATAAACTGAAGTCAGTCGAGCAGAGAAATCCAAATGCACTTTTGTGTTACTGAGATACATAGTTTAAATTTTAGAAACTCTTCATCAAAAATTTTTAATATATTGTGTTTACTGCTTATTCTTTGGCTTGGCTTTAGCTGGTGATAAAGATGGGACCGGTGGCCTCATTCCTACCCTGGACCAATTGTTTGATTCAAGCGCACTGCGACAGGTGGCTTCAAAAATCAAGTAAGTTTTATTGACCAAGTCGTCCTCTTTCACATCCACTTCTCTGCTTTTGAAGTTTGGCTGAAGCTATATATTAAAAATTTACCAGTGTCTAATTTTTATGTAGAGAAGAAAAATCTTAATAATGGCATCATTGAGTTGTGTAGTATCTGTGCAAGACACCATTACAGTAACATGGAAGGGTCTTCTAATTTATTTTTAATGAAACAATGAGATTAAGTTTATTCTACATAATAGTCTAAGTTAAGAATACTGGTTCTGAGATTTCCAATAGTCTTTCCAAGTATATAACGTTTACTAATTTTGTGAAACGCTTTTCTTAGGCACAAGAAGGAACCTATTTTTTCTTGCTCAAGTTTCACATTTTTTCTACACATTGCTGAGATGTGCCAGAACAGAAGATAGATAAATTGGACAAACTTATTTGCCATAATGCATGATTACCAGGCTATAAATTTGAAAGAGCAGCTATTAGTAAATATTTGAGTGATTAAATCATGAAGGGAGATTCTTTTGTTCTATTTTGTTTTTCTAAGCCAGATATTTAATTCCCAACCTACTCTTTCATTTCTGTTTATAGCTAAAATACAGTGGCAAAATATTGCTCGCTAGAGGTGACATTCAAATCAAACTCTGCTGAAATAGCATTGCTGTAATCATATCTGGCTTTGTTTCATTTGGATGTTTCTAGTACATTTGAAGAAGAGATGGCATAGAATCTATGTAGCAGTTATATTTAACTACTGAGGCAGTACTAAGAAACTGAAAGATGCCTGCTATTTTCATGTCAACCTGGTTCTTGAATAAACTAGGCTTTTACAATATCAATTGCCAATTCGTAATTAAATAAAAAAATTATATATACATACATATATATATATAAATATATTTATATATATAAATATATTTATATGTATGTATATATATTAGACTTGTAAGTATATATATTAAGGCTAGCTCTCAAATTTAGAAATTGTCATTTACACAGGGGTGAAAGCAGCTGTCTTATTTTAAGATTCACCAGGGCTCTATCATAGTAGTAACTTCATATTAAATATCCTGTTTCTTTGTTTCTTCTCTTCATCAATTAAATGCTACATAAAATAGTGATTTTTTTACTCTTTCTGCAGAGAAGATATGCCTCTGGATGTTATCAGTCAGCACCAAACTCACATCCTTCGCTGGCTGGATGACCGTGAGGCTAGAAGGGAGGTAAGGGAAAACAACTCTTGTCATCACAGATAGATCTCTGTTTGTTTAGTGATGTGATCAAGGCAAACTCTGTTCTTGAATTTGAAGATACAGTCAGCTGGATAAGTTCCAAAAATTAAGTAAATATCTTTGCAATAACACTTGTGTAGTTAATTTCAATGTAATGCTTACAGATTTCCAGAGATGAAAATTATTTTCAGGTGGGATGTTCAAATTATTAGAGAGCACTCTTTCAATACATAGTTATTGATCATCCATACCAGTAAGACGATATTTAAGAATATTGGTGTATAGTTAGTTCATTTTTTTTTTTTTTACTTAAGCTAAAACATGAAATCTTTCTCTAATTTTCTACAATTTCTATTCTGTTTCTGTTTTTCTAAAAAAAAAATTAATTTAAATTAGTATAAAAACTTGGTGTGTCTTTTAGTTTTTTATAATATTAAAAATGTTATTCAAATTGCAGGCAGTTGTGACTTTGCAAGAATTCTGTGATATGTTGATGAACAAAGGCATCGCAAAGGCAGATGCTGTGCGAGTAAGTTAGGGAGGCTTTCTTGAATATTTGTGAGTTCTGTTATGAATAGGAGATTTACCCTCTCTCCTTCACTGAATCTGGGGTTTGGTGGAAGGGAAAACCACCCAACCCCTATCTAATTCGATTCTCTGAAAAATATTCTGATAGAAAGGTGACGTTTTGTAATAAATTCATTAGTTAACTTATTGCATCTATAAGTTCTGGAGACTCTTTTTTTTTCTTGTTGATCTCAAACTTTACTAAGAGAAACAAACCCTGAATGGATAATTTTGTGTTTAATTTTTATACTCTTTAAATTTGCTTAAACTATTATAATATGTTTGTTTTGTTGTTTTTTTTTTCATATGATAATGGTTTAAAATCTTCGACAGAAAATGAGCACCTAGCTAGTTTTCCTTAGCAAGAATGTTTTGAATATGAATTATTTATGTAGAGTATGTTATATGAGTTGGATTTTTATTTGTTTTGTTTCTAAGGCTTTTCAGTTATTTGACACTGAAGGAGAAGGTTTGGCAGAACTGCAGACAATATTAGATGAAGTGGGATCCTCTTTCTTTTTATCCAAATGTGCAGAACCCGAGAGAAGTATACGCAAACTTCAGGCTACTACTTTAGTGCGAGGTAAATTGTTTTTGTTTTTTTTGTTTTATTTTTTAAAGGTCTTAATATAATTATCTTGGTATTTTTGTTGAAGCCAGTGGTCTTTAGAGAGTCCAACCCCACATTTTCCCACCCTCACAAACGAAGAAAAAAGAAGCAATAAAGCAGATGTGAATTCTCATGGAATCACGCTTTCTAAAACCTTTAAAATTGAGAAAAATTCACTCTTGCATTTCCAAATATTGTTAATATTCAACAGAATTAGTAGTTGCTGATAGAAATTATTGAAGTTTAGTTAAAATAGTAAACTGGGACTGTGTTTGAGTGAACATTTTAAATATTATTCAAAGACGTGACATGAAGTCCACGATACATTAGCAAGCTAGGAGTGCTCTCTAATCTGGCTTACAACTAAGTTAAAGCTGCCATTACAGTCGGTAACATAAGTCAACAATTGTCATCTGTATAAAAAACGTATTTTCTTTGCTATTTCCTTTTCAGATGTTATCCATATTTTTTCGAGTAAACCTCTACCCGAACACCATGGAACAAAAGTCCTAAAGGTAGGAACTATTTTCAATTAACTTAATAATGGTTTTTGTTTTTTGTTGTTATTTTATAATACCAACTCATCTAGCTGAAAGATTTCTTACATTTAATTTATTTTCTAGTCTTATTGCTAAGAATACATGTAATCTGTCATTTGCTGAGCATGCTGACTGGTTATAATAAATTCTATCAAAAATCTTTTGAAACTTCTAGTGATATTGGATACAGTATTACACTATTTTAATATAACTCCTAAATCATGTGCTTCAGTGATAGTTGTAATAACAAAGTTATTCACTAAAGCTAAGATCTGAGTTCAAGAAGCCATTAGATTGGTATGACTTCCATTTTAAATCAGGTTTCAAACTTTTAATATCATCATATGCCAGTTAACCTGCTGTCTAAGAGACTGAACAGTATGTGGAATGTCTGCTGTTTATTGTTTTTTCTATAATGTGAGAGCTCAACTATCAAGTGAGTTTGGCAAAAGATGATGGGTTTAATTCACAATAAAATATCTAGACAAGAATCAATTTATTCTTTATCAAACAGATGGCATACTGCATAACACAGGCCCATTTTGACATGACAGAAAGTGATTTCAATGGCAGAACTGTTTGTCTGTAAGTAGCATATCTCAGCACAAGCCATCATAATGGACAATGAAGAAATACAAATGGCCTCTGTTGGATGACTGGGTCTTGCTATTACAGTAATTTGAATAGAAAGTGTTACCAGCACCTTTTGCTACTGAATAAACCTAGCAAAAGTCCCTACTGGAACTCTTCATTTTTAGATGAGGGAGGATACTTATAAGGCTGGTTGGTGAAGAAGAACAGGAAGATGGTAGCCTAAAATGAGTCAATCATAATTGGGATTAAAACTTGGGCCTTCAGCCTTGGTTTGTACTTCAGTAGTAACCTAACCACTAGGGATGGCAGAACTACACTGTTTTAATGGAGTTTTTGTTGTCTTGATTTTACTCACACCAATGTTTACTTACAGACAAGATAAATATGGTGCCTGTTGGTTGGTTTATCTTATGAATATGGAGAAAAACAGAAGCTTTTAACAAAACTACATACAAGCAGTAAAATGTACAGTGCCCAGCCATATTAATCTGGCAGCCCTCCCAAAAGAATGACTGCGTCTGATTGAAATTTACAATATTTGGATGTGTAGGTGGGCAGTGTGCACTATCACCCTGCAATATTTTTGTTTATCTCCAGTCACATTATAGATCATTCAGAGTGCTACCAAAGTTGTCAACAAATTGCTAAAGCTATTGACATTTCTTATGAATCTTTGGCCTGTGTTGTTGTGATGTCTTACTGAGGTAAATGTCAGTACTATGGTAAAGTGACTTCGAAGGTTTTCAACTGACACCACAAAAGCATGCCATCACTTTCCATATCTACACTCACCATTTGACCATCGTCATGTGTACAATAGAAATGAGCCAGAGAATAATCCAGTGCCATGCTTCAAAAGGTAAAGGGTATGGTTGTAGACATGTCTGACAAGATCCTTTAATTCTGTTAGTGTGTCCTTTCTGATGATTCCAAGTTTCAGTAATTCACATCTGGTGGCTATACCTGTATTAGGAGAAGACCTAATCCCCCCCCCTCCAAGTCCATTGCCTTTAGCCAATGGTCAAGTATGGAAGTGGGGGTGTCATGGTATGAGCTGCAATCTGGCATGATGGAAAGAGAAATTGGTTTTTCTCAGAGCATGTCTCAATTCTGCTGGGTACATTGCTATTTCAAAGATAGCCATTGTCCAAACAAGGCATACTGAGAGATGATGCAACATGCCACTGACCACAGTCTAGAAGAGGAATGAAGGCATTTACCTCCTAGATATTCCAAAGCCCTGAAATGAATCTAATTAAGCAGGTGTGGAAGCATCTGGATCATCAGCTCAGACCAGCTGCCTTTTAACATTCTGCAGATTTGATGAAAACGAAGAAAGATGTGGAGGAACCCGGACCAAACTGTGACAAGAACATCTCATTAATTCATTGCCAAAGAGTGTAAGGTTCATTATACTACAAAAGGTGGCACAATTAGGTACTAGCATAAAGAATTTTACTCTTGCTTGTCTTCATTTTCTCCTTTTTTTTTACAACAAACTAACAAAATGTAGTAACAACAGCTTGACCAAATTACTATGGCAAGACACTATTTAAAAAGGAAAGATGATAATGCTTGCTGTATGAAAAAAAACAACATAGACACTATATATTACAATATTAAAATCTAAAGTCTTATGAATCTGAATTTTTTTTTACTTAAACTCATTTTTTATGAATATTACTGAAGAGCAGTTTGGTATCAGTAGTGGTTTTGTGTACCCGCTGATTAGTTTTGTCTCATTTGAGCGTCTTTGTTTATTTTGAACCCCCCCTTTTTTTACTGTTGCAGTATCTAATCCAAAATCGAGCTCCAAATCATGCACTGATCCTTCCAGTTCTGAAAGGCGTGAAGAACTTGATTGACATGCGGATGCTGACTCTGAAGTCTACATTCCATAACCAGGACATATCTGGTGTGTTTACGGCTCCCTGTTGATTCCATCAGTTCAGTTAATAACACAAGGTTTCCAGAAGCCATCATGGCTTACGCAAAATCTCCCATCCTAACCAAATATTTACTGAAACAATTAAAAATTTTTTTATTTGATTTGTTATCACTTTCTCTACTAAGCATTTCTTGATGTGAATCCTCTCACATAATTTAGCTGATTGGTGTCTACATGTTGAAATCCCTTCATTTAGTTTTATTTTCTATTAGATCTCAAGCCACTGTGAACTAAATTTTTTTTTTTTTAAATCCTCCTGAATGCTTTAATTATGAAATGTGCTTTATATGATAATCTTAAAATATAGTCTTCAAATGCATAGCTTAATAAAATCATGGTTATATGGTGGCAAAATGTTTTATTTTAGGTTGGTAGATTGTTCTTGTGGTTCCCATACATAAAGTAGCCTGTTTTAACTCATTGACCACTGGTGTTGCCTTTACGTATCACCATTCCATGTTGTTTACTCCCATCTGTCGCTTAAAAACAAGGTTCCAGTTGGTTAAGAAAATCAGTTACAATTAATATGATTGGTCTTTATTTTATAACTATGTCATATGACCAGGGTCAAAGAGTTAATAAGCATATTACTTGCAAGGTATTTTCCTTTGCCAAGCAGCTTTATGCTTAGATGTTTATAAATGTACTTATGACAGTAGATCAGCAGCTGGCATAGCAAAGATTTTCATAGATATGTCTCCAGTCTCTCTGCACTCAAATGACGGCAGTTTAAAAAGAGAATTATGAAAGAAGGATTATTTTGTTGTTTATTTCTGAGATGAAAACTTTAAATAATTTTTTAATGTAATAGCAACCACAGAATAGAGAATGATATGCTTTTGTTTTGTGGGTGGTGGATATGTTAAATCATATTATTGTAGTTCGCAGTTGTTGTGCATCTGGAATTGATATTAATTAGCAAAAAGCAGCCTTTTTGTGAAGTATAATATTGTTAGCAGAGGAATGGAGTTTTGAACTTCTAGTTTACAGTACAAATTCTCTCTACAATTTTAAACTGGGCTTAAATAAAGTAGAAAAAAGTTTACTAACTGCATAAATAATTATATTAGGTGAAAGCCAGTGTCATTAAGGGTTTTGTTTTGTTTTTATTTGATTGTTTTTAATAATAAAATCACTATATATTTGGCTGCTTTAATATTGCAGAGACAGAGGAAGACTTGCTTTTGAGTGGGGAGGAGATCCAGCAGGTGACACACTGTGTAAGTTCTGCGGAGGTGTCCACCAACAAAACAGATTCGTACAGGTATCTTGTCCAGCTCCAGCTGGTGTAGCTGCAAACTCAACGTCTGAAAACAAATCAGAATGCTGGAGCTCAATGTATTTGTGACTGTGTTATTTTGTATTTGAAGTCTAATGGAAAATCAAAAAATAATTGACAACAAAATAGAACAATGGGTTCTTCTGAATTGTTAGTCTGAAAGTGATTACTCTCTCTTTCCTCTCTCCATCTCTCTCCATCTCTCTCTCTCCATCTCTCTCTCTCTCTCCATCTCTCTCTCTCTCTCTCTCTCTCCATCTCTCCTCTCTCTCCATCTCTCTCTCTCTCTCTCTCCATCTCTCTCTCTCTCTCTCTCCATCTCTCTCCATCTCTCTCTCTCCATCTCTCTCTCTCCATCTCTCTCTCCATCTCTCTCCATCTCTCTCTCTCTCTCTCTCTCTCTCTCTCTCTCCTCTCTCTCTCTCTCTCTCTCATATTTTATAAGGAAACAATGAGAACTTTAGATATATTTCAGTATAGAAAATATCTGAGTGTAAGAAATGATTAATATATTGTAATGATGGTATCAAATCCTTTTGCAAATGTATCTGAGAAAGGCTTACATAATTAATTTAGAGAAAAGAATGTTTTTTTTTTTCCTTTGCAGTCATTATGTATATCTATAAAATAATGCCTGTTATAAATTCAGGGTTTTAAAAGTATTATTGTTCTCCTAAATTTAATTTATAAATGAAATTTATTTAGGAATTTTATATAGTAACTAAATAAATATTTTGGTTTGTGATGTATTTTTAAATGTACAATGAGTTTTTTTGGTATTTTTTTTTAAAGATTAACTGATAAGGATGTTACAACTTACTGGCAGTCTGATGGTACCTGTCGGTCACACTGGATCAGGTAGGCTTGTGCAGACTTCTCCATCGTGAAAAATTATTCCAAGTATCAATGATAAAATATCATGTGTAATTTACATAATACAGAAAGTGTAGTAAGTTCATGAAACTAGGTTCTGTGGGCCTTCCAGCTAACTGGTCAACATAGAGATATTAAGTTGAGCTTTAGAAAAGATTTCTTTGCTCATTTTAAAAAGGAAGCTGTGTTGATCAGGTAAATGATACAATTTTGGTATTAAACCATTGATTTTTCAAGCTTCAGAGACTGAGGTCATGGCTTCTCCTTTCTCAGTTTTTGGGTAGCAGAAGCCATGATCTTGAGTTCTAACCACAGAGTATGTAGTTACATGAGTTTCATATGAAAACCTTAATGATTATTCTTTGACTCTTGACTACAAGCAATATTAGTTGAGATGACATTTTATAATTCATCAGAAACCTTACAGTTATTTTCCCTTGTCTTTTTTTTTTTTTTGCCATATCACAGATTGCGTATAAAACATAATGTGGTGATCAAGCAGCTACTCATGAATGTGGCAGCAATAGACCAGAGTTATATGCCGCAGCTGGTATCTGTTTCAGTAGGAAAGTCACCAACATCATTGAAGGAGATCAAGGAAGTTAGGATACCCAAGTATGTATCAAGCAGCATCAATAAGGTGCTGTATCTCACCAACTCCCTGATAAACAGTCATGGGGCTTCCTGGGAAGGTTCCTGTTTTTCACACATGTCTGTATCACATTCATCTTATTATTGCCCCTAAATCACACAGCTTTCAGCATAATTATACATATTATTTATAGTGCACATTTTGCATTGTGTATAAAAACGATTTGTACAGAAGTTAGTTTGCTTAATGAAAAACAGTTTATGATAACAGTGTTGCACAAGACAGCATATTGTCAAGTATCAGAAACACTTGAAGTGTCAGACAAGCTTCATTATACCATTGGTAAACTTTATTCATTCTCTGCTTATGTTCATCATGATGTAATCTACAGAAAGTTTCACTGCTGCTTTGTCGAATTTAAAGCTACAAAATCGTTATAATGTAAAATGATCCAAGAATAAACGATAAGTAATGAGATGCTAGAGCTTAATAGACAAATTACCATGGCCAGAAACTAATGCTTATGTTGAAAATATGTTTTTTTTTAAATTAAAACTGAAGATATAGCACAAATTTTTTCTTTAAATAATAAAATAAGATGCAGACATAGAACTGTCAACACAATACTTGTCTAACTATATACAAGCATCTCTCTCTCACAAGAATATTGAATGTCATTTTATAGTTGCCACATTTTAGAACGAGGTACAATTTCGTACTTTCTCATGACTTCTCATGATGGATTTTCCTTGTTTTCAGTGTCTAAAATACTTTTTTTTTTCTTTAATAATAAATATTTCAAGATATTTGAAGTTGTTTTCTGTTTGCTTGTTGTTTTTTTTACTCATTGGGCATTTTATGATGATGTCACGGCAAAATACTTCATGATTTATATGTATGTATCTCACTGGCAGTTTCTTGCCAACAATGTTGGCTTTGAAGAAACTGAGGAGCAAGATGTGGCTAAGTTGCTGGAGTCACATTCTAAGGATCTGAGCAATGAGGAACTTGTGCATTTGGAGGCATAAAAACTCTGAAGGGGCAGAAACATCCCTTGCCACATGCCACTTTACAACCAAATGGTTAGCAGTAGTACTCGACCACAGAGAAGGCTTTGGCCCTCATTGATGTTATAGATCCCAAATGTGAATGTGCCCTCGTTTTCTCTAGAGGGCTTACAGATCTTTCAAGTAGCTATAAGGAGCTTTATAGAGAGAAAAAGAGGCATTCCATGCAGCCAGAATTAGATATCTTTCTAAAAAGATTTAGGCAAACCTCTCTCCACCTCCAGTTGAAACAGTTGCTGAATCAGATAATTCACAGAGTGACCTAGACAACCCAAGTGCCCCTCCTAGTAACCCTCCCTCTACCCTATCTCACTGCACCATTGCTTCAAGCTTCCATCACCAGAGTTTCTGGTGAGTTTTCATTAAATATTGTCTAAACTAATAGGTGTAAGTCTGCAGTAAGTACTTCTTAAGCTTAGTCATGTATATTCCAAGAGTTAGATATGGAAAATTAGCACTCAGAAATGTAACCCTCTTTATGTAATGGATTTCACTTGTTTGTATAGCTACAACATTCTCATGAACATAACCGTGTTATGTGGGGAATCCCTGTATAACCAAGACTTCTGCAGTTCTGCTTAGAGATAGATAATTACACAATTTTTTTGTATTTCTTTTAAATGCTTTGTCAAATTTAAGGACATCCTTCTAATTAAGAAAGTTCTTAATTTTGTGGTTTTGAAATTTCAGATTTGTGTTCACACAGGTGATTTTATAGCTTTTTTCTTTAAATTTCCTCTCTTTTTTTTTTTTTTCCAGTCATATAACTAGTGACTACCTTTTGGTGGAGAACCTGAAGATGTACTACCCAAGTGAGTTTTCTGTTTTTAATCTGAAGGAACTGGATGTCCCCCAGCTTGTTGTTTTTATGAGGGCAAAAAAAAAAAAAGATCTGTAATGTGAATAAAAAATCAAAAAATGAACCCAAGCAGCAGCAGTGGTGGTGGTGGTGGTGAAGTTCTGTTTGATTCACTAAATTCCTCTTGTCTGTTTGTGCATGAGATGATTGATGTTGGGGGAATAGAATTTCTTTGTTCTCTCTCTCTTCTCTCTCTCTCTCTGTCTCTCTCTCTCTCTCTCTTCTTCTCTCCTCTCTCTCTCTCTCTCTCTGTGTCTCTCTTCTCTGTCTCTCTCTCTCTCTCTCTCTCTCTGTCTCTCTCTCTCTGTCTCTCTCTCTCTCTCTCTCTTGTCTCTCTCTCTTCGTCTCTCTCTCTCTCTCTCTCTCTGTTCTCTCTCTGTCTCTCTCTCTCTCTCTCTCTCTGTCTCTCTCTCTCTGTCTCTCTCTCTCTCTCTCTCTCTGTCCTCTTCTCTCTGTCTCTCTCTCTCTCTCTCTCTCTGTCTCTCTCTCTCTGTCTCTCTCTCTTCTCTCTCTCTCTGTCTTGTCTCTCTTCTCTCTCTTTTGTCTCTCTCTCTCTCTCTCTCTCTGTCTCTCTCTCTCTCTGTCTCTCTCTCTCTCTCTCTCTCTCTGTCTCTCTCTCTCTCTGTCTCTCTCTCTCTCTCTCTCTCTCTGTCTCTCTCTCTGTCTCTGTCTCTCTCTCTCTGTCTCTCTCTCTCTGTCTCTCTTCTCTGTCTCTGTCTCTCTCTCTCTGTCTCTCTCTCTCTCTCTTCTCTCTCTCTCTCTCTCTCTCTCTCTGGTGGTTTGTGTTAACAGGGAAGGAGTTAACTTATGACCTGAAGGAAAGTGGTTAAAACCGCCAAAGTATTTAGAATTATTGAAATGAAGAATGCTTTCTTTACCACGTTATACTTGTAATATTATTCTACTTCTGTCCATCTTGTAGAGACGTGGCTACATTGGTGGTAAAGGGAAAAGTTCAGTCTTTGAAATTTTGCTGCTATTGTTTGTTTTGTAATTTATGTCTTATGAAAGCATTCTTCTTTATTTGTTAGTAGACATGTTGTTTCAGTTTCTTTTTGATGCCTTTGATTTGAAGTAGATCTATCTAAATGTTCTCATGATTATAACCCCATCTCATTTGCACCTGGATTGCACATTTGCTGTCTTTTTTTTTCAAATTCTGTCATAAAATTATGGTTTAAAAAAACTTACCATTTTTTTAGTAATTTCTTTTTAGATTCATGTGAATGTTTTCAGTCGCAATTTTCCTCAGTAGTTTGTGTTGAAATAGAATCAGGAAGTTAATTTTAGTTAGTTAACCTATGTACTAACCTGCAGTATATTTCTTAAATTTTCCATTTTATTTACTTCTTTTTTTGTAACGAGAAAAAATTGTTTTCTTTTTAAATTAATTTTGAAAAGTCAAAAACTTACTTTTAATGGTTAGATAAATATGTACCTTTTGTAGGCTTCAGGTTCCTGACAGTTTAACCCTTTCTTTCCAGTCATCCAGATCAATATAAAACGCTGTCATAGTGATGGTTGTGATACACGAGTCAGAGGAGTTAAAGCTCTGGGATTTAAGTAAGTACTGGTTGATTATTATTATGCATTGTCTGCCTGTGTCTCTGAATGGTTGTTTCTTTATTTTTTTATGTTGGGTACAGCAGAAGATATCTGTCTGGTATCATGACTGCTTCACCAATGTTGTGGCATATCCTCACTCTGTTTGACAGGTGTGATGGTTTTTAGGATCTCTTGTTTGTAACGGAAACCAGGTGGGGAAAGCATGCCTTTGACACCAAAGCTACAATTGGCGTGTTATGCACCTTACATGTGCCAACTTCAGGATGATGCTGGAGAGCAGAAGAAATCACACCACAGGTAGATGCCATGACGACAGCTTCTGAAATGTCCATCTTATGAATTTAAGAAACCCTTCACTAAAATAGGATATGTTGGGCATCATCAAAGAACTTTGGATCAAGTGCATTGGATGTAGACATAAAGTGTAGAATCACCTTGATGGCTAATCATAATGCAGTGCAGTCTTAACACTGTCATGGCATTAACTTCAAATGTATTCGAGATGGTGCTTGCTCCATGGTCTGCCAGGTTCTCCCACTTTTTTTTTTTTTTTGGAACCAGGAGGCAAATGACTGAACAAACTGAATTTAAGAAAGAAATGGTGTTAAGAGTATTACACTAGAATACATGGGGAGTGAAATATCAATAAGACTGGACTAGGAAAATTGCAGAGAAAGTGACATTTATTGCATCCAAAACTCACCTCAAAGTTACTGGAATATTTAGCATCAAATGATACCTGTGCTTTAGATCAGATAGAGGAAACAGGAGCAAAGGTGGAGTACTACTCAGGTCAGCAATAACTTAAATGCTTTTGAAATTCAGACACATGGAGGAGAAATCATGGAAGTCAAAGTTGCAATCAACAAGAGGGAAATCAGTGTAACCTTAATAATAGTAGTAATATTAACTAATCAGCTGATGTGTTACTGTATTAACAAAATTATGGAAAATGTCCAGACTAACCACTGATTTTCTGTGAAGATAGATCACTGACACCTGTCAGTCTGTTATTCTAGTAACTCACCATTTTTCATTTTACCAAAGAAATAGAAAAACTATAGAAAATTTGTGGGCCAGAGCTCTTACTGCACACACAAGTCAGTGGTGTTTTCCCAAGAAATTTAAGTGAATTTTTTTTTTATTATTCTGTATTTAAGAGTGCGATCCAAAGATGCAGGCATCAGTGTTGCAGATGCCTCAGCAATGTGGTTTGTGCAGGTGTTGTCTACCTGGCTGTCAACAGTCTTGCCTGCAGAACAGATGCTGCGGCAGAGGATTCTTGACAGGACTAAGTGAGTAGCTTTCAGTTACCAACTGTTGGTGGAAATATGCTCCTTTGAAAACATCCTTTTCTTAATATGAAACGTGATCCATATTAGCATATTTAACCAGTTCTTGTTTGTAGATTTATAAGATTGTAATTACATTTGTATGGACTTTTTGGGGTTTTTTTGCTACTCTTCTGACTGTTAATTTTTTTCATTTTTAAAACATTACTAAATTTGTTTGTTGTATCTCCTATTTTACCCACCTGTTCGGGTTGGGGCCAGAAATGCTAGCAGGTGGAGAAAAGGGTTGCATGGCACCAGAATCCATGGCCGTCATTAAAATGCCTCATACTCTCCAAATAAAAGAAGTTGTTTACACAGGTTTCCCTCCAAAGAGACTGGCACAGAAGAGCAGGAAGAAACCCTGACATGGGAGGCTTGTGAAACCGAGTCATGCTCTCCAACTGCAATTAAACTCGAGCCCTCAGCCATGATAGGCCGGCTTGCTATGCACTTGTCCATGTGCTGCCTAATTTTTTAAAAGTATACATAAAACTTTTAAAATTAATTTTGAATCTGAAATGTCCTTTTAAAATATTCCTTTTCATATCTATTGTTTGCATTCTGAGTTGTTTATCACATTTGCATACACAGCTCTGTCACTTGTTGCAATGTATGTGTATATTTTTACAGATCAGCTCTTGACCACATGCAGCCACTGTCCCTTTCACCAGTCAGCAATGAACGGCCGCAGTTCCTCAGCAAACGCGTTCTTAAGGAAGTAGAAATCTTTCTCCACGATGTTGCATTGTAAGTGAACATTTTGAACATCATCGGTCACTTGTGCAGTCTTCTTAATTGAAATTAATCCTTTAAAAATTGATCGTCGTTATATGGTAGAGTTTATTCTTTCTCCTTTTTTTTTCCTCTCCTCATCCAAATAATGCCCTTGTAAGCCACTTCAGCTGCTGCTGAGCTGTTTGTGATAGCTATCTAATCAGTGATGAAAATTGGGGGGGGGTATGCAGGCGTTCCTCTACTTTTCAGTTTTTCTGCATGTCGCCACAACATGCAAGAGTTCAAACTGATCATCTCTCAACTCTTCTACCTATTAAGTCGGTGGGAACTCCTCTGTCTCAATTCAACCACGAATAATATGTGAGGACTTGGCTTCTTAGTGGCAGAAGGCATGCTGAAGAAACAGCATGCAGAAAGAAAGGAGGTGACAGAAAAAATGGAGATTATATACCATTATGGAACATTTTGTAGTGTAAACTGGAGGGTAATTCATTTAATTGTTTCGTTTGTTCATTAATAGATAAGTAGAAATTTCAGAAATGTAGACTGTACTTACATTTATATATTGACTGATCATCGTACATATATGCTACATGTTGTAAACTGTACACCGTTATTATTCTCAATAAATTTATGTATCTGAAAAAAATTTTATTTTTCCAAAATACATATTTATTATACCTACCTTTATTTGACTGAGTTACTGATACAATGTGTGTGTAATCATCATACCCAGTGCATATAGGCTCAAAATGGCCCTGAAATTTACCATATTACAAAAAATTTCTCAAGGGGGAGGGAGGATTATAGCGCCTACCTCCCTTCCTTCTCAACCTCAGCCTCAAGGACCTTAGTGTACCCCTAGTTCCTAAAACCCATTTCCATCACTGTATCTAATAATAGTATCTCCTTAGAGGTTTGTGTGTTCTGGTTTTTGAAGCATTTAGCATATCTCCAACAATCAGTATTAGACTTACCTAGTTTAACATTTAAGAGATCTGATGGGGATTCTCAAAATAGTTAAGGGTTTTGTGTGTCTGGGCAGTGAACAATTTATTCTGGTATCTAGTGTTACCATTACTAGGGGTCAGGTCTAGAAACTGGGTAAAAGTATCAGCAGAATGACTTACTGTCAGTAGTAGTTGATAGTTTTAGAGCAGACCAGTTTTGAGATAAAATTAATAGTTTTCTTTCTTTCTTGAGACCATATATAAGCTTCCTGTCTGCCTTACAGTAACTAAACTAACTTACCAGTCACATACAATGTTTAAAGTAAATCTGTTTCAAACTTAAAAGATAAGTAAATCATCTGCATCATTTAAAAAAAAAAAACAAATTATAGCACATATCTCATATTTTACTTGTTGTGGTCAGTTGATAAATGGTGATGTATGCACATGTATATAGATCTGTAAGTATATAGTATACACCTACATACATTTAAAAATAATCTACAAAACTCGGTTGAGATAAACTCCAGAATCTTCACTTAGAGTGCTGATTATTTTTATTTGAATTTAGTCTGATGACTATTACCATTAGTTGTTGTTTTTTAAAAATATTTTGATTATTATGGTAATCTTAGCTACTTTTAAAATAAACAGAGTACATATTTATAAAGAAAGAAAGAAAGAATTTTAAAATTGAAGTTTTTGTTGTTGTGCAACCTCCATTGGGTTTCTTCAAAGCAAAATAAATTTGGAGTATACTCTGTTTTAGACAGACAAGCAGATACTCATGTGAAGGCTTCATCAACTTGTTGACTGATTTCCTGATTTGTTATCTTTTGCAGTGATCTCCAGGGAAAGCTAGTCATTGATGGGTTAGAGATTTTGCTCCGATTCAACCTGGCTCGAGGAAGTTTGAGCGGATTAATCTCTACTCTTGTGAATTTCCAAAGTAGGTCTGAGCATAATTCATTTGTTTTTCATGTAAGGAGACAAGATTCTTTTTTTTTTATGTTAAATACTTTTCTGTGTTACCAAGCTGACCAAAGGGAAAAAGGGTTTAGTCCTTTAAAGCTTAGATGTAATAGAATCAAGTTTCTATTTATTGATAATTATGAAACATTCCCACAATGCCACATTAAGAAAGCTGATTCTGAGCTGTACTAGTTGGATCCAAAATGGGACAAACAGTTTAATCTCATGGTAAGTAAAGAAGATGGAATATTAGGTTTATTGGACAGAATTATTACAATGAGGTCAACTGTTTTTTGTTTTTTTGTTTTTTGCTGCTTTTTTCAATTTTTGGTTAGACCTCATGTAGAGTGTGCAGTCTGTGTTTTGTGTTCTCATCTTGCTAAAGACATTGATAGGTTTGGGGTGCAAAGAGAATTTAGAAATTAAGTTTCCAAGCTTACCATTTTAACAGGTAGAAAAATCATGGTAGTTTTGTTGCTGTTTAAGTTTGTTGCAGGCTGGAAAGAGTCAGCATTTAAAACTTTATAATCCTTGTAGTAGCTTAAGTGTTTTTACAGTGCTGGGTGGTGAATGATCAGGGCTTAGCAAAATGCTTGGTTTACCACCATTAACTAATTTTAAAATGCTTGCAATAGTTTGGTTGAAAGCACAGGGGTTTTGTATAATTTGAAAGACTTCCTCCCTTTGTAAATAACTGCAGTGTTCCCATCTCTCGTCAACTCTAATGGGGTTGTGGGGTCAACATCTTTTTACTGATTTATTCTATTAGTGTTGAACAGCCTGTCAGCTTTCATAGCATCGAAGCAGAAACTTTCCCAATGAGCAGTTATACATTCTATCGTAATAATTTGGCAACCTGTTGTGGTTATACTATGTTAGTGTTGCAGAAAAAAGAAAATAAAGATTAGTAATTAAGTCAACTTTATATTAATACTTGGTCAGGCCAACAAACCTCTACACTGTTGTTTGGCCTTGAATCAGTGAGACTTTGTATCATGGTCTGGCTGAGGTTTCCCATTTGTGTCTAAGAACTGCTTTTAATTCCATCATTGACAGGATGTGGATAGTTTTTCTCTAAGCTGAAAGTCCAGATGCTATTGCAGCTACTTGATTAGTTTTTGAATGTCTTTATTCCTTTTTCAGACTGTGGTTGGTGGGTAGACTATGACTATGGCTTGTTGGTTCATTGATAGAAGATGTCCTTTAACAAACCCTGATTCTGTTTTTCCCACATGCCAGATTGCAGCCCATACGATGATATTAATACTTCTCCCATCTTCATACTTGACCCTGGGCTAAGATACTGGAGTTGAGGATCTTTGTTAGGTTGTCTTCAAATCCAGGTGCCAACCTCCAAACAATGAATTACCAAAATTTAGATTTAATGGAGAAGAGTGTGCAACACAGGATCATGCTAGACATTTTCTCTGGCCTGTTTTTTAAAAGTATTTTATTAATATTAGACAGAAGATGTTTGATTGTGTTATACCTGTCTATAGCCAAGGCAGTGGAGATGAACAGTCCTTTGACTCATTTCTGTAGCACAGATGATCTGCAGCAGTACATTTTTCTCAGTGATCTTTGTCATAATATTGGCTGCAGATTCCATGAAAATGGTTGAGACCTTTGGCAATCTTTTGTTGTCTCTGGTAAATAGAGAAATATCATGGGATCTGCCTGTTTTTGGCATGGTGATGGTACACATTGGTCTCCTGCTGATTTAGACATACAATATTTGCATTATTATACCTGGAGTATGTAAGTTTTGGCCAGGGCACTTTAAAAATGTATCTCAAATTCTATACACCCCTGGTTTAAAAATGTTATCCATTCCACTTCATTATTACACTATTAGTGAAAACAATAAAATAAAACAAACAGCACGGCTAATTTAAGAAGTATGGGATTTTGAATGCAAAACATCATTCAGATTTAAATACCAGATGGAAACAACATGTTATTTTTAGGTGATTGGAAAGGCCAAATGTTACCTATATTTATTCTGTTTTATTAATTAGTACTGCTAGTTTATATTGTGAAAACATTCTTGTGTAAAAATTTAAAAATAAATTAATGTATGGTTTATATGTATAGTATTTAAAAGTGAAGTTCACCCACATATTGTTTCAAATATATTTGTCTGTAGGCATTTAGATTTCTAAAGTTTTAATAATTTTCTAACAGTTCAGAATATTGTGTTACTTCAGTATACACTTTTGTCACATATGCATTCTACAAATTTCCACCTGTATTTCAGAGAATCCGGATCTATTATGGCCATATTCTCCATTGATAAAAGAGATCATAAAATCTAGAAATATAGCATGGGACAAGCAAGGTTAGTATCATACTGGATACAGCTTTTAATCATATAAAAGCAGTTTTTTAGACATGACAACTTGGCTGATTCCCAGATTAAGGGACAAATAATTAGTGAAATTTTCCATTTTCATAAGTCACATGATCTCTAGTTTCTGCATAATAACTGAATAAATACTTATTCTATCAAAACAAGGCAATGATAGAGAAACAAATGATTTTTGTTACATCTTTTGTCCCTCTAAATGGCAAAAGTATATATTTTTATCAACATTAAGAACAAAGTCTGGTTTAGGGACATTTTTTTTTGTGGGCCTGATTAATATTTTCAGTGTAGTTAGGTGGTTTTGTTTGTTTTTGTTGTGGAGCAGAAACTGCTCAATACTACATTAATGACCACCTTTTGTTTGCTGTTACTTTCAGCCGGGTTGTTGCCATTGACATTGGCTGGGTGTGATGGGGGACAGATGGATGAGAAATCTGGTCCGAGTAACGTCCTGGGTGTTAACTGGAACACTCAAGGTTTAGTACTTTTAAAGAGATCTTTATACTAGCATATCTATATGTACATGCTTACCAGTATTATTCGCCATCATCGTTGCTGCTGTTTGTCTATATACAGTGAAAACATTGGTCGAGGCTGATGCAAGTTCTAAAAAGAATTGTACAAAAAATAAGTAAAACTACTTTGAACATATCTAATATTTAAAAAAAAAAAAAACAATATCTATTTTTTTTAATATCAGTTTATTTAAAACCACTTTGTATGGTAACAGTTTTCTCTGTAAATCTTAGGGCTGATGAAAATGTGCATTTTCTTTTATCAGTGTATTTCTCAGAAGAAGGGAAGACTCGTGTCAACATGTTTTTCAGGGTCTCAGACTATGTACAGGTGACCAAAGTGAAGATCAGGGTAAGTTGTTACTACAGATATTTTAAACATTACTAAATGGTGTTAGTAAGGTTGTATCCGTTTGCCAAATAGCTAGATTTTTGCATGGATGAGATATAAAAATTATTTTAAATTCTAAATATAAAAATGTCAAAAGTGTTTGATAATCTTTCTGTTGCCTATACTGCAGGTTTTGATAGCACTGGAATTAATGTTATGTGCTGTGTTTTAGGGATTCAGTGAAATGAAGAAACCATTTGATGATAAAATGTAACAGTAGTAAATGTGAGTAAATCTGCAGTTAGATGACATTTATGGATTTATTAAAGATACTATTGTGTTCTGCGCTGCTTCCTGATATTCTCTTTTATTGCGCACACACACAAACAAAAGCTTGAAGATGTTCATGCACCAAACAGAAATACTTTCAGACAACAATTATTACCAGAAGCATTTTTTTCTAAATTTTGCTATATTTCTTGTTTCTCAGTTTCCAGATATTTAAGGCAAATGTGATCTGGACTGTAGAAATGATGTTTGCTATTTTGCAAACTTTGTACCACACAAACCCAAAACTGATGCTGTTATATGCACACTAAAGATAACTGACATTTGTTTAATTTTTCAGGCCTGCAAATTTTAAATACCTGTTTTGAAATTCTCAGTTAGTTGGAGAAATTTCTAAAGCCATCATAGAAAGATGTATAGTACGTATTTCTTTTCTGCTATGTTATTGGCTGCTTACTGGCAGAAACTTTGAAAGTTGAACAGTTTACCTTGGCTGATGAAGCAAGTAAATGAGGTAATGACACACTGGAATTATTCTTTGTGCTCTAATGAATAGCTGCTGTGATCAACAAGACTAAGATTATTCTATTCACATACATGTATAATCCTACCATTTCATTTTATATAATTGATTTTGTACATGTTAAATATCTCTGTTTTGTTTAGGTGGTGTCTGGAGTGAGAGGACCAAAGCAAGGGATGATTTTTATTTACAAAGATGAGTAAGTAGATTTTTATCCCTTACTCCTTTTTACTAATGGAACTTTATCTGAAAATTTATTTTGCCTGTTCACTCTTACTGCTGTTTGGTTTATAAGATGAGGCTGGAGTCTTTATGTACTTAGTGTATTTCAAAAAATGTTTTTTAAAAATTTGTCTATAAAATAAATAAGTATACATGACAAAATTGACTGTGAGATGGGTGGATGAAAAATGCTATTCAATTTACGATGCCTTAATATGTATCACTAAAGACAGATATGTTTGAGGTCTCACAGCAAGGAGTTAGAAGGGAGTTGGTGTGTAGGTATCGGTCTTGGTGACCAAGTGAGTTACTTTGGTACGTTTTGGTCTGGAGGCTCTTGAACAGCAGTTGAGAGCTATCTGCAAAAATTCTGTAATGTGTGGGCGGAAACTTTTAGCCGTCAAAGAGGTACACCAAAAATAGCTGGTACCAACTGGGACTCTAACTTGGGCTCCCTACCTGTCCAACAGCTATCCACTGATGAGTTAAGCAAACATTTGTGGCCCAAAGTCTTGAGCTAAAACAGATTTGAGATTGGGGTGTAAACTATGGATATTATAGTATTATGTTCAAATTATTAGTTGAATTAACAAATTTATTTAAAAAGAACATAAATAATAACAAAAAGTGCAAACCTATTTAATATATTTATACTCAAACACTACTTTAATTAAAATAACCACCTTTTACCTTTATAAAAAGCCTTGCTAAGTCCAAGCATTCCAGTTATTAATTTTTTCAACAGATAGGTGTCACTGAGTCCCAAGGTGTAATGAGGTATTGCCATAACTGTGTTGCATTATTTGTCTGTCTTTTTCTATTTCATCCAACAGAGCTCTGGAGGAGATAAATGTGTTTATATTCTATTTTAATCTGTGCACTATTTCATAAATTTGATTTGGTATTTTAACCAATAATTCAATATAATTTCCAAAGTAAACATTTTTTTTCTTTCTGAATTTGTATTTTTCCCCCTAAACTTTTGGAAGTTGTTTTAATGTGTAGTTTAACCTTTTAATGTTGTTAAAATCATCTCGGTAGTATTTAGGGCCTGAATTATTTTGGACTGAGGTGTGGGGTCTGCTTGGTCTACACTGTTTTCAGCAGGCACTTCCCTCTCAGTCTTCCCCCTTCTAGCAACTGTCTGACAGATAGGTGACTACATACAGTACATCACTTCTTTCAGTGTTCAATATGCATAGAGTAATCAGAAAAGTAAATGCTACCATGTTTGTTTTGTTGGATGTACTTTGTGAGAGATTGCTGCTTGATTTATATCTTTCTTCAATCTTTGATTTGTAGCAGTGGGTTTGACCTGGACAGACACATCAGCAGATTTAAGATCTATGACAAGTGGACTAAGACCCATTTCATGTGCAAATGCACTCAGTAAGTTATCTGCTTTTAAGCAAACTCATGCTGAAAAATCTAACAATAGCATCAATTTACTAATAACATGAATCTTCAATGTTTAAAATTTTTTAAAAGTTGATCTGTTTTTAGATTTATATAATTCCTTCAGTTTCCTTTATTTCAGGATAATTTTTGCTAGCTTTCTAAATTTTTACTGTGTTCATGTTTGCATGTATCTGTTTCTTTCTATCCTCCAATATAATTTATGCAAAGCATTATCTTTTGAGCTCAGCTTAATTTTTACATCTTAAGATTCTTGACAAAACTAAATTTTAAAAAAATGTTTTGTTTACATTAGCTATTTATATAAATGTATGTACACATACAGTAGAAATTTACCTATCCAACTTGAACGATACTAATCTTATGTTTGATATGTGAAATGACAATTTGGAAATTGGTCAATTATAAGAGCCTCTCATCCACAAAACACTCCATTATAAGCAGTCTTTTCCTGGAAACAAGGGGTCTGTGCAGTAACACTTAAAATAACGTAAAGCAAAATTATCCAGTCTCACTAGGACCCCAATTTGTCTCTGAAGGATATTGTCACCCTTCTAATTTTTTGGCCATTCATGGACTTTGTGCTAGAACAGCTCTGTGTAGAGATTAAATGTACTCTGGATGTGCCCCCTCTCTAAATACATGTTGCAGTTTTATTATGCATACATGACTGATGGAGGTCAATTAGATAGCCCAGAGTCTCAGAGGAATGGATGTTGGATAAATCAGTTTCTACTGCACATACATAATATAAAATGGCCTTGATTTGCACTTTTTTCACAAAAGGGCATATGCACAAAGAGAACTTGGCAAGTAAATAGACATTAAAATTTAAAAGAACACATTTAGTGTGGAGCTATACATAGCACTGATAAAGATGAGTGGGATTAATACCTTGCAGTGCAGTATTTTGCCTTATACAAGTTAGAAACACATGACACATTTTATGAACAAGATCAGCAATTAATTCTGATCTGTGTGATTTTGCAACCCATTTCTGGCACAGAATCTGTATTAGGAAGTCCCAGAAAGTGGGTTTATGGGAACACTTGTGTAGGAATTGGTTGACAGTGTACATGTGCTCAGTGGAGTTTGTCTGATGATTGCATAGGCTATGGCAGAGTATTTTTTGCTGCATGGACAATGAGAGCTTGAGCACTGTTTTCCTTAAAAATTATACCTTTTTTTGGACAATGAGTAGCAGCATAAACAGGAGATGTTCCAATGGGAGAATGTTGATGTATTTGGCAGAAGTTACAATTCCTGCACAGTCCACCATCTTTAACCATAATCCAATGGTCCAATTACACCAAGCACCATGACAAACAGACCACCATGTATAGTTGTAGCTTTCAAATGGTTCATTGAAAATTCCTGTGCTGGATGGCATCACACCAATAGACTTCTGTCTGAGAACTGTGAAAACCTGGACTTACTGGAAAAAAATTAGTCTTCCAAAAGCTAGAAGTGTGAGCTAGGACCTGCATCCCCACTGCAATTGACACCTAACACTATGTTGGCTAAGAGTGTTATGTGTGTGTCTGCTTTTCTGATGTACCCAATTCTGTAGAGACGATGTTTGATTGTTCTTGTGGACACCTACAGTTGCTGAGTTCCATTCTGTTGGCTTTTGATTTCCAGAATGCATGTAAATGGCTTTCTTATGGCTTCTTGATTTTCACAATCATCCTGTTAACAGTTGAAAGCAGAATGTTGTGCTTTGGAGATTTTTTTAATAGCTTCTACCAACATCCCACTGCCAAACTATTTACCCCTTTTCAAAGTCTGTCAATTTTTGTGAATCCCATTTGTGGCCTAGCTGTTTCCAAACTGTAGCTTTTAACATTTTCCTTTTGTTTATAGGTTGTACTGATGTGCTTATTTGGCTAAAATTGGCTATCTGAGTCTCATTGAGTGTCTATTACTTACCTCATGTCTCCTTAAGTTTTAAAATGCCTACCTGCACTTTTGAATATCTGTAACTGTATTTTATTAATGTTAAAGACCTTTGGATATACAGGTGCATCTCAAAAAATTATATCGTGGAAGAGTTCATTTTTACCGTAATTTAATTCAAACAGTGAAACCTTCATATATTCTAGATTCATTACCCATAAAGTGAAATATTTCAAGCCTTTTTTGTTTTAATTTTGATGATTACGACTTACAGCTCATGAAAATCAAAAATCCACTATCTCAAAATATTAGAATATTTCATAAGATCAATAAAAAAAGGATTTATAATATAGAAATGTCGAACTGAAAAGTATGTTCATTTATGCACTCAATACTTGGTCAGGGCTCCTTTTGCACAGATCACTGCACCAATGCAGCGTGGCATGGAGGCGATCAGCCTGTGGCACTGCTGAGGTGTTATGGAAGCCCAGTTTGCTTTGATATCGGCCTTCAGCTTGTCTGTATTGTTTGGACTGGTCTCTCTCATCTTCCTCTTGACAATACCCCATAGATTCTCTATGGAGTTCAGGTCAGGCGAGTTGGCTGGCCAATCAAGCACAGTAATAACATGGTCAGCAAACCAGTTACTAGTAGTTTTGGCACTGTGAGCAGGTGCCAAGTCCTGCTGGAAAAGGAAATCAGCATCTCCATAAAGCTTGTCAGCAGACAGAAGCATGAAGTGCTCTAAAATCTCCTGGTAGATGGTTGTGTTGACTTTGGACTTGATAAAACACAGTGGACCAACAACAGCAGATGACATGGCACCCCAAATCATCACTGACTGTGGAAACTTCACACTGGACTTCAAGCAACTTGGATTCTGTGCCTCTCCACTCTTCCTCCAGACTGTGGGACCTTGATTTCCAAATGAAATGCAAAATTTACTTTCATCTGAAAAGAGGACTTTGGACCACTGAGCAACGTTCCAGTTCTTTTTCTCCTTAGCCCAGGTAAGACGTTTCTGACGTTGTCTCTGGTTCAGGAGTGGCTTGACGCTAGGAATGTGACACTTGTAGCCCATTTCCTGGACACGTCTGTGCTGGTGGCTCTTGATGCACTGACTCCAGCCTCAGTCCACTACTTGTGAAGCTTCCCCAAGTTCTTGAATCGGCTTTGCTTGGCAATCCTCTCAAGGCTGCATTCATCCCTCTTGCTTGTGCACCTTTTCCTACCACACTTTACCCTTCCAGTCAACTTTCCATGAATATGCTTTGATACAGCACTCTGCGAACAGCCAGCCCTTTCAGCAATGACCTTCTGTGGCTTACCCTCCTTGTGGAGGGTGTCAATGAGTGTCTTCTGGACACATGTCAAGTCAGCAGTCTTCCCCATGATTGTGGTTGTGTACTGAACCAGAATGAAAGATTCATGGTATTTATATTGCGTAAATAGTCATTTACTCAAACTCGAAATGGAATATTCTAATATTTTGAGATATATTTTTTCTATTTCTTTTTAGCTGTAGGCTGTAATTATCAAAATTAAAATTATAAAATGCTTGAAACCTTTTAGTTTATAAGTAATGAGTCTAGAATATATACAATTTTCACTTTCTGAAATAACTGACAAAAAATATTGAACTCTTCCACGATATTCTAATTTTTTGAGATGTACCTGTATATGGTTTACAAGGCAGAAGGACAGGTAGGATGAGTGACTCTTCTTCCTTTACAATGACTTGTGTAGATCAAGAGAAATTCTTACAAGCCTGATGTGGTCCTTGTACTTAGTCTATACATATACCGCATGAATGCAGCTTTACTTAGTCATTAAAAGAAGGCAGAAAGCCAATCTGGCCCCCTGGTACCTGTAGATAGATTAGAATTTGTGAATTTTTCACATGCTAAGATGATTTTGAAAGCCAGGTAAACTTGGTGTTGTTTTTTTTTCTACATACACTACGACCTGACAACATTCCGGAAAAGATACACCCAACTACATCCTTTTCTGTAATCCGATATCCTTTTCTCAGGTACTCTTGATCAGCACATTCAGGATGTGGATGATGCTTGCTAGGCAAATAGAATTAGAAAGGAAACACAATGTAATTAATTTGGTGTTGTATCTTAACTGCAGTTTCTTGTATTGCTGGGCATCTCTTCTAAACAAACGTTTACTAACAGCATTCTATTTTCTTGTTTTTTTTTTCCTTTAGCCGTACAGAGTTCACTGATGATCCTGTGGCTTTCTTTGAAATTGAGGATGACTGGTGAGTACTGTAAACTAGTAAAATCTATCTCTGTACATTTTGAATTGTTTACACTGAATACTTTTCCTGGCTCGAAGTTTACACGTTTTTTGTGTTTGTTTTGTCTTTATATTCAGTTTCAATGCCAGATATTATTCTCACTCGCACATAGAAAATAAATAACAGTGAATTTAGGGGAACAGGGTTAACAATAATACAAAACAAAGGGGTGAACCGGAAATTTATTTCAAGTTGAAAGTGAAACCTTAAATTTAAAAAAAAATAATAGAATGTAGAACAGAGCTTGATTAAAACTTGTTTTAGCTGGTGAAATTGAAACTCCAAGAGGGAACATTTAAATTTATGTACTGTTTAGGATCAGCATATTTAGTCAGCCAACTTAAATATAATTATGAGAGTACTTTATGTACTTTTTCTATCAATAATGTATTTTGGAAAACCATTAAGTTATAACATTTGGGAAATGAAGGACACTTTAGCAAAAAGAACAAAAAATGTATGGGCACTATAGAATAAAATAAAAAATGAAATTATGAACATGGCACAGAATTATCCCATTTCATATTAAGGTTTGCAAATCTTGGTTTATGGTACACAGATATCAAGAAAATTATTATTGTGACTACAGGTGGGGTCATGGAAAGGCAACTTTTCATCATTCTGAATTCCATCAGTAAACTGTAAATGGACTTGTTGAGTACTAAGTTGCTATAAGGTGTTAATAGCAGCAGAAACTAAAGAAAACATTGCAAATGCATCAACAGCATATCTACAAAAACACACAGGTAGCTGACCTGTATAGTTACAGAGCTAATCTTCAATAGAAGACAAAATTATTTGCTAAGAGAGGCCAAGAAGAGAACCCATGGCAACACCATAGTTTGCATACACAGTTCGTTATTAAAGCACTAGCAGTCCCTTATATTATTTTTCAAAAGATTTAGTAGCAGGGTGAATGGAATTAAATTGCATTTCATAACTTTCATAATTTATTTATAGGGATGAAATAGAAATACCTTTGACTTGGTTCCCTGAGGGTCAGGTGAGTTTTATGAAAATTCCATTTAAGGATTAATTAGAATTTCAAGATGTCACTTGAAAACATTTATCCAGCTTTGCAGGAATGTGTTGGTTTGAAGAAAATGTTCATCAAGCAGGTATCTAGTCTATCTTTTTTTTTTTTTTTTTTAACTTGTTTTTGTAGCAGGGCAAATTACTCTGTATTGTTAGGGATGAGAGATTCAGCTTGCCTCAACATCAGGATATTAATCCAGATCTGTTTACTTTAAATCTTTTATTATTACTATGCAACCTCTTGATTTTCTTACTTCATCACCAATACATATTATTCTTTATTTACTCTTTTCTTTCAACCCAGAACATCTGTTGAATTTTTTAATGAATTAAAGGTGATACATACTGCTTTATTTATTAACCACCCTGACGACATTGGAAGACAAGGATGTCAAACCCGCTTGATGCTTACAGTTTTAAATCAGGCTTCGTAATCTAAAAGCCCAAAATAACAAAAACCTGAACTTTTTTTAAATTTTATTTTATGGTTTTGAAAAGCCTCAGTTAAATCTCTCCATAATATTGGATATGTGAGCCTAGGATATTTCATTTTTGCTAAATGCTTAGGATAATTTAAGATGTTCGTTCTGAAAATTGTTCTGTAAAATGTGTTTGCGTTATTAGGAGGATGCAGTCCAGACTTAGTGTTCATCTTGTTAAAGATGCAGATGGGGTGGAAAAGGTGCAGTCTTGCCCACATATCAATTTTTTGTGCTTAACTGATGTAGAGAGGTTCCACTTTCAACTCGCAGTTTTTCTAGCCAAAATTTTTATTGATGATGAACTCCACTTAATTTTTAAAATATTCTCCAGATATTTCATTTGGCCTTTTTTGGTGGTGAGGTGGTTATCTGTTTAACTCTTGTCTCAACATTCCTTTCATGGAGAATTTTAAGGACATGTTGGGGCTTTATGCCACCTATCTTTCTTATACTTTGGTCTCCTGATTAATAGGTGCATGTTACAGCTAGGCAATATGAAGCCCTCCTGTGCCACACTCATTCTGCATGTCATGGAATTTTAAAAATGTAAAAATCAAAGTTTAATTTTTTTTTTTTAAAAAAGTGCAAAACCTGGTGTACAACTATCAGCTCACATTTATTTGAAGGATCCAGATAGCTCTCCGCAAGGTGGCAGATTTTCAGTCGTGCACTATATACTGGTCTGTTTTGCCTGCCTTACTCTGAAACAAATTTAATGCTATCAAAACACAAGTGCAGACATACACACACACACAATTGGGAATGACAGATGCTCTGAGGCTGACTCATAATAGATACTGGCCTAAAACCAGCGTGTGGCAGCCAAACTTCAAGCTATTATTAGTTTTTCTTCGTTTTTATATAAAGCAAGCTATCTTCCTAACAACACACCATTGTTGCAATCTGATTTTTAAGTTTTAAATTTTAAATGAACATTCATTGCTAAATGTTTTAGATTATTTATTAACCTAAGCACATTATACAATAGCAGTGTAAAGAAGTGTTATATTATGCAGAGAGTTCTTCATAGTAGCTAGGGGTTTTATCTAAAATGCCTGACCACAAGCAACAGGGTAAAGGTCTTGGTTTTAATAAATTAATCATTAGAACTTCTTTCTTACTCTAACCTCACCTTTCATTTCCAGCTTTTTGAAAGAAAAGAGTATTGGATACATTTGTATGTAACTAAATAAAATGTTGGCTTCGATATTTGAGAGGAATTTACCAAGGAATGTTGCAGAAAAAATTAACCAATAAGTTAATTATTTTAGTAAAGTGATACTTAAGCATGACAAAGAAATTGATAGGACTCTTTATCTGAGTTTTTTAGTCGTATTAGAAATTTACAAAAAATAAATTTTCTTTTATTTCTAAATCATGTTTTTTGTTGTTTTTTTTAGAATATCTCAAATAACTCAAAAGAATTACAGAAAAAAGAAATCTTTAACAAAAATTTCTAATGAATTTAAACCACAAATTTTAGACATTTTTGTATCTCACATTGTAAAAATCTTTTTTATGAAAATTGACATAAAAATGTAGGTTGCAAAAACTCTGTTTGAGAGGATGGTGCAGTGTGTGTATGTGTGTGTGTATATATATATATATTATATATAATATGGGGCTTTTGAATTACCTATCTTTAATATGCACAGTATTGGAAACTGGAAAATCTGTTTAGAAAATGCAAATAACATTTGATAGAATTGCATCTTGTTTGTAAAAATGAGATGTGCCAAATACAGTCATATGTTGATATTTTACACTGATTGGTTTTCATGCAAGCAGTGAAAGTGCCACACCTGTGTAAGGACTATAAAAGTGTAGACATTGTAGTGTGCTGAATACTATGGCTTCTGGGATGGAAATATAATGTGACAAGTGTGTAGAAATCAGTCTTAGCTGGTGAAGGCTACTCCTTGCAGCAGATTGCAGCTAGACTTCATGTTTCAAAAGCAGTTCTTTGCAAGACTCTGAAGGAGCATACATGAGAGACCTTGTGAATGATCTAGCTGCCTGAAAACCTTTGCTGAAGAGAGGCAACCAGACGGCAGGGCTGAAATGTACAGCAAAAATGAAACAGTGGGATGACCAAACCTGGAAGCAGGTGCTCTTTACAGATGAGTCCAAGTTTGAAATGTTTGGCAATAATCAGCGGCAATTTATTCAAAGGCGGACTGGGAAGCAGTGTAACATACAGTAAAGCACGTGGGTGGATCAGTACAAGTGTGGAGTTGCATATCAGCCAAGGGTGTTAAAGATTCGCATAATTTCAAAAGTATACGGACTATCGGTAGGTACAAGCAGATTCTCATTCATCATGCCATTGACTCTGGTGGGAATCATCTTCTATCATGATAACGACCCCCCCCCCCCCACCCAGACATACAGCCATTGTGGCAAAAAATGATCAGGAACGTAAAGAGGCTGATAGAGCACTCACAAAGATACCTTGGCCAGCACTGCTGAAATTACAGGTAGGTTTTCATCTTTAACCATGGCATTGATCTCAAGCATATAGCCATTGTGATGAAAAATCATGTAGAAAGTAAAGAGACTGATAGATCACTGAGGCTATATGGGGTTACATGGCTACTGAAATGTTAAAAAGCAACCATACATTTTGGATAAATTGTGGAAAGTGCTACAGGATATTTGGAACAACATTTCATTCATAGTTTGATAACCTGTCTGGAAGCATGAGAACAAGGGGTCACGGTCTATATGACAAAGGGCTTGCATACCAAAATATGAATGCATTGTGTATGTATTGTACAAATGTCTCAGTTGCAGTTACTCATTTGTGCATATCCTGTTTGTTTCCATAATTCCGCTATATATATTAATCAGGATTCCCTCACTTCACTTGGGTTTCCTGATTGTAATGTAAATAATAAAGATGATGTGGTCAAAGCTCCCATGTATAATATGTACTACTACTGAGTACTAAAAAAATGCCTCTTGTGAATAACAACGGTAATAGCATTTCATCTTCCAACCATTTGGAGCATTTTTCTCACCTGTCTTTATTTTGTGAAGATAAAGAAAAGAAATGTTTTAAAAAAAACTGCATATTCCTCTTTGATTTCTCTTTACAATAACTTGCTTATTCTGTGTGTTAACTTAAGTGTGTAGATTTAATGAACAAGGTATTTCTTTCCTACTTTTATTTATCTAAGATCTTTCCTTTAATGTTGTTGTTTAAAAAGTAATTTACTTGTTAATTTCAATCATTAAATGGCTTTTTAAAATTTAAGTAGTGTCTTTCTCTTTTGTTCTGTAATAACAGTAGTAACAGGCATATACTCCACATGAACAAGTAAACTGTTGCCTTTTCTGACTGCCATTTTGTTTTATCTGAAATGACTAACATTTTTTTAAAACGTAAGGCATTAAATTTTATTCTCTAAAAGAAAAAAAATCTATATGATCTGTTATTAATGCTATAAAACAAAAATGGAACTTAAAATGGAGTAGTAAACTTTGAAAAGCAATTACTTTGGTCTGGTCACACTTACTGACTGTCATTCATTGATGTGCTTCTGTACTGTTCTGGTTCCAGTTTTTGTTGGTGAAAATTCTAGAACCCCGTCATAACAGCGCTGGCAGACTGGGAATTCATGGGATCAGGTTTTTTGGCTTCAGCAAAAGTGAGGCCTTTGTCAGTGACTCTGTGGTGAGCTGTTTTACATGTTACTGTTTTGATTTGTCATCTTTATCATCGAGTAGTAGTTGTCTTTTTTATAATTGCTGCTGATGTAAAAACACAGGCTGGGTTTAAGTGGAGTATTAGCAGCTTATATTTCTGGGGTTTTGACTGGCAACAGGCAAAATGGATAAAACTAATGTTAGGATTTTTTATCAACTCAAAGGGAAAATGATAACAAATAATTCTTTAAGGACTACAATTGTTTAAATTTACATTTTTGAATTTGATCTTTTTTTTAATGAAGTGTCATTTAGGATAACAGTTTTTTTTTTTCTGTTAATTTACATTGCTTTTTGTTTTGTTTTTTTTTTAATTACTATTGTCATTGTCATTATTTTTATAGCAGAAGCTGTTACTGCCCCCTAACAAGCACCTGTTGACCTCAGATGAGATTCAAATGTACATCCTTGCATTCTTGATTGATCTAGCTCAAGTTCAGGTAAGAAGCAAACAGGTAAAAACCCATACATATTCTTTCCTGTTTTACTACACAACACGATCAGGCTTGAGAAAATGGCAACTCTGGTTAACCTTGTAAGAGTAAAATGAATGCAGTACAAATAAACAAGAGAATAAACTAAATTGCAACTTGTAGACAATTGGAAAATGCAGATTTTAAGTAACCTGAATTTTTTTTTTTTATTTTAGTTTATTCCAAAGAAAATGAACCGGCTTGAAATACTGGATGTTGATGACATATCATTGCAAGACATTTGGGAATTGTTTTGCTTGTACACCAACAAGTAAGTCAGACTTTGGTTTTTTTGTTTCGTTTGGGGAGGTTGTATTTAAATATAGGGGTTGCTTGTTAACAAGAAATTACAAGCAAAGTCTATGGCTTTCAGGCCCCAGCAAAGGCAAGAAAAACATAATATTGCATAGAGTGTTTACCAGTTTAAAAACTTTAGATCTCATTTGTCTGTAGCAGTCTGTTTTCCGTACACTAAACCACTGCACAGTAGTGTGAATCATTTCAGGCAGTTGATATTTTTAATTTTTACACCAGGTGATTATTGGCTGAAAAGTGACCCTAATTAATTAATTAAAGCTGGGAAAATTACAGCACCCTTTTTTCCATGCGATATTAATCCACTTATTAACTATACACCGCAGTACCTGAATATTTATTTTCAGAGACGATTATAACAAATCTGGCCAGATCATACACCTGCTCCACTGTCTGTTACCGGTGTTGATTGGTTTGGAGCCGAGCCAGAAGGTAAGTTTTGCATGGAAGAGAAGAAAAACAAAGCAGCTATCATGATAGTGGCAGCATTCTAGACATGTAATTTTTAGCTTTCCCCATCTTTCTCTGCATACTACATGGCACAGGACACTGATATCTTGAGAACAAAGAAGATTGCTATTTGAAATGTTCCAAAGAAGAATTTTTCAGTAAAATAATTTATGAAATGGTTTTAATTGCCACATTATGACCACTTGCTAACGGTTGTGGCCCATTGGTTTAAGCTTCTCTCTTTTCTCTGAGTGAAGTGATGAGTTACTGCTTTTTAAAATTGTGATGCTTCTAATCCCCTGCATTCTCTCACACATGCCATCACTGCTCTGTTTACATGGCAACTGACACAGTGGATGTCAGACTCAGGTATTGAACTCAGACGGTTTGGCACTCACCATCTGTCTGTCTATTCGGTTTTGCATAAGTCTGGATGCGATAACTTATTGGAATATGTTCATATTTGGTGGGCATCAGTTTTGTGAGCCAATAATAATGCCTTCTGTGGGAAGGAATTTCAACTAGAGTTCAAAATCAGCAGAACTACTGTGAGTGACAACTCAGCTGAAGGCAGCAGCACTTGAAAGATCATGAAAATGGCAACTGACAATAATAAATCAGACAGTGATTTGTGTTGGTAGTTTCCACAAACATGACGTACAATGTGGTGCATTATTTGGACCAAATCTATGTACAAAAGTTTTGATTTTCGAGTGAGACAGTGATTTCTGGATGGATTGAAAAATTCAAGCGTGTTGTAGAGTTGATAACTTACCATTCAGGGTTTAAAAGAAAACTCTGTACAGCCGTATCATTGCTGGATTTCAGGCCAAATTTAAAGCTGTTATTCTAGAGCATGGACTTGTTCCTGGCCAAGTGCATAACTTTGATGAAACTGAACTCTCCTGAAAGGCACTCTTTTCCAAGACTTTGGCAGTTAGGTAGGTACAAGCATACTGTACCATCATATAAACAGCTCATGGAATTTGTAACAATTTTGCCATGCACTAATGGAAGTAGCTCATGTAAAATTCAGTTACCAGCTTTTGGAAAATTGCAAAATCTTCAACCTTTAGGAAATTAAAGAACTGGTTTGATAAACTTCATGCCTGCAGTCCAGAAACACTTGAAGGATCACAATCTTCCCAAGAAAGTTTTTTTTTTTTTAATTTTGGACGATAATTCACCTGCTCACCAAGATGAAGGATTGATATCGTGATAGAAGCATCTACAATATGCATTATTTCTTCTCCCCAATGTGGCTGGACCAGGATGTCCTAAACCACCTGAATCGATGCTATCACCAGGTACTATTATAGAAATTGCTTGTTCCTGAGAGTGATTCAGAGTAGGTTTTCTAAGTTCTTGAAAGTGCCTAACAATCAAAAATTGGTGTACAGGGGCCAGTGAAATGTGGGAGGGTGTGTCAAGCAAAGATCCCTGCAATGCAGCTGGCAAAAGTTCTGGCCAAAAGGACCAGCTGAAGAGTAGCAGTCTAATGTTGCAAGTGATGGGAGTGTTGTGGCAGAAGAACTTGTTCAGATCTTGATACCCAGATGCAGTGATTTTAAAGAATGTAATGTAAATGAAGGTGTTGATCTGGTTTGGAAAATTAAGATAGGTGGAAAGATTGTGGCAGATGTGATAAACAGTGATGATGAGATAGATGGTGATGAAATGAGTGACATACTTAGTCAATCCAAGGTAAAAAACACAGGCCTTTGTTTGTCTGCTGTTCTGGTGATCGGAGATGGAGGAAGAAGCTAAGACAACAAAGTATTATTATTGTTCAAATTTGTGTAACTTTGCAGCATATAATTGGTAACAATGACTTAAGCAACAAAAGGTCACAAACTTCTAAAAATTATTGCTAGCACTGTACAAATTATCAATGAAACAACATGCTTATAAATGAATAAATGAAAGCACTTTTATCTGTTTCTGAAACTTGACAGATTTAGCATAACTCCCCATTACAACAGTAAGAATATGGCACAATATTTGTTAGTTCTCTTCACTTTATATTTTTTTAACTTGATTATTCAAACATTTCTACCCCTTTTTCCAGTTAGTTTGGATTATCAAGTCTTTACTGTAATAGTCCTACAAGGTGAAAAAATTCAGGTAACTTAAAATGTTTAGCTTTTTTTTTATTCAGGGGGTAGGTTGAATGAGTAGATTTAGTTTGTAAAATTCAGAAAATCCATAAATGTTAAATGGAAGCTTGGATTTTAAAAAAAAATCCATCTAGGATTTTCTGTAATATCCATGTGGCTCGAGATGAGTTGGAAAATAAAAGTTTCAAGAAATATTGAAATGTTACTATTTGATCAAAAATATTGTTTTATTTTTGGTGCCAGACCTTTTAAATTATATATTTATAATCTTTGTTTTCTTTTCTGTTTCCAGAAAATAATTGATAAGTTTTTCAAGCACCTCTGCTGCTTATTGGATGAGTCACCTTGTGGAAAGTTGTGGAAACTAGCTAGACAACTTGTACTTGACGGTGAGTCAAAAAATTCCAATTACAAAGACTATTTATTTATATTTTACTTAGTCTTGTATTTTAAGTCAGTCTGTTTGCCTTTTGTTTAGCTTCAGACCTCATGAACGCTTTCTGCAATAACTATTTTCTTTTGCATATACTGAACAATTGTACTCTTTTTCTATTTATTCATACAAGAAATTGCCAGGTGATTAAACAATACATTATTCTCTGTATTTTTTTTTTTTTTTTTGGTTATCTGCAAGTTTCCAGATTTGAATTTCTTCATTTTATTTATTTGACTCTTGCGCCAAGAGAAGCAAAAAATAATAATAATTTAATACAGAGGCAGGTCTTGTTCGTTTTATCATTTGGAGTTTTTGCTGTTTGTTGAAATGATGAATGAAGTTCTCTCGTTGTCTCTGGCTGCTGCACGCACCATATCAATCTGTCTCTCTCCTCTAGGTGCCGCAGTGTTCTTTCCAGACAAAGAGAGCCGTGGAAGCCGTCTGCTCAGCCTGATGGATGATGTGGGAGTAAGTTAATTACCCGAGCTTTTTTTTTTCTTTTGTGACTAATTAGAATGTGCTGATGCAATTCTCACGATACTTAATCTGTTTACTTTTAATTAAATAAATACTGTACAGAGTTACAAGCTAAGTTTTAGCCAATTAATAGTTGAGTGAAAGATTTCGCTTATCCCGATATTTCCTGGTCTCTATTATATCATGTTTTCTATCATTTTTTTTCTGTATCTATCAATTGTGCATAACAGTAAAAATAGTTAAATAGCTTAATTTATCAAAATGTCAATTCTTCTTAGAATTTGATGGTCATTGTTAAAAATATCATGTGGTTTAATAGATTTGTTTTCTCTTTAGTCAAAGAAACATGTTTAAGGAAATTTTACATGATAGGCAAATCATGATACTTCTGTATTTTATATAGAATTTAATCTGTAAGAAGAATTCCTATTTTTCATTCAAAAAAAAGAAATTTTTTGTTTTCTTTTGAAAGGTAATCTTTTAAAAAAGATTGTCTTTTCAATTTATTTCAGCCGATTATTAGACTTTTGGTTGATGTGTGTAAAATTAGAAATACGCTGAAGAGAAGAAACTCGGCATTACATGTTAATACAAATTATAAAAAAAGAAAAACAAACTTATTAATTGGAGGTATACCTCATTAAAGAGTGAAAATTTGGGTGTAAACATTGGTACATAACCATGACACCTGTCTGGCTTGCAGTTCCTTTTGAGTTATTTTTTCATTGTTGATGCGCTTTCTAATAAATGCTATCTTTTGCATAAGACGTAAGATTTTGGAGTAATTGAACATTTGTCAATTTATTGTTCTTATTCATTAGATGAGATTTTGTGAAAACAACATGTCATGAGTCGAGAAGATGTCTGATCTAGGAGTTACGAAAGCAAATCACATCCTTCCTCTCTATACTCATGAAGATGAGAAGGTGTTCAATTTGTATGATGTACACAAGTCTGTCACTTACTCATCACACTTACAAGTATCAGGATTTCTTTCTTTTTTTTTTTTCCTTTGTTTCTTTTGCAATCTACCAGTTAAGCGTTTTAGTCAGCCACCTAGAGGGGGGAAAAATGGTTCTCTTTGTTTTATCTCAATTTTGTAGAAGCTTGTGGATCGACCATCAGTGACTCTGGTGTTCCAGTCACTCTGCCAATTTTACACGACAGCTGAGCCCACAGGTCTACTGGATCTACCCAGGAGCCCATTTGATGCCACGGTTTGTATTTACTTCCATGTCATTAACCCAATAATAAACTCCTGAACTTAGATTATTCTGCTGTTTTCATTTTAACCCACCAGTTTGGTGTCTCATTACACAGTAGTTTGACCAATCCGTTCTCTTGCAGGCTTAAGGAGTGTGGTGGTTGGTAATTAGTGAGCAATACAGTAGAATTCCTTTAATCCAGCAGTCTGCGATCCAATATATTGGCACCAGGTGAACAAGTGTAATCTATTATCGCTATAGAGCACACTGAACCAGTGACTTTCCCACGTCTGGAAATTTACTGCTCTGCAGAAACATATTTTTTATTACTCATTTCTTTGAACTACTTTATAATGTTGTTAGAGATTAGTCCTTCAACTAGCTGTGAAACGTAAAAGAAGAGAATTTTTCTTAACATTAGCTCTATGGTACAGCTATGCTGTTTAGTCCTACCAGTACTGTACAAAAGGAAAACTTCCATCTGCTATACACAGTACTGTTCATTCTTCACCTAGTTTAGGTGGGTTTTTATTACAGTATTATTATGTTTTACTATACAGTTGTCCCCCGGTATTCACGGGGGTTACGTCCCCTGAGCACCCGCGAAGAGTGAAAAACCATGAATATTGGACGTGGTCCATATAAATGCCTATAAACGTCAAAATATAACGTAACATATAATAAAAAAAAATATAAGTAAATATATAATAATAATTTAATAAAAAATACAGTAAAAGGTACAGGTACTCACCAATAATGAATGATATTGATTGAAGATGATGATGATGAATAAGCTGTGCAGTACGATGAAGATAATGACTGCACAGCAAAGCAGAGGATTTAAAGCCCCTTAGGTGGCGCCTCTTCTTCAGGCGCTGTAGGAGGAGTCGTATCTTCGTGCAAGGCTTTCTTGGTGGTCTTGAGGAACATTGTGATGGGAAGTTGCTGTCGCTGTTTCTTCATGGTGGTGAGGAGGGTTTTATGTCTGCATGGCAGCATCGATGGCATTTTTAAATTGGAGAGACTGAACCAAACTGGGACGATGTGGCGCTGCTGGGCTGCATCTGCCTGAGACAGCGCCTCGTGGGAAGCAGCCAATCAGCAGCAAGGAGAAATGACTAACGCTCTCGGATTGGCTACTTTCAAACCTCCAGCCAATTATTAGTTAGGTTCTAAGGAAAATTCCGCGAATAACTGGGGCTGCGAATGCCGAACCACGATTACACGGGGGTCGACTGTACATTACTATTATAGGAAAGTTATTGTTATTGTGATTTCTTGTATTATAGATAAGTTATGCCTATTATATAACTATGTGAATATAAACTAGCATGTTACCTAATCAGGCATCTATGTGGTCTAGTACCTGCTGGATTAAAGGAATTATACTGTAAACAGTGACATGGTTTCTACTGCTATCCTTGATGACATAGGTGGCATTTTTGTGACTTTTTAATCTTAAAATTAGCAGGATTATCATAGATTATATACTTAAATTAATTTCCTTCATAGATATTCATAAAGAAATATCCTTTGATAATGGTTGTCCTACCTTAATAATGTCGTTATTTTGTTTTCCCATTCAGAACTTCAAAGTTAGAAAGCCACTGACCTTGTTGGAAAACCTGATAACTGTGGTCTATCAGGACTTTACCACAGTGGTCAACACATCTGTTATGAATGACCAGCTAATACCACTTCATCGTCTGTTCAGTGCCTTACAAACCAGTTTACTTTACTGGTGCTGGCAGCAGCTAACCAGTTCATCAAAACCAGAGAAAACTGTCGCCATGGATATTGTTGTCAGGTGTAAGTAATTTGCATCACCTCTTTAGATTTTATTTTACCTAGTAGTGTTTCTTTAGTATTATTTTTAGTATATTTCACTCTTACCAAACATCTAATTGCATATCATTATTCTTATAAGTATGATTATTTTATGTTTTTAAATAATAGTTTATGTTAAACTAATGAGAGATCAGAATAAATGTTCGTGTAAAACCAGCCGGGTGTTAGTAGCTAGTGGAGGTGATCGAATCAGTGTTTAAGGTCTGCAGAAACACTTCTTCCCTACAAAATTGTCGGTCATGTTTTCTAAACAGACTCCAGCTGACCATTTCTGTCAGAAGTTTATGAATTCACATTTCAAGTGCAATACATTTAAATTGCTAAATGCTGACAAACTGGAAGAACTTAAAATTATAGCCCCATCTGTTTTACTTATAATGCATTAACCATGGTTGGTTGATTGGCGGCATCTTTAATTGTGCATAATATTTTCAGATTCAATTTCTGTAGCAGAGAAGGCAACAGAAGCTATCAAGTTTTTGCTGACAAAGTCTGGAGAAAAACTAGTAAGTAAAATCTCTGTAAATCTTTAAGAACAAACTGAAGCTTATTTGTTTTGATGTCTAACTGTCTAACAGATGTTTTTATTACTAATTTTTAAAATTAGAGGAAAGTCTAGTAGTAGTTAATGAAATTCTATTGATTAAACCTTTTTATTTTATAACAGCATTAACATGGGATTATGATGGAATGTCTTTTTTTTTTTTTCTTTCTGTATTGTTTTGTCATCTTAACTGATTTCTGTATGCAAATAATAAAAGTTGGCATGACAATCTTTATCTCAACATGTGCAGGTAAAATTTCTACACATTCTCACTTTTTTTTGTATGGTTGTGTAAATTCTCTTAACATCAGCAATCATATACAATTTAAAATTCTTAAGACAAAAGATGTTTATTGATTTGTCTGCTTTTCTTAATGTGTGTTTTTTGTTTTTGTTTTTTTTTGTTGAGGTATTAGGAAAAAACTAATTAAGTACAATAGATAATTGAAGTTTTTAATATCTCTCTTTTGCATTCTCAGTCTTTTGTTTGTGTGAACTGACACTAAACCTAGTTGAAGAGCAAAATAAGGTTCTGAAGGACTCAATGATATTTAAACTAAACACATTACCTTCCACAATGCAAGGTCAAGCATGCACCCTACTTTGACACTTTTGGTAGACTACCCAGCACCAATACCAAAATTTCATGACAGCACTCACACCATAGTAGAGAACCTTGCTGGAAGATTAGATTAGAAATAGAAAAGCATTCTTGTGAATAAACAAAAGAAACATCAGTGAAAGATGAGGTCTGTCGAAAAAGTATCTGACCTTAGGCTTGGGAAAAAAAATTATGTACTTGGTGAGATTCAATTGCTAATCCCCTTCGAAATAGGCCCCTTGTGCCTTCACACACTTAGCCCAGCAATCCTTCCACTGTTCAAAGCACGTTTGTAATACTTCTTCCGGAATGGCTCTCAGCTCTGCCGTTGCATTCCGCATGATGTCCTCTTGGCTCTTAAAGCAGGAGCCTTTCAGTGGCATCTTCATTTTTGGGACAACCAGAAGTCAGAAGGAGCCATGTCTGGAGAGTAGGGAGCTTGGTGAATGAGCAAAATGCCTTTCTTTGCCAAGAAACCTTGGATCAGCTGCAACGAATGAGCCGGGGCATTGTCATGATGCAACTGCCAGTTTTGCGAGGCCCACAGATCCAGTCTCTTGCACCGAACTGCATCACGAAGACATCGGAGGACTTCCTGATAGTACTCCTTTGTAACTGTTTGTCCTTCTGGTGCATATTCATGATGCACAACACCTCGGTAGTCGAAGAAAACAGTCAGCATCACCTTGATTTTGCTCTCTACCTGATGTACTTTTTTGGGCCTTGGTGACTTTGGGTGCTTCCACTGTGATGACTGAGCTTTGGTTTCCAGGTCGTACCTGTACACCCACGTCTCATCTCCAGTTATCACAGTATTCTGTAACTCAGGATCCCTGTTGGCAGTATCCAGCAGGTCCTGTGCAACCTCAAGACGAAGTTGTTGTTCCTGAGAAAGCAGCTTGGGCACAAATCTCTCTGCCACTCTGTGCAAGCCCAAATCCTCCTTTAAAATTGCATGTGCAGAATCTTTACTGATCCAACACCGTCAAATGACGATCCTCCATTATCAAGGTCCACACTTTCTCGATAACAACTGCATTGCGGCTTGTTGACGGCCTCCCGGAACGCTTGTCACTCTCCACCGATGTGCGGCCATCTTTGAACCTGTTGTACCATTCTTTTATTTGGGTAACACCCATGGCATTGTCACCAAAATCCTGTTGAATTTTGCGAATTGTTTCCACTTGGGTACCTCCAAGCTTTTGGCAAAACTTGACGCAAGATCGTTGCTCTACACGTTCCATCATCACGGGCGAAATGAAAATGCGACGAGTAAGTAGTATAGCACCTCACACGCTGGCTGCCTGACAGCGACTGAAGCATCCAGCAAGCCCGCCAAAAACCACACATGCGCATGAAAGCATGCAGTTGCCCTATGCACACTTTTGCCTCCCTAACATCATTACTTCCCACAGGAAAAAATAAAGTTGGATACTTTTTCGACAGACCTCGTAGAGCAGATGGCCATGATAAAGGAAAGTCGGACTATTGCATTGGTGCCATATTGGCAAAAATTGTCATGCAGCCAAATAATGTCTAATGGTTTCCACAGAAATATTCCTCCCCACACGTGACATGCCTTGTTGTGTAATTCACAAGCTTTGATCTAACTCAGAACCCAGTGCAAGGTGCACCAAGTCACGTTCTTGATGCTGTCTCTTAGGAAGACTGACCTGTTCAAAAGATAGCCAATGCCATGGAACTCCAGTACATGCAGAGCGGAAACAAAAACAGCAAGTTGTAAAAGAGCACTAGATCATGAAAGTGCCTCTGGAATGACAAATGACATAATCAACAGATATCCTGAAAGGTTTAGTCATTACCCCTCAGAAGTGAGACAAGTTGTGAATGATCTTAAAATGGGAGACATTTTGCACATCCTGCAGGTGTTTAAGAGGACAGATGTTCTGTCTGCCCAATGCTGATGACATGACTCACAGTAAGCATTGAGCCATGAACAAATAGGTGATATCCCCCATCATTTTAAAACCATTGTGGCCTAGGAAAAATACAAACATTACAGCACATGCACAGTAGGAAAGAAAACATACTGATAAGAATGGTGTGGTTATAGCAGATGACAGTGACACTGTTCTATATAGTGACAGTAACTAAATTTTTTAAAGCTGTAATGTAGCTCTTATAATGTTACAGTCACTTACTCCAGACAGTTAGAATATAGTTGATGGCATTGGTGCAGTTTTGAAATTGAAGCCTATCAGCAGTTTGGGAGCCCTGAGAAACTCCTAAAATACAGAGTTGGTGATGACTACTGAAAGCAAAGAGCAGTATTGGTGCAATAACACCATCATCCTAAAAGGAGCCCAAAACTTTTGGACCATTTAATTTGGACCCCAGTCACATGCACACAGTAGTCATTGAAGTGGGTCTTCAAAGCTGAAAAATCAATCCTGCAACCAATAAAAACAGTTGTATCATCAAAACCCTGGGAGACTTTCGCTGATGTGCAGAATTCTGGAAATGAAATGTGAAAAATCTCCCAGAATGGTGTAAAATAGCACCAAGCATCTTCACTCCCAAAACACATAAGAATGGAGACAACAGACTGCCATGGTGAACAACTCATTGAAGCTAATCTGTTTTTATAAGAAAGTTATTAATCAGGATCCAGCTACCTAGGTTGGTGTATAAGAGGCAAAACAACTAGAAAAAAACAGGCCCAAAGTTCAAACATTAAACACACAAGGCTTTCTCAACATTGAGGATATCTTTGACCAGACCCATAGTCTACAAAGCAGTCATCATTCCCACTTTGCTGTACAGCTGTAAGACCTTGATGGCATAAAGAAGATGTCTAAAGGTCCTAGGACGTTTTCACCTGTGTGCATTTCTTGGGAAATTTGTATGCAACAATTTGTCTTGGGACCTCTATTCAACAATAGGCAATTTTGAAATTTGTATGTATCTCCAAACACACTACTTCTGCATAGAAGTGCTCCTTGACTTAGATTTCCTGTGATTTTTATTCTATACTTGTAGGTTTTAAGTCCCCATCTTTCTCCAACAGCTCACCCGCCCACCCCTATCCTTTTAAAAAAAATTTTAAAAAAGAATTTTACAGTTTTTACTTGGTTTTTCAGAGAGAAATTTTACCCAAGCTAGAGATGCTCTTTCCATCACTGTGTGTCAGACAGTTGGTAAGTTCTTAGTGCTTTTTTTTTAAGCAATCCTCTTTAGAATTATGATTTTTTTGTTAACATCATTATCATTAGTGTATGTATTCATTCTTTAAAACAATATTTGCTATAGAGATGAACAGTACCTTCCTCACTAATGTACACCCCCACATGTTTTGTGCTGTCTAAATATAAGGCCAGTTTGACAAATGCTGACTGGCGTTATGGTGCCTTGTGTTTTTGCTTTCCAGTTTGGTTTTTACATGAAGGAAAGGCTGTCCTGATGAAATTAGCAAAATAACTATATAATTTAGGTTTGTAAATCAAAACAAGAAATGCTGTGCTAATATCTAAGTGTTTTTAATAGTTACCAATGCTAAGCACTCTTCTTTTATATAATGAAAACAAAAACCAGCAGCCATCATGACACTTATCACTTATGTTGACAGATAAAGGTACATATAAAAATAGATTGGCTTCACTGTACAGGTGTAGCAAGATTGGAATGGATTAATGGCAGCATGGGTGAACCATTGATGTGTATCTTCAAAGCACACAGTATAATAATGATTGTTTTCCTCTTAGCTTTTTAGGTGATATTTTTCAGGTTTTTACCTAAAAATATGCATTTCTAATAACATCTTGGCTCTAGGTACATGTTGCAGTATGGAAGAAACAGGTGAAACTTCCAAGTGACTTGTACATGGCTTTTACCGTTATTCCTTTCAGATTGTTCTTCTGAATTTTGTGGGTGACATGTTCGATTCCAAAACTCGGTGCACTCTTCTCCAACACTTCAAACCCCTAGCACTGGAACTACACCATCTGTCATTTGTGTCTCCAGATCTTTTCCCCAGTGTAAGTATTGTCCCTAACTATTGATTACTGCTGTATTGTCTATTCATTTTGACCAATGGAGGGTTGGGGATATTGAAGTTGTGCCATTTTGTGGCAGGACTATAAGGAATTTCATTTAACCTATTGGCAATGTACTTCTCTCTGCAGCTGTTCAGTGACTTTTGGCCAGAGGATGATAACTGTGTTGTTGTTTTGAAAACCTGGGAAGCAGAGTCGTCACATAATTATGATAACAATCTTCACAGCACACAGGTAACATGCTAACGGCAGCTACATTTGTAAGCTCACCAATGAAATTTCATGTTTACATTAGCATATGGCTGTTAGAAAAATAAGCATGTCAAAAATGTTTTACTATAAATTTGTTGGAACTTTAATTTTGCAAGATTCCATTTAAAATATATATATAGGGGATATTTTATTGGTGAGCTCTTGATTATGGCCACCAGAATGTGAGAGAGAAAAATGCTCAGCTATTACAAGGCAGACATCAGGGTTCTGGAGCATTTACATGTAAATGAACTGTTGTGCAGAAGAAAATATTGCTACAAGTTATTAAAAGTTAAGTAAGGTTTTATAAATAGTGTACAAAAGAATAGTACCTAAACAGCTAAAATGATGGCGGTTCACGCTGTGGCCAAATGCATATTTCAATGGAGGCCTAGTAGCACTTTGATCTGCCCTTTGATTGAAGTCAGAAATCATGTCCTGTTTTTTCCAATTTGTTTACTGATGTTTCTTTCGTTTTGTTTTGCTAAATCCCAAAACATTAAGAGTTTGGAGTTTTTTTTGGTCAAGGGAGGAAGAAATGGCTCTTCTCACTTTTCTGAATGCTTGCTTTGATTTTTTTTGTATCTTGCCGCTCTGAGAAAGCCTACATAGTTTTAGTTCTACTTATTTGTAGATATTGAAAACCCATTCTATGTATAGCCTGTTAACCAACAGAAAATATGTGTACACACTCACACACACATATATGTGTATATATATTATTCGGCCATTTAATTTACAAATATGGTTGGGGTTTAAAAAAATAGACTGCAGATGTATTTCATTATTTTTTAATTCAGTGCATCAAGCAGGTTTTTTACCTTCAGGATGTCAGGAAGTGTGGACTTTTGTTTCTAAAACTGCTAGATTAATTTGCTTGAATTTGGTGGCCAGGCCTGGTCCTCACTCGCGTTTGACTCAGTCATTATATTGTGGCCACAGTTTGGTGAACGGCCTGTGATTGGTGGGGGGGGCCTTTTTAAATAAAAGTAAATTCTTTAGCCTGTTTTACATTATTTTTTTAATCCAGAGAAAAAGATTCATCCTGAGTTTTATAAAATTATTAAAGTCTAAAACATCTTTTCGCAGTTGTTCCATTGCCCGGGAGCCTCCAAGTTTATTGTTGAGTTTGACTCTCGCTGTGAGACTGAACGCAGGTAACTAGTATTATTTTGTTTTTAATCAGATTAATCGCATGCATCGAGACAGTGAGATGTCGACTTTTTTTTAAAAATTTGTTATTGCATTAGCAATTAATCATCATGAGGGAAATATGTTATGGTGTTTTCCAAAAATGTCTGCATCGTTGTAGACAGTGTTATGTATCATCTCTGGGATGGTGAATTAGACAGCACCGCTCGATGCATCTCTCAGACATTACCAATTTTATGTTGCATTCTGGTAATCATTTTTGTTTTGATTTTATTCGGTATGCAGGAAATGCTATTTTTTGGTGTACTTCAGATACGATTATCTGGAGTTCCGTGATGCAAGTGGAGAAGTGGTTCGGTTTGACCAAAAGGTGGGCTCCAAGCGATGGCCAAGCACAGCTATATTTTCAGGACCCCAGCTTCAGTTTGTATTCAAATCTGACAGCAGCAACACAGACTGGGGCTACAAGTTCAAGGTAATGTAGTAGTTCTACTGTAGATCAGCTCAGTCAGTATAGAAGAAGTTCTGCTAGAACTAGAAAGAACAGATTTTGAACTGTAGTTAGCTAAACCAGTCAGCAGTGGTAACCAAGGGTGCAGTCACTGAAGTCAGGTGATTTATTATTCATTTTGTTGAGTACATTGGAATTCCATACTGATGCAGTTCAGCAGGACTTTTGTGTATGTGTGGCATTTAATCAAAACAGTATTCAATCAAACAAGGAACTGGCAAATATAAATGGTGAGTAAAGGTATAAATGAAACGTTCTAGTGGAATTAATCAGTAGAAGCATCCTTAATGGTAAATGATCAGAAATTCTGTAATTCCTTGAAATCAGTATGGCTGGCACCAGTCCAAGATGCGTCGTCCAGGTTTCTGTTTCATTATTTTAGTTATTATGACATCACCGAATTTAGCATCCTCGGGTATGCATCTGTTACTACACCATGTGTTTTTTTTCCTTAAATGTTATTTCTGGATGGAATAAAAGAGATGTTTTAGTTACCTCTTTTTCACTTTTTTGGTGGCATCCCAAGAACATTCATCATTTTCATCCAGATCACTTCAAACTTGCTGGCAGTTTCTTTATATCACAAAAAAAAAAAAAAAAAAATGGAGGTATTATAAGATATTCTGTTGTTGTTTAAGGTCCAACATTTCATTTCTTGGAGCAAAATATCAAATGTTCAGAAATGAATTTCCAAAATGAAAATAATGGGATGAGATTGGGATAATTTGCTGTAGGACTGAATCAGTTCAATCAGAATAAGAAAGAATCATCTAATAGAGATGCATTTGTTATTTTGTTATTTGTTTGAATCCAGGTCAGATAGAATTGAAACTTCTTTTATTATTTTTTTTTTTTTTTTGCATTTGACCCGGAAGCTCCCTTAAGTGACCTGAAATTTGCAAAACCTTAATTTAACTGTTTGCATGAAGTATTACCATATGTTCTAAAAGATTATTCTTCAACTCTTATGTCATTTGCATATTATTGAATTTTCACAATATTAGTCATCTTTACTGCGAATAGTATTGTATTACTCCTTAATTCTTTGTAATTTTCTGCCATTAACAAAAGACAGGTTGGATGCTTTCATTTTGTGCATCCTTTAGCCTGTTAAAGGGAGAACATTTATTTCAAACCTTGTCTGCACTTTGGCTCATAATTCAAGCAAAATTCTTAAGTTATTACACCTGACTCGAATAGTTTCAGTGTTAAATATACTAAACCCTGTCTCCACTAAATAATAGTTTTTAATAGTAAATATATAATATTATCTATAACATGCGCTTAATACCAGCAATAAAGAAAAGCTGGTTTTGTTTTTTTGTTGTTTTAAATTTTAAAACTGTTAAAATTTTTCTGAATAATCACTGAGATTTTTATTTACTATTGAAGTATGGTTAACTGTCTTCGTGTTCTTAAATGGTCCTTAGACAGAGAAATTCTTGATCATTTGTTTTGATTTGGTGGCTGCTGTTGTAAAATCTACTCTTTTTAATCCGGTTCTCCACTAGGTGATAGCCCAAGGAAATCCTGACACCACACTGAACTGGCCCTATGACATGCTAATACTGGTTACCAAGTTATTTGGGCAGATGTGCGGAGCCACGGTGGCTGCAAATCCTGGTAGTTATCTAAATCAGCAATACTTGATAATGGTCTATTTATCTCGTTTAAATGAATTCAGTAGTAATATTATTATTTAAGCTAAGTTTTTGTTTTCATTTTGGTTTTAACTAGCTAAGATAATTTGTATGTTCTAGTTGCCTGCATAATTTATCTACTTAATATTTACTTAGTTTATTTAACACAGTTAGGCAGGAAATGATTGTGGCTTACACAATTCTTTTTATTGATAGTGATATCAACTATATTCTTCTGTGTATTGAGATGCCGTCTGGTGCCTGGTGATTCTGTCCTGATAGCTAGATATCTGAGTCGAGTGGCAGTACGATGAGTGCAGACATGTTTTTGAAGATCACAAGGACTGCGTTAAATTTCTTCTGAGGTTTTAGCTGGTGACACAACGTAGCAAGCTGTCTTCAATTCAGTAAACTAAAATCTCACACATTATGGCAAAATCATTAGCACAACTTTTTGCTTTCATTTACAAGAAATGGTTTTGCTAGGGCAGTGATGTTTATCTGCAGGTGCAGCACTTCAAACCTGTGTCTTTTTTTTTTTGATGACACATGGGTAAATAAACTGTCCATTTTACAATAGAAAATCAATCATTTAGGGTCCTTTATCTGTCCATAGATGGGATTTTGGGAAATACCTGAATCCAGTTGTGTTGTAGGCATTTCTTTTACCTACAGTATTACTGTTTGTGTGTATGGAAAGAAGTAGTGGAGGATATTTCAAGGCAAAAGTCTTGTAACCATAGTTTCAGCATAGATTTATTGAAACAAATTTTGTCATGAACAAATTTTCAGTCAGTCATTAATGTACATTTAACTATATGCATGACTAATAATATGTTTGGTGAGTTATTTCATTGGTGAGTCCACAATTGTTAGCATTATAAACAGGTAAGTTAAATATGTTGCATTTAGGCAGATCAAAAATATTACAGACATTTGCTGACATCAGATATCATGTAGTGATGAAAGAAACCACGTCAGTACATATCGTAATATTGGAATATACTAAGAACATCAAATTCATGTTGTAACAAAAAAAAAACCCCCATCATTCTTAAACTTGAACATTTCAGAATCTAAGCTTTTGAAAGGCTCTGGTGTAATGTATCTTTAGGCAGGAAGTAACTTCTAATGAGAAAATACGAAATACTACACTTTTGCTAATGGTTTTTCTTGAGGATTTCCTTGGATTTCTTTCTTTATTTTTTGTTTCAGCTGCCCTGAAAGAGAACCTGGATGCCAGTGCTGAAGATGTGTGCAGTAGTGCCCTGTGGACAACTATCTTCAGGGAGGGTTACATCACTAAGAACATACAGCGCTCGCTCTCGGGCAATAACGTAAATAGTGTGCTCAGATGAGGCAACCCAGTGGTGTTGACTGCCAGATATTTGGCAGTTCTAGACCTGCTAATCTCTCTCTTAACATTCAAACAAACCACTGGCAAGGTTTGCTTAAAGCTTCTATAACAGTGGTTCCCAACCTTTTTCTAAAAATGTTGCTTCGCGGTCCCCCCTAGATTTTTTTTACCCTTCGCGGTTCCCCATAAAATCAGCTCGACCTACTATATTATGTTATTATTATTATTATTATTATGTTAGCATGTCAAGGTCTTTGCTTCTATGTCATCAAATGAGTTCCAAAAATTTCAGAAACTTTTCTATACATATATACAGGGTTATTCAAAAAGAATGAACCGATTTCATTATGCAATATTTTAATAGGGAAAAGCAATATAAAACTCCAGCTAAGTCACAAGTATTCTACTCACAATCAAGTTTTATTTCCTGTCTTACAAGTGTTCAATGTGGCCACCACCTGCAGCACGGGCAACATCAATGCGATAAGAGAATTCCTCCCAGACGCGTATCAGCATATCACGATCCACTTAGTTGATCGCTGTTGTTATTCGATGTTTAAGGTCATCGAGGTTAGTGGGTAGCGGTGGATCATAAACGCGATCTTTTACATATCCCCATAAGAAAAAATCACGCTGCACCGTGACAACCGATTTTGTTTTCGCAAACTCGAGAACGCAGAACGCCTTTTGCTGAGGACTCGCCATTCTGAGGGTAAACAAACAACTGAATGTTGCTGGAAGAACGACGCAACTACGATGCCCCTGTGGCAGCCAATCAAAACTTAGAAAACACCTCTTTCAAATGGTCACTGACTCATTCCATGACGATGCTTGAGAACTGAAGTAATGCATCATGAAATCAGTTCATTCTTTTTGAATAACTCTGTATATAAATCCACTCAGAATTTTTGAAAATATTCAAAAGTGTACTAAAAGCACTTATTCTAAACTGTTAGTCAATTTAAAAGTCTTAAAAAAAACTGTTGAATTAAAATTTATTCAAAATATGACAATTCTCGAAAATCAAATGAAGAAACAGTTCAGTGAGAGATCTGCACCTGTTTGGCCTTCAATATTTCATCAATGTTGGGCTGCGTTTTTGAAAGAGCCACTCTCATGTCATGCGTTACATCGAGTTTGTTTCTCGATCTGGTTTTGATTGAAACGAGTTGAGAATGCTGACTCACACTCATAGGTTGTTGCGAACGGAATCAGCAATTTGAGAGCCATCTTTGCAACATCCGGATACGATTGTACCATTTCAATCCAGAGGTCGCTGCAACGCATCTGGCGAAAAGCATTCTTGGCAGCTCCATCATTCAACAAGTCAATGAACTGCTCTTCAATAAGATGGTCTTCGGAAGGGAGCTGAATGACGGAGATGGAGAATGGATTCGAGAGAAAGTTATAATACTTCTGAAAATTGTGAAGTTCAGGAAAATAGCCTGCAAGCTCTGTGTGGAGAATATCAACATGATTCTTCATCAACTCGAGAATACCAGAATCAACTGAGAGATTATTTTCATCAAGGAAAGCGTTGAACTCCGGAAATGGTGCAAAATTCTTCCTTGATAATTTTAAATGCCACAATTCCAGCTTCGTCCTGAAAGTATTCATTTTCTCATGGCAGTGGAGCACGGTGACCTCCATCCCTTGTAATTCCAAATTAACGCAGTTAAGCACCTCGAATATGTCCACCAAAAACGAAAGGCGCACAAGTCAGCGACCCCTTCGCGGTCCCCTAGGTTGAGAACCATGGTTCTATAAGGTGAAGGGAGAATATTTGAACCTGATTAACAAATCACATTAGGACTGAAAAAACTTTGTTAATATTTTACTGCTATTAGCATAAAAGCAGATATCTTGTTTAAAAAAATTCTATTAAATTAAGCGTGGATCATATTATGACAAGGATTCACAGACTCAGAAATAGCTGACTGAATGTACTAGGGAGAAAAGATGCTTTTGTGAATGGTTATATAATGCATGCTTATTCTGTCTTGTGTATCCCTAGATTCAGTTTATCAGATTTTTAAGAAAGTGCTGTAATATAAGTGAAGCACAATAATCATCTAATTAATTATTTTGGATAGACACTAACAAACCCTGGAATTTCCTGTAATAATTAATGATTTAGTTCCATTCATGTTTTGTCTGTTTTATTTTCTTTTTAAATTTAGACTAGTGACCCTTGTTGCACTGTTCTTGGTGTACTGACAGATATGATAGGAGGAGGAGAGAACTCTTTGGGAAAGACATTGTTGGAGAGGTATGCAGATTCTCTTCATATTTGAATTTGAACATGTTTTAGAGAGACTTTTGAGCTGAAAGGAAACTAATTATTGTCTGTAAGAAAGATTGGCAACGCTTTAAATATTTAACGCAAAATAATTTTCTGCAGATAAACCAACTGCCTTGTTGTTAGTTTTAGTATCTTAAAATGTAATTGCTGATACTGGATACTGGAGACATCTACTGATTTATTTATTTTGTCAAGTACAGTGAATGTCCTATCGGTGCAGTGTTGGAAGTCTGTGGGACTTTTGCATGTGTGCAGCACTTAAATCTTCATTTTGACTTTCAGATGCCGGCAACACTGTAAAACGCAGCAGATAGGAGGTCAAGAAGTAGATGATGCTATTACTGCAGTGTTTGCAGCTTTGCTTTGGCACAATCAACAGCTTAGAGAAGAAATGGAAACATTAGGTACTTTTTTTTTTGTTTGTTTGTTTGTTTAAGTCAACTGTGCACAACAAAAAGAACCCAGATTTACTTCAAGGATGCAGATTCTAACAAACTACACTGGATGAGGAAAATCATCATTACTTCATCTTTAATGACTATCATAAAGAACTAAACAAAATTTGTACAAGGTTTTTATGTTATATTTATTATCTTTCAGGTTTGATGTCAGGTAAATGCAAATCTTTTATATAAGTCATTAAAGCGAAAGTACAGATGATTTTAGTTTACTGTTTTCTTATGTTGCTAGTGTTTACTAGAGAAATATTAAATCACAAGTCTGAGGTCATCTGGAATGATACTAAATGAAGTTTCTTTACCCTATTTAAAGCAAGCAAAAGTAGATCTGTTTAAAATTTTATTTTCCAAAAACATAAGTAAATACATATACATATATATAATTAAATAGTCTTGAAATAACAAAACAGAAAAACTTGGTACTTAAAAAAAATTTTTTTTAATTTTAGTTTTTGTTAGCTTGCTAATACAGTAGCCTACTTTGATAATTTGGCAACCTGTTGTGAGTCTAACAATTTTAATGTGGATTTTGCAGAAAACAAGCATATAAAAACAGGTTGTAGAGTGAAATTCTTTGTTCATACTTGATTAAGCCACTTTTTGCTGTACAAGGAGCCCTTACCTTGTTTGGCTTTGAATCGGTGAGATTTTGTATCACGGTCTAGTTCATATCTGAGGGAGAGCTCCCTTTGATTCCATCATATTGGCAGGACATGCATGTGCATGGGTTTCTCTCAATTGATGATCCAAGCTCTCGTGGATGCTCAACTAGACTCATATTAGGACTTTTGGTACCCAAGGAAGAAGTTAAATGCCTTTTATACCTTTTCCAGACTCTTGTGACATGTAGCAAACTTTCTGAAGAATTTGGACACTATCTTTTTTCAAACCCAGGTGCAAATTTCAAATGAATTTTTGAAGCGTGAACTCATCAGAGAAGAGCATATTGCAGTATTTAAAGGTCTTACCAGACACATGCTCTGGTTGAGCTTTCAAAGCATTTTATTTCTATTGGTGGACAGAATAGACTTCTTATGCACTACACACACTGTAGTGATGGCATTGGACTTATTATGCTTGTTTCTGATGAATGGGTATTGTCAGCAAGAGAATCTTGATAGTGAATATGAACATGGTGAGTAATGGCACATGTTTGTCACTGATGAAGGCCTTTCAAGTTGCTTTACCACAACAGTCACATTTGCCTTGATGAACTTTACAATAATATTGGCCACAGATCTACAAGGAATGTCCAGATCTTTGGAAATTTATTGTTGAATTTGCTTAGAATGTGACTGGCCAGACTATACCATCATCTTTGATAAGTGGAGAATTACGAGATTTGCCTGTTTTCAGCATGGTGATAGTGCATGTTGGTTATCTACACTGTACATAATCACATTTTAACTATGTAAATTTTGCTCAGATATGTTCATTTATGTGGATGACCAAATTAATATGGAAGGGCTCTGTATAGAGATCCCCTCCTTAAATAAAAGACAATCTTCAGCATTTTTGTTAATTTATTTGATTGTTATCACTTGTATATCTGAAAAGCAAATATTAGAAAGCCATGCATAATTCTAAAGTGTTATATACTGGAACTTCTACAAATCTCAGGGAATAGTTTGTTCTCCAACTGAATACTATACTTATTTTAAAGTATTTATAATTGTATATCTACTAGTGAAAATAAATAGATTTGGGCTAAACATTACTAATAGCTACCGGGTACTGGTCCTAAGTTTTCCCATTTATTTATTTATTTAATTATCTGTTTGACTCTGGAGTGTACTCATTAGCTTAGTGTAGTAGTTTCAAGGAGGCAGAAAGCTATCAAAGATGATGCAAGGGTCCCCAGGGAAGATAAATGGCCATTAGTATGATTCTCAAACTGATTGACACTATCAATTAGATAGGGAAGTTATTTATTCTACTTATTAACAATTTTATTGTTAAAAAAATTTTTTTTTGACATGTAACTATGCTGGAATCTTAGCTAATTTTTGATTATGATTCCTAATAACTGTAGATAATTTTTTGACTATCTCCCTCTTTTCATGCATAAAACACCTGATTATTTTGAAAACCTGTATTAGGTCTCCTTTCAAATGCCTAAAATTCAAATTTGGTAACCTAATACTTTTAATTATTCAGTGTATTTAAGAAAACTTTAGAGAGAGACATTCTAGTAAGTCTATCTAAACTAATAAATCACTAACCTTTCTTAAATATTGTAGCATGTTATGTAACAGAAAACAATTCACTAATGGTATATAGTAATTTGTTTATTTGCTTTACCATAAAAAACAGTAGGCATTTAATTCATTTTTTTAATTTTGTATTTCAGTGGAACTAGGAGTACTTAAAACCATTCCAGATGAAATTCATCATGCTTACACTACTGCTGAATCATTACGAATGAAGCTGGTGAGACCATTCTTATCAACACAAAATCGTCCACACAACTTCATTCAAGCATTATTTGTGTAGTTTAGTTGTTAAAATTATCTAAGTAACATTCATGTTCTCTCTCTTTATTTATATAAATAAATAAGTAAACAGATGCAGTAATTCCTCGATATACCAAGTTGATGCATTCTCAGAGGTTTCTTTGTATATTGAATAGCTTATAACATTAGTACTGTGAGGATGCATTTCTAGCCTTTATAACTTACCATTTCATGCTATCAACATTTCATAACTTACTATTTTGTACTATCAACCCTTCATAACCTACCATTTCATATTGTAGACAAAGTCAATTTATATTGAAATTTATATTTTATTTTTAGCAGTGCAGAATTTTAATTGAAAATGATCATAAATAAAAGAAACGTAGTGCACTGTATAATATATTTACACCTGTCATTGTAGTTTTAGATGCAGCCATCAAGATATTGTCCCTCCCTTCTTCATCCTTAAAAATTTCATGGATTTCCTTTGCTTTTGCCATTATCAAAACAGAACTTAAAAGTAAATTCTGCTGGTCTGATCTTTGACCCATGTTGCTGTCATTCTCTCCATCTTCTCCATACATAGGCATCTTGTACAAGTTAACTTCAAAACAATTAAAGGAGTGGCAGACTGACCAACACTTAATTTTATCAGCACTGTTCAAAATAGTTCTAATTGTAGAGCCAGATAAATCAAAACTCTTACCAACGACCACCTGATGCTCAACAGCTTCTGCTCTAACATGATGGCTTGACTTGGTTTTTTACCTGCTCTATCACCAACACTTGATTTCCTTTGCACAGACACATTGGGTATAAATTTACTCAATATCTGTTTATAATAAAAGTCAATTTTAGAAAGTTGAACATTGATAATAGCAAAAAAGGACAGTGATGCCACAATTCACACTAATGAAAATGATGGTAGGAAGACAGAGAACAGATTTGGAGCAGCAAGCTGTTGTGAGCAAGCAGACAATTGATAGAAGAGTCATGTGATAACTTGGCTTCTTCCGATAGAGCAAGAGACTGTCCATTTAATGGGATGATCTATCAGAAAACACTTGAAAATTCTGTTATGCCAAGTGCTTTGTTTTACAAGGCAGAGAATTAGGGAGAGTTGGACGATAACATGGAGAGAGACAGCACTTTTGGAAGTCTAGGGGGTTAGTGCATACAGTCAGTATCGATTCAGATTCTATGGGCAACTAATAGAGCTTAACATAATGGGTGAAGCACGTGACCAGGTATCTGGCCTTTTGTTAGAAGTAGAAGGCAGGTTTGATGGTTCATTTGTGTCTTCATGAAACTACAGTGTTCAGTGCCAGCAACATGATTTTTATAAGATACAATTTCAGTGTAATTATTTATTATTTTACTTTATTTCTAACTTTCTGTGTAAAATAATGATAAAAAATAAAAGTTCATTATACTGAAACTTCATATATTGAATATTTGCATATTGAGGTATTATTGTTTGTGTGTGTGTGTGTGTGTGTGTATATTTTTTAAATTATTATTTATGTATGAGAAAAGTTGACATTTTTATTTACTTCTCTGTTGGATTAAATTCTTTTATGCACATATCTTTAGAATAGGCATTTTTATAATATGTATAATGGATGATTTAAAATGGTAGACCTGTATCTCCCACAATTCTAGGTATTGCTTATCTTTGATTGATCCTCGTTTCTTCTCATTTGTCCATTTTTCTCTTTAAGATTCTTTGTTTGGTTTTTAATATCAAAATAATATTTACTTACACTATTAAGTGATTTTGTTTAGTTCTTTTGTTATTTTTTTTTCCATTCAGTCAACCAAAAAATCAGTCGATAGTGCTACAAGGTATCTTTGTTTTCATTTTTACTCACAGTTAGTAACATTCAACTCTTGGGTAGAAACGTGTTTTGACTCCATATTTCCTAATAAAGTCAGTTTTATTTCTGACACAGATGGCATGTCATCAGTTATGTAAAGATGGTATCATATTGTCTTCTCTGACTGGATAGCATCAGCAGCTTCCATTGTTGTGCTGTTTTTGTTTTTTTTTTTTTTAGGATGATTAGTTTTCTGGTTCCCTTGAAAGTTTGAATTCCTTAAAAACTTTCATCACTGAATTTAATAATTAAAAGTTTTAAGCAGCAGAGCGATTCTGCCCCATTTCCGGTAATGTCTTTAGGGCTACTTCATTGTCTCAGCATCCATGAAGATAAACACTTAAGAATTCAGTAACCTGCCATTTTCTCTTCCACCCCTCCACCTTTCCAGATCAGCCAGCGTCAGAAGAATGCAGTCAAGGTCGATGAAAGCAGCAGGGATGAATCAGCTATGCAGAACCCTGGTAAGTTTCTACAAAGTTAGAATGAAGTAATTGGTAAATTAAATTTCAGCAGAAACGTAATAAAAAATTTTTTGCAATTTTTCGGAGCATTGTAACGGAAACAATTCTGAGTTGGTTTCTTTTCTCCAAAATGATCAGGCAGCTTTCTAAAAGTAAATGCACTAAAAGTAAATTTATTAAGATGGTCAATAAAGGTGAAAATGCAATAAAATTATTTTGCATTATAATTTCATATGTAGTAATATATATATTTCGAACTGTATCATAGTTTATTCTCACCTGGCTCAGGGAAAAAAAAAAATACAAAAGAAAAGAGAAACAGAAATTTGACTTTTAAGTACCTAAAAGAGCTGGAGAAAAGGGGGAAATATAGGGCAGAACAATTTTTATTTTTATTTTAGAACAGGATTTAAATGTCTGGTAAATAAAGGTCGTTTAGTTTGGAATTGTTCAGTGTGTTTTGTTGTTTTTCTCTTTAGATGTTTCTGTAATAATATTTTATACTGTTGCTGTGTGTGGGGGGGGTGGAAGAGAAGAAGCATTTATTTGGTATTTTTGGAAATTATTTATCAAATGGTAATTTTCTTTAAATTAAATCCAGTTTTGTTCTTCTAAATTATCATTTGAAACAGCTGAGAGTTGTATTTCATTCATATGTAGCCTAATCCAGTTTCTGTATTGGCTCCAGGATCTAGGACTTTTACTGTGCTGCATGCAAAATAATCTTTTCATAAGTAACATCAAAACCTTAAATATTACAGCTAATAATTGGTTTTGAACTGTATTTTTTTAAATTAATTTTCTTTTTCTTTTTAATTATGTAAACTGTATATTTAGGAATCCTGAGTGAGGGGAGAATCTTGGAACTTTCAGTCGTGAATGTTCGCTGGTAGTCAGTCGTCCGCATCTTCTTGACCAGTTTCTGCTGGGGGAGAATGCTCTAGTTTATAGAACTCGGTGAAGCAGCAGATTGTACAAAAACGTCTTGTCACAACACGTTTCGAGACTACCAGGTACCATCGTTCATCAGCATAACTGAAAGGTTAATTTTTTTTTCCATTTGCAGTGTTTGAGTGCGGGTCAAAAGCTATGTTTTTACTGAAGTTTTTTGGACTGACAAAAGCTCAACTAAGACAGGAGGTAAGAGCCAAGAACCTACCGCCATGATACTGAAGTTAATCTAGCAATGTTGAGCTATGTGACATTTGGGTTGGACATGGGCATGGCTCTGTATACGCAGTGATATCATTGTAGTGTGGTAAATACTATGGCTTCTGGGAAGGAAATATCATATGACAAGCATATAGAAATCGAAGTTTTAGCTAGTGAAGGAACTGTCTACAACTGAGGAGGATATGTGAAACTGGTTCTATTGACAATAGATGCGACTGAGGAAGAAAGCCCAAACTCTCCAAAAGTGATGCTAAGTACTTTGGTGCATTTTCTCTATGTAACCTTTGGTGATCCATTATAGATTATGCGAATGGCCTAGTTGCAAGCATGGGTGGTATTAACATTTCCCTCAGGTTTAAGAAGTGGTCTTAATGGATGTGGTGTTTCTTGTCAGTTTACAGTTTTGCCACACTGCCGCCACCACCTAAAATGAATGAATTGCTAACATGAAAACCACTTCCTTCAGAATCTTCGGTGTTGTAGTTGGTTTTGAGGTTTTGATTTTATTAATATGAAAACCTTTGCTGAGGAGAGGCAACCAAATGGTAAGGCCATAATGTTCAACAGAAATGAAACAGTGGAATGAAGAAGGTGCTCTTTACAAATGAGTCCATGTTTGAGCTGTTTGGCAATAACCAATGGCACTTTGTTCGAAGGTAGACTAAGGATCAACATAACAGTCAGCGTACATCAAATATGGTGAAGTTTGGAGGGAATCAATAAAAGTGTGGGGCTGCATATCAGCCAAGGATGTTGGAGATTTGCATACATTTAAAGGTATACTGACTGCCAACAGGTACAAGCAAGTTCTCATCCATCATGCCATTCCCTTAGGAAAACATCTCATTGGGTGGGGGACTCATTTTCAATAAGACACTAGCTGCATACTTGGGTTCAATGTGGTGAAAAACTATCTGGAACATAAACGGGTTGATGGAACACTCACAAAAGATTCCTTAGCCTGCATAAAGTCCTGATATATGAAAGTTATTGAGGATAGATGGGGTTATTTAGCTACTGAGAAAGTCTAACCAAAAGCCAAACACCTTGGATGAATTGCGGATGGTGATACAGGATATTTGGAACATTCCAGTCATACATAAATGGTCTGTATTGATGTATGTAAACAAAATGTCTGCCATGCTGTATATAAAACAAAGAGCTCATATTTCAAATGCTAATGTACCTGTATGTATTATACATGTCTGTCAGTTTCAGTTACTCATTATTTATACATATACTGTGCTTCCATTATTATTTACAATACTTTAAATATTTATAGTATTGAGAGAGGGAGAGGCAGGCTGAGTGAGCACTTGTAAATAGGAAAAAGCACTTACATTTTTAAAATGTACCTTTTTTTAGGTTAGCTGAACCTGTAGTGTATTCTAAAAGGAATGCTGTAAATATAAACAATTTCACATTATTTTTCATTTTTGTTCTGTGTTGTGTGGTTGGAAATAATGCAGGCACTTTGAGTTTAAATGAAGATTGCAAACTTAGAGGGAGAAAATGTGGCAACTTAACCAACCAGTTACCATTCTTGATGGGGAAGGCATGCTTGCTTAGTGGTGGTATTTTTTCAGAGCACTACAGTCCTCCCAAGAGATGGCACTTCATCCTTAGGAACTATGTTGTTGACTTAATGTTCTTGAAGAACTTCTTAGCAGAGTGTGGGGTGCAGTGCTGCCCCAGCAAACCTGTCTGTCTCTGGGATGGTGCTTGACAGTTTGGGCTGTGTTGCTTTTGAGTAATGACGTCAAAAATGGAATTTAGGCGAAAAGAAAAATTTGAAGAAAATTAATTAAACTCACTGTCTGCAGTAAAAACACTGTTATTTGAGTTGGTTTGTATTTAATGCTAATTTAATAGAGAATGTTTGAAAATCAGATGACAATTATTTACTTGTTCATTTTTAGTGCTGGGTGTGTGAACTCTGTCTGCCTCTCTTGTTGGTTTATTTCATAGACTGATATTTACATAAGTTGGCATTATGTTGCAGATAAAGAAATCCAGGCTCTTCAAAAAGACAGCAAACAAGAAGCCCTTTGTTCTGGTAAGTGTCCTGTATCTGTCAGTCTTTCTTCAGACTAAACAAGCCATGGAGATATCTGGGCCTGCTTTATCTTTCTACTGCACATCCAGGATCTATCTTTCATGCTGCATTTGGTTTCCCTGCTATTTAAATATTTAAATGAAAATATTTTTTGTCTGTACTTTATAAAAATCTATCCGGCCATCGATATTCCGATATTTTAATTGTCTTGCATAGTCTAAATGCTTAAAACTTTAAACATCTGGAAGAATCTAAGCTAGTTTCATTCTGATATTTGAAGCAAGGACTTAATGTCTACAGAACATATTCAAGGTGTAAATTAATTGGGGACTTGTGTTAGCAACTTTATGGAAATATCTATAATTTAGAAAGGAAGACCAGAAAAGTGTCCTCTTTTGTTATTGTTTTTTTTTTAAGGACTAAAATGAATTACTGTACAGTTCAGAAAATATTGGCTGTTTCCTACAGTTGTTTAACTGAAAATTACATCTTGAGATTTTGTTTAGATGTTTTTCTTTAAAAATATTCCTTCCATACTAATAATGGCGTATGTGGTGTCACCTATCTAGACTTCTGCATCTTGTGCAATTATATTCATGGTTATTTTATTTCATATTTATTTATTTTAGAACCAAATGAAGGATGAAAAATATCTGTCATTTCAACTTGTCTTAGAGTTTATCCAGAATCCTGATTGGACCTGTGAAAAGTAAGCTGATAGGCAATGAGTGTTCAGTCTGTTTGCATCAGTACCAGATTTTTCCAATGCATATGTATTGTTCAATGCAATCAAACATTGTTATCTTGTGTTATAACAAGAAGTCTGGTTCTAAATGTATGATTGGGCTGTATCTAATGGTTTGTACAATCAGAGTTACATATATACGCACACTTCCAATCTTACGGTGCACAGTTTTGCAGGATACACTCTTTATATTTCTCTATTCTAGTATTTTTTTCAAATTATTGATTTGTTCATGGCTTTTGAACCTATAGCATAAAATAATTAAAATTGGGCATGTTACCTGAAGTTATCAGGTGTGTGATTCGTATCTACTGCAACATGTACTCTAGTTTTTTGTTTCTGTTGTTCTGTGAATTCTGTATTGAATGCTTTTGTTGTTAACTTCATAGTTAGTATTTATGCTAGTTTTGTAGCATTTAAATTAAAAAAAAATGAAGGAATTTACATCTGTTGAGGCTGACTTATGAAATAAAATTGAAGCAAGCAAATATCATTTACTCTTCTTTTCTGTCTCAGACCAAAACCACTATGAGAAAGGTAAGTTGTTGGCAACATTTTATTCACAGAAAGCAGGTGTTAGATTCAGATACTTTCCATCATTACCTTAGTGGTTTAGTTCTGTTATTGCTGGTAAGGTGATGGAAAATGATCCAGACTAATTCTGTACTTTATCAAAAACTACCGTTGTCAGTCGATCAACAGGCAGGGACAGTATCTGATTCTGAGGGATAACTTAATATCGTAAAATGTTCATACTCAGATCTTTCATTTGTGGATGTGTTCAGGCGGCACAGCTTAAAGACTGGGAGGGAGAGATGTCAGTTTGACCATTCTATGAAATGAATGATTTTACACGATGGTTCATCGTAAACATTTCAGGGTGCAGAAAATGCTTCAGCAGAGATTCGAATATGCTCAGGTGATGATAGATGTCTACAAATTCATGGCAGACTACATCAGTGAATTGAACAACAATGGGAATCTACTGCAGGTAAGGTGTGTGTACATGTGTATGACTAAGCAACTTGTATTAGAAAAGTTTGAAATTTATCTGTTTTGTGGGTTGTTTTTGTTTGGTTGGTTGATACAACTTTACTATTAATGAAGATTTCATTCAAAAGACATTCAGTACTAATAGAATGTTGAGGCTCTTGGATCTTAAGTTGTCAGTTTACGCAAAGTTACTCAACTGTAATTATAATGGTTTTATTTTGCATTTAGAAAATAACTTGTTTTTAAATTATGGAAAGTTGAGGCAAGTGTGGAGAACATACTGGCCTGTGGAATTTCCATCTATTTGAGAGTTTTTATTACTTAAATTCACACAAATTATAGTGTATTTAAAGCTTTTTACTAACTATGAAAAATTTTTAAAATGGAAATTATTTTACTGTCATTTAAGTTACACGTGAAAAATTATAAAGGATCTTACTTTCAATCCCAAAATAGCCAGTTTTATGGAATTAATCTCCTTAATCTAAAAGATGTAGTGGTTGTCATATAAAATGAAATTGGTAAATTGTACTATATTTGGTATGATGATGATGACAACTTGTGGTTTTAGTCCTATATTATATAAATAAACTTTTCCATTTGTTCTTTTATTACCATTGCACTGAGCTTGTCTCATAGTTGAGCTTTTAGAAAATAATCTTGTAGTCTAGCATATTGAAGATTGTATGTGGATTAAATTGAGATATTTAAAATGTTCAGAGGTAATGAGAGAGAAAGACAAAGTCCTAGTGTTTTGTTATTTTGGGCAAAGGGTCATAACTTAAAATTTTATAAGCATCATAGTAGACTGGACACGTAGTATTAAATCACTGGTTTAAAAGGGCTAAGTGTTGGCAGGTCTTCTTAGTTAGCAATCAGTCATCTGTCTGTCTGTGTGTTTGTGATTGAATATTAATGTCCTATTTTTTCTTGACTAGATCCCAATCATCTTGTTTCTACAAGAGTACATTGGCTATCAAGAAAATTTCACCAGTCACTATTCTGAGGCTCTAGATGGCTGTGGTCTTGAACTTGAGTCAAAGATCAGAGAGGCTTTCTACAGACTGATACTGAATGCTGTAGTGGCTTTTAGAACATGTCCAAAAGAACATGGTTCATGGTTGGTTTGTAGACTGTAACATCATATTTCATTATTTAAAACAATAAGCTCAACCTTTTAGTATGTCACACCTTATTTTTTTCTTTTAGATTCTCTGTAATGAACAGATAGACATTTATAAAATCCCATCATTCCTATGTTGGACTGCAGTTTAACTAGCACATGTATAACTTCAGAGACATTGGATCTGACATATACAAGGTCTGATCAAAAAGATCCAGACCTAAATTTACTGGGACAAAACTAAACCATAAAACAGTTAATCGTCCTGATTGAACAGAGTGATTCCTGCTACTTGTTGAAGCATCTCTTGTACTCTTCTTTCTCAATGGCTTTTAGTTCCTGCATTGTATTTTGGATTATGGTTGGCACATCCTGAAATTTCTTTCCTTTTAGAGTGCATTTCAGTCTGGAGAATAGAAAAAAGTCATTCGGTGGCAAATCTGGTGAATACATTAGGTGAGGAACCGGTGGAATGCTGTGCGTAGTCAGAAATTTTCGTGTGGAGAGTGCAAAAATTCATGGTGCATTGTCATGATGCAACATTCACACACCTGGCTGCCGTTTTCCAGGATGTTTCTGCTAAACTGCATCTCTTAGATGTTTCAGGATGGCCAAATAAAACCACTGTCATGTTCAGTACTCTCCACAGGAATTTCTGACCACCAAACAACTTTTTTCTATCCCCAAGACTGAAACGCATCCTAAAGGGAAAGAGATTTCAGGATGTGCCAACCATTATCCAAATGTAACATGGGAACTGAAAGCCATCACGAAAGAAGAGTATCAGAGATGCTTCAACAAGTGGCAGGAGTGCTGGAATCACTGTGTTCAATCAGGAGGGGACTACTTTTGAGGAGATAAATTTTGACCTGGAACTTTTTGGTCAGACCTCATATATGTTTGTATACATATTTTAAAAATTTTCATTAAAAAGATCATTTAACTTGCATGTGACCCTGATCTATAAAGTAGATAAATGCAGTAGATATGGTGAAAAATCATAAATGATCAGTTACAGTTTCAATTTAGGCAGAGAACGTGTTGTTGAATATTGGTTACAACACATTTCTTACCAAGATTTAGTTTTATTTTGTTTTAGTAGATTTCATTGCCTGGAAATTGGTTTTCATGTCTTTACATTTAATGACATCCATTTCTTGATAATTCTCACTGCTTTTGATTCCTTTTTTTTGTTTTTGTTCCTTTTTTGTTGATATTTTGAACGGGAGCACTTTCTGAAGCTAATATTAATATACCTGCCATGGATGAAATATGGTTAGCTTTACATTTTTTAAACACAAAACTTAAATTGCATTGAGGAGGAGAATTTCTCTATGTGAAAACTTTAGATCCTAACTTGCCTGTTTTTAGTACTATTATATTAAGCAGGATATCCCAGAAAGGACTTCATATATTTGAACTTGTATAAAATCAGCTATAGTGTCAAGCTAAATGCTTTTAATTATGATCTCATGCTGTCTGTTACTTAGAATACTCACCGTGTACTGCAGGTGCATTCATCATCCTCTTTGGGCTATCATCTGCAGTTATCAGTTTAGGGGCTACATGAGAGGAAGGGGCAGTTTATTATACCAAGCTGAGAACGTTTTTTCATCTATCTGCAAGTACTGAGAACTTGTTTTGAGCTATGTAGTTGGCAAAGATACCCAAAGCTATGGGTGATTGATTTTCCAGAGGGTGGGTGGGCAATTTAATGGATTGATATAAAGATCCAGTAAACAGTTAGAAAAATAAGGAATTAGCTTTACATTGCAATGTCAGAATTTGTGTAGTAATATGGTTAACAGAGATGCAATGTTTTGTATTGGTGAGGATCTTTCTGAGACATTCTGTCAGTTTTACGTTGTATAATTTATACCGGTCCTATTGACTGGCAACCATGTTAGCATCATGCAATTGAATTTTTTTCTATTGTCTTTTTATAAAGATTTTATGGCTACATAATGTAGGGAAGTGTCATTCAGAGCCTGATTGTTTAGCAGAAATAAAAGTAGCAAGGTGCCCTGTGGAGAAATTAAGAAAATTTCAAACTTCCTTCTTTCCTGAAGAAAGCCCCTGTACTATAAATGTATTGTCTTTGCTAACATTGTGATGTGTATAAGCTGCCTGTATTTCTGAAAGCTATTATTGTTTAGTTCTTTGCATTTCAGGAAAGCTTTCTCAGCTTATGACTACATCCAAACATACATCCTCCATCTGTTGAATGTAAACTGGAGAGTAAGTAGTTTATTTTTCAGTTCCTTCATTTAAAATATTTAAGGAGATTGTTAACATACTCCCACTCCTTGCCAGTTGTTATAAGTTATCACTACAAATGGCGATATCTGATTGGTCTGCGAACATCAATTAAAATGTGCCACTGGTATAGCTCTTTAGATCATGAACATAGCATTTATTTTAATATAATGATTAAGGAAAATTAACATGTTTTTTTTTAGTTGAGTTATAAATGGTGGAAAGTGAAATAGGTTCTGGTTAACAGAAAAGTTTCTAGTAGACAGGATTTAAGAGCTGACAGGAGCTTGGTCATTTTGCAGTTAGACCAGTAATTTCACCATAAGTAGTGAAAGTGCATACTTCATCCAAGGGCAAGATAGCTACTTAACCTTTTATCTATAACTTGCTTCTACGTAATCTTTAAATATGCACCTTGACATAAAATATGCCTTTATCGAGTCACTAGAACTTTGAATTTTTTTGTTTTTTACACACACACACACACTCACTCTCTCTCATTCTCACTCTCTCTCACTCTCTCTCTCACTTACTTGCTGGGGTACCTGGCACTGCATGGGAAAATATGACTTTTATAAAAAGGTTTTATACCAATTTTGGAAACAGAAATTTTATTTGTTTAAACACAGTCATTGAATGAACACTGAATTGTTGCTAATGATACATTTCTTAACATTTCATAAGCTGTACACCTTGATTTAATTTTGTTCCACAAGAGAGCCTCTTTATAGACAATTCTTTTAGTAGCTTTTCCATGGGGTAAAAAGCAAAACAAATTTCTCTTGGCCAGTTCTTGAGCATCCGACCTTCGAATTCAAGAGAATCCTATTCCCCATAAAATTAAGTTTTGCTATGTCTGTCAATAAAGCACAGGGGAAATCACTGAAAGTTGTAACCTCAATTTGGATAGTTCCTGCTTTTCCCGTGAATTTTTTATTCTTATATAGTGTATGATATTAAAATCTGCCATTGGTGGCTTTCAAATGGCCTTCAAGACTGACTGACTTGAAAAATTGAAATCTGTGATCACTTCTGAGTTGAATGAAGCTGTAATAACTCTGAACCTTGAAAGGTGGCCTTTCAGGCCAGGCTCTGGTACCCTTGGATTTTGTCTTTGATCCTGAGGTATCTTCATTATAATTTGAGGCTGCTAGGTCACCTGTTTTAAATGAGTGCAGTGAACCAAGTGTAATCTATAAGGTTTTGGAAAGCAGTCTTTGGTGGCCTCAAAACGGCCTTCAAGGCCAAGTCGTGGTAACTTAAAACCCTGCCCAGATTCTAAAGTACCTATATCCAAAATTTGGGCCTCCAGATACTATGGTTCAGCCATGAGAGAGTAACAAACAAAAATACAAACAATCTAAAATATGTATTAGATATATAAATGTGTGTGTATCTATGATATTATTTATTGCTCTAATGCATGCATATCTTTAATTTCTTCCCACATCTACAAATGAAGGTTTCTAATAAGGACTTTGTATGATAGATGTGCAGCTAACTTTTGCATTCTTCTCTTGATTTAGAAAACTCTCTGGAGTGTTTCCTCTAGTGGATACTTTCTTATGCCAAAGGGTCATAGAAGAATCTAAGCGTGCACACACTCACACTCACTCTCTCTCTAATATGTTGAAATAGTTGATGTTTTCAACATTTTTTTATAATTAATAAATTTTGATCATCTTCAATTTAAAATGTTTCTGTGGTCCATTTGTTGCAGAGGTCAGTCCTGTTCTTTTATACAGAGTCCATTGACTGGAATGTCATCATTTAATCTTGTATTTCTTTACAAAATATTGATAGTTTGTCACATTTAGATCACCTTTTTAGTCAGGAAAGCCAGAGAAAGTTTGTTTATGGAAAATCTGATGGTGCTTAACTTATCATGTTGAGGTGTAAAAGATCACAGGTATTTCCATGACAACTTGACAAAACTTCATAGATGTTTGATGCTACAGTGCCTGGCTTTCTTCTGTGCTTACCATTCAACTGTGCCACATGATTTTTTTCTCTATTTTCTTCATAGAAGAAACAAATATGTTCACAACTCTCCAAAATTTACATTTTAACATATCTTGTTTGTATTTTTTTCTTTAATTTGTGAGTGTATGTGTGTACATATATATATATATATATATAATCTTCATTTTTTTTCTCCTTTTTTAGGTGTATGACCTGTCATTTGTAGCAGAAATGGATCTGCCTACACTTTTCTTTCAAATGGCCAAAGGTTTGTTATCCATTATATCTTTCTTATATCACAGAAAACAAAGACGGAAACTAAATTGCGAGATTAAGACCTCTTTCTATTTGTAACCAAGCTTCTTATACACTAATGGCAAACTAACAAATCGGAGAGAGATTGAGATTTTCCGTAATGTAAATGTAATTCCTTTTTTTACATATTGGTTTAAAACAAAATTACAAATGATTATTGGGAGTTCTTTACAAAGATGGCACATCGAAAAGATGGAGATACAGCTTTGTAGTGACATGCTTTAAATTAGTCTGCTATTCATAAACTAGAACTTTTGTAGGTTTTGGTTGCCTATTCTTGTGTACCACTTTTAGTTTATTTATTACAATAAAACAGGAAGGCAATGTTTTTAGTATAACCAAATTCTAATTGCACTAAACTCATTAACACTGGGTTTTGTTAATTCAACATCTTTAATAACTTAAGACACCACCTTACACAGTAGTTTGTTACATTTCAGCCAGGTGTTGTAATCCTGCTTCAGGTGTTAGAAATTTTAGATTTGTAAATATTATGAATTTATTTCAATTTGTGATCTGTGTGGAGAACTGAATGAGTCACAAATCTTTCATTGTTAACAGAAAATGTGATAACGAGCCACTGCAAGACCGAGGAACTGGATGAAGAGAAAGAGCTGGAGGAGTATGAAAGACACATGAAGCTGCTGAAGCAGGACAGCAAGAAACGTGACTTTTTTCAGTGGTATAATCAGAAAAAAGGAGATGAAAAGAAGGTATGTTGAATCTATATAAACAGTGATTTAAAAGTTATTTTTAAGAAAAAAAAAGAAACTGTTTATTTATTTGTCATCATTTATGTGTGTTACAAAAAGGCAGGAGACCATTACAGCTGACATGTGATCCTGGGATTGTGGAAATCTTATCTACCTTACACTGACTCTAGCAGTCTCCTTAGATCTCCACATATCACCAACTTCTCATGTAATCATGGATCCCCATCTGGCAATTGATGTAGCTGGACTGATGACTTCTAAGCTTTGTGAACCAACATTTGCTAATTGCTGCTTATTGTGATTATCGTGAGTTGTCATTAAATGACATTTGGTTTTAGAAACAGCACAGAGTTGGCAGAGGCAAAGAAAAAAATATTTTACAACAAGAATATGAGACTTGAGGAGTACTATACATTGACAAGTATAAAGTTTTAAGCAGAAAAATTATACCATTTTAACCAAAGCTATATAGTCTGTTTTGTTGATATTGAAATACTTGAAATTTTCTGTCTGAAATTTGTTTTTCTGGATGTTTTGATTCTTGTATAGGACCTGGAGATGTTTGTGGCTAAGTACTCAGACATGTTGGAAGTAAAAGTGTTTTGTAATGGTTGCCAGGAGAATATACCTGGGAAAAGGTACAAGTGCCTGCAATGTCCCTCCCTTGATCTCTGTTCCTCTTGTATTTCAGGTAAGTGTCAGCTGTCTCTATAATAATAATACTCCATATTTCTAGAATGCAGATACACGTAAAAAAGAAACTATTGGTTTTTAATTATAGAAATTTATTATTTTTCTTTTTGTATATTACATAACATTAGTTTTGAAAAATCGTTCATGAAGCAAGATTCATTTAGTGTCATGGTACTATTTGAAACTGGGAATTAATTTCTTTGTGTAGATCTGTAATATCACAGATCCTCATCTTGGAACTGATGAAGCAGGAATGATAACCAGTAAGCTTTGTAAACCAACATTTGCTAGGTGTTGCTTGTTGGGATTATCATGAGTCCAAAACAGATAATCCATGTGACTACCCCAAGGTCTACATAAATGACTGTACATGTCAATTTCTGGGTATACATATTTGAAGGTTAGTAGGGTGCAAACGCACTCCAGGCTGTATACAAAGACTAATATGTAGAACTACTTTTGTTTTCTGTATTTTACAGGCAGTGTACGACTAGAAAGAGAACACCATGAACACAAGGAAGACCATGATATCATCCATTTGATGTAAGTAGCTAGTGTTGAAATTTTTCCATTTTCACTGTAGCATAGCTGGTTGTTTGAGATTAAGATTGATTGCTGTTTCTTGTAGACCAAACCACAACTAGGTGTCTCTGATCTGTGGAAACACTGAAGCTGGAAAAAGTTTTATAGTACTTTTAGCAGCAAACAGTCTTCAAAACTTACTCATTTTCTCCACTTTTTGTTTTGAACAAAGAAGTTATCTCCATGTCTTTCCTAAACCAAAAGCTCTCTAAACATCCACAGGATTATCTGACATTTACTTACTCTAATTAAATACCTCAGTAATGTTAACCAACCAGTAATATTTGGTCATTTTCAAACATGTATGGGATGGCTTTTAAATTCTAGTTGTCTCCAAAGTAGTGTTATGAGAACACTTAGTAAATTACTTTATTCATGCATTTGGTAATTGGTAATTAGTAGTTATAGCATTGAAAGCAATACCATGTGGACTTCACTGTCTCAGCTGGCTACGCGCATCAATGCTATCTAATTCTCAAATGGAACTTTTCATGCACATTGGTACTGATGAGAGTAAATTTAGTAATGATAAACTATAAGCAAGAACACTGGATCACTGACTATCTGTTGAATGGTAAAATGAATTTCTTACTTACCAACTTTGTTTGTTTGGCTAACATGGTTATGGAAATTTGAAAGGAAAAACAACAAAACTAGTGGCACACTTTACAGTGATAAATACTCGCATCTATTTTTCTTTTTCAAGCTACACCTGTTTGAGATGTGCAGGTTTTATCATGGGTACCAGAGTTCAGTGTGAAGAATGTGATGCTAACTTCTGTCTTGGCTGCTACATCAAGGGCGACTTACCAGCAAGGTGAGATATTATTCCTTTCCTTCTCAACCTGTATTATTTATAGTCTATAAGAGATTTTGTAGCTGAACAACTTCTTCATCACTTATAATGAAAATAACTTTAACCTCATTTTTTTACCTTTTCACACACTGAACATTTTTTTATCATGCTTTCATTCTTGGTTTTTTGGATTCACTAACAACACTATTCTCATTATTTACTCTCCATTCTCAAACTGTATTACTAGAGTCTTTAAGATCTGTTTTGGTAGTTTGGCTGGCACAGCTGTAATTTGAAGAGGTTGATTTGTACAGATCTGTCAAATGAAACCATTTCTTTTATTTTAATATCTTTAGGGTTTTGTCTTAAGTGGAGTGTTCTGAAGTACTTATAGTATTAGGGTTCAAGCACAATACGTGACCTACTGTAGTGAGAGTCAACTAAGGATTTCTAGAATACTATACACTGTCATCATCATCATCATGTGCCTTCCCTGATTCAGCAGTCAAGTCTTGGATCACCATGTGTGATCCGAGAGAGACTGGGGAGACTACTTGGTGGGCTCCCAGAATCCTTCCAAACTGAGTGTAAACCCATTAGTAAAAAGTACCAGAAGTCCCACTGGAACTTTTCATTTTCAGATGTAGAAGGAAGAGGGAGAAGAAACCATTCTAGGGGACACTAAACCAAGTTCCCTCCTCATCAGTCCAGTAGTCTAACCACCCTGAATATTACTGTGCCCAAAGTTTATCTCTTTCTTTTGTAATAAATAGAAGTAGCCGGAATGATGAATCTAGTTGGCCTAAAATTATGCTAATCAGGAAATTTATGTTGTATTTTCACAGTTACTATTTTTTTTTAAACAGACACTCTAATACACACAAGGTCACCAGGATACCCCGAGTCACATGTGAGTATATTAAAATGAAAACAAACAAAAGACTTTGGTTTAGATACAAACTTACTAAAACTAAAATGATGATTAACAAATGTACTAATCAAATTTAGAATTTTGAGGAAGAAAATAAAAGATCTACCTTGTCAAAAAGGAGGAGGAAAGAAAGCTGCAATTGGATATTTACAGGTGAATATTTATGTCTTTGAGAATGAGAAACAAGACCAGATGCTGCTTGTTGATGTCATTAGAAAAGAAGAAATTAATTTCTTTCAGAAAAATACTAATGGAAAATTTGTATTTGTTTAATTTATTGCATTCTGTGTAAATTTACTTCTTCCACAGACTTGGAACTAAAATGTGTCTTTATCAAAGCTTTAGATCAATGCAGGGTGACTTTTCCAATGTCTCCTGCTGAAACTTTGTTTCTTTGGTGATGGTAGACTTCCAAGTTTTCCTAATTTTCTTATTTTTTCAACAAAGTAATGCATTATTATTGCAATCAGCAAATGATTCTCTAAAGTTTTGTCCTCCTTGTGGGAAATCTGCATGTTAGAAACACCATAGCGGTCTTAGGAAACATTGAATAACTAGTAATATATATATATACATTTTAAAAATCTGGACAAAAATGTTAAACCTTTCTTTCTTTCTTTCTGTTTTATTTTTAATCATCACTGGCATTCAAAATTATTGGCTTGCCATACGACCAGTTACCTGCTTTTTAGTCACTTATTGTTAATGAAAATTCATTATATACTTAAGCATTTCCAAACCAGGCTTAACTGTAGGGAAAATCCAGCTCTCCGTATACATTTCTCTGGTGTGTCATCTGGCATACTGCTGTTGGTTAGTAAAGGAAGCCATGTCTGAGCAAGGTTCTTTCTAACTGCTTATCAGTCAGTCCAACTTCTCCAAACTTTCTTTTGGTTGTAGAAGCTGAGATACCGACAGCAGAAGAATTGTGGTTAGTGCTAATTGACTATCTGGTGAGAAAGAGTCCTTTCTAGACTTTCAAGCCAGCAATTTCACTTCTCTTTCTGCGTGGTTTCCATTGTGAGTAACCAAAGGCAATAATGGACTGCTTTGTTACATATTAAATTTTGCTTTTACATTTTTTTTTTTGTTTTTGTTTTTTTTTATCTGCCAAAAAAAAGCAATAGCAGCCATTAGTAATGGAGTCCATAAACATTTATACACAAGCAAAGTATGAGCTGGAAATTATTCAAATTAGTAATAGGAAATGATATTGGTATATATGCAATAACATCATGTGTTAGGTATGAATTTAATATTTATAGAGATAACCTGCTGGGTCCATAATGATGCAAAAAGCTTTAAGTGAGTGATGACAACATCACAGTAGTCAATGACTTTTATGTTCTGATTCATTGTATTTTAAATATTTTATTGCTGGGATAACTCATTTTCATCAATGACAATATGTTTAAAATGTATATAGCAGTATCTTTGTGTGGTTTGCTCATAATTTTGAATGCCAGTATAATTTACAGCCTTAGAATCTTTGGATATTTCAATTATTTTTCTTTGGATGCTTTAGGTATTAAATTTGTTTATGGTAACCTTTTTATTTTTGAAGAAATTGTCATATTAAGTTTCCGTTTAAACAATTGTATTTTTAAAATCATTGTCGCACTTGTCATTATTGTTGCTAAATCAAGCTCAGTGGTTACAAGGGGGCAAGAAGCTACCATGTGGCTCTCTCAAGGAACCCAAAAGAAATGGTCTTGATTAACACTGTCACTATTAACCGCTACGCTTGCTGGTTATTTACCACCCCCCCCCCAATTAACAATTCTCTTACTAATAAGATATTTTCTGGTATTTAACTATAGTGGAACCTTAGCTGATTTGTAATTGTGACCCCTGTTTCTATCATATCACAGAGTTTCAGGCATTCTAGATGAAATGGATAATTCACAGTGTGTTTTGACAGCCTTTGGAGGGTTAGCTTCACAGTAGTTTGGAAACTACAGGGTGTTTGAACCCGGTATCATGATCATGGGGATGAGTGACATCAACCACAACCACCGAGGAGGAAGCAAAGGATATTTTTAATCTTTGTCTTTTTTTCTTCAGCAAAATCTGTCCCCATTCAGATGTACATTCACCACCACGCCTGGTTTTTGTTTGTCGCACTTTCATTGACTGTGAAGGAAATCTCATCTCAGCTGGACAGCAGCATGGACTCCGTGTACAGAGACAGAGCCCTCCAGCTCAGCAATACCTGCATGACCATGGTTCTCAATAACCTCATCCAAGTTCCCGATCAAGGTTTATCTCCTGTTTTGTTGTTGCATTAGTTTAATGTGTTGATGGCTAAAGCATTCCGCTTTGAACTTGGATCTCAGATTGGATGCCAGTTCAGCACTCACCAAGTCTGTTATCATCAGAATGGAATGTGGAAACCTGTTAACCCATAGTAACTCTGTTTGTCCACAAGAATATAAATGTCCATTTACTTTCAACACATAAGTTGAAAGATCTTTTCATATAGTCATTTCCCTATACATAGCAAAGTCTCAAATTGCTTTTGTCCACTCAAGAATAACTTTAATGAATTAAGCAACTTGGCAAATTAGAAATCCTTGATAATTTGTCTGTATCAAAAGTTTTCTGTGTTTTTAATAGTTTAATTTTTTTTGTCTGTTTCTTACAGAATTGTCTTTCTGTTTACCAGTAATTCTTGTTACACTTTCTTTAAACAGTAAAGGTGGATTTACATAATCTATGACAGTTTCTCATACATGCCATGTCAACTGTACTTAGATTTGACTTGCAGGTGAACTGAACTTTCTGGGTGATCCCAGAGTGGTAGATTTTTGGGATGAAGAGGTCTTTTCCACCCACCTGCATTACAGGATACTTTCCCTCCTGGGCAAAATGATTCCAGAGAAGATTGATTCTGTGAGTTTAATGAACACCTGATGAATGAAAGTCTTAAAGACATTCTTCTTGCTGTTATCCTGTAGATAAGAGCACTACTGCATTTGTGTATCATTATCCTCACAAAGTGCCTCAAAGTCCAGAAATAGGTTTAAGAATGTTTTCAGATAGGTATTTTGGTTCTTGTGACCATTAAAGACATTGAATGGCCTCAGAACTAGAGAGAGTGTGTGAGTGTGTGTGTTTTGGTAACATACTTGTACTATAAATCTCAACAGATGCATCTTATCGGTTCTTGAATATTTTTTTAAAAATGATTTAAGCAACTGAAACCTGTCACATTAATTAGGCATCTGCATCATGTTTACTATGTTGTACCAGTGCACTGAGTATCCAGAAATACTTGAGATACAGCAGGTTCATCAGCATGGTGGGAAATTTGCACCACTGTGTTAAGGGATGAGCCATCTGTGTTGTGAATTACAATTATTAGATTTAATATTTGTATACATTGTCTCTCTCTATCTAAATCTTCTCTCTTATTCTGTATCTATCTTATATCTATAAGTATCTATCTTATCTCTCATCTGTTCTATATCTATCTCTATGTCTCTCTCTTCTATCTCTCAGTCTCTCTATTATCTCTCTCTGTCTCTATATCTAAAGTCTATATCTCATTATATCTCTAAGTCTGTCTCTATCTATTATAGGTATCTCTCTTCTCTAGGGGTCTCTCTCTTCGAGATCTCTGTATGAGCTAGTCTCTCTATAGTCTCTCTAAGATAGTTAGTCGATCTATTCTGCGCTATATATCTAGCCTCTCAAGTAGATCTTCTTTCTATCTAAAATCTATAGCTTCTCTCTCTCTGTATCTCTCTCTCTCAGTCTCTCTCTTCTCTCTCATATGTCTATATCTCTCTCTCTAGTCTCTCTCTCTTCTCTCTCTCAGTCTCTCTCTTCTCTCTCTCTCTCAGTTCTATTCTCTCTCTCAGTCTCTCTCCTCTCTCTCAGGTCTCTCTCTTCTCTCTCTCAGTCTCTCTCTTCTCTCTCTCAGTCTCTTCTTCTCTCTCTTCAGTCTCTCTCTGTCTCTCTCTCTCTCAGTCTCTCTCTCTCTGTCTCTCCTCTCTCAGTCTCTCTCCTCTCTCTCAGTCTCTCTCTTCTCTCTCTCCGTCTCTCTCTCTCTCTGTCTCTCTCTCTCTCAGTCTCTCTCCTCTCTCTCAGTCTCTCTCTTCTCTCTTCTCGTCTCTCTTCTCTCTCTCAGTCTCTCTCTCTCTCTCCGTAGTCTCTCTTCTTCTCTCTCTCTGTCTCTCTCTCTCCAGTCTC